>JAMZEH010000059.1:12500-612500 GCA_024699665.1 Ostrea denselamellosa
AGTGTGGCAGAAAACAACAAACAAACAAACAGTCATATAGTCCTGACTGAAATGATCTTATATAGTCTTGAATGAAATAGTCTATTAGTTAAGGATAAAATGTGGTAGATAAATGTTCTCAGATTGATATATAGAGACAGAGGGGGGAGATACAAGGACTAAATTAATTTTTTGCACATACCGTAGATGTAACAGAATCTCTGTTGAACTTAGGCCATAGTATAGTATAGAATATAACATAGTATAGTATAGAATATAACATAGTATAGTATAAAATATAACATAGTATAGTATAGAATATAACATAGTATAGTATAGAATATAACATAGTATAGTATAGAATATAACATAGTATAGTATAGAATATAACATAGTATAGTATAAAATATAACATAGTATAGTATAAAATATAATGTAGCATAGTATAGAATATAATGTAGCATAGTATAGAATATAACATAGTATAGTATAGAATATAACATAGTATAGTATAGAATATAACATAGTATAGAATATAATGTAGCATAGTATAGAATATAACATAGTATAGTATAAAATATAACATAGTATAGTATAAAATATAACATAGTATAGTATAAAATATAACATAGTATAGTATAAAATATAATGTAGCATAGTATAGAATATAACATAGTATAGTATAGAATATAACATAGTATAGTATAGAATATAACATAGTATAGTATAGAATATAACATAGTATAGAATATAACATAGTATAGTATAGAATATAACATAGTATAGTATAGAATATAATGTAGCATAGTATAGTATAGAATATAACAGTATAGTATAAAATATAACACAGTATAGTATAGAATATAACATAGTATAGTATAGAATATAATGTAGCATAGTATAGAATATAACATAGTATAGTATAAAATATAACATAGTATAGTATAGAATATAACATAGTATAGTATAAAATATAACATAGTATAGTATAGAATATAACATAGTATAGTATAAAATATAACATAGTATAGTATAGAATATAACATAGTATAGTATAGAATATAACATAGTATAGTATAGAATATAATGTAGCATAGTATAGAATATAACATAGTATAGTATAGAATATAACATAGTATAGTATAGAATATAACATAGTATAGTATATAATATAACATAGTATAGTATAAAATACAATGTAGCATAGTATAGAATATAACATAGTATAGTATAAAATATAACATAGTATAGTATAAAATATAATGTAGCATAGTATAGAATATGATTTAATTCAATGTATTGCGTAAATGATTGAAAAGTCATGCTAGATTTTACATCTATGAATATGTAAAAGTTTAAAAATATCAATCTTTGGAAATTGAGTGTGTGATTAAATATTCAATGCTAATCTAGGAATGAAAGTAATTTCCACTCATTTTATACAATATAAAGTAAGTTTTGGCTGTTTATGCATTATAAAACATGAAGTGGTTCACAAAATAGTTTGAGCAGCTGTTCCCTCTGATTTATACATTGCATAAAAGGAGTAGAAATTACTTTCATTCCTTATGATTTAATTTAGAAAATGAATTTGATGTATTTTGATCAACAATTTTAAAGAAAATATTAATTGTTTATGATGCAGAGCAATACTGTTGTAGCAACAAAATAGAAATGGAGAAACCAATTGTATTGTGACCTTAGTTCTAGGACATTATATCGCATGACTTAATTAACAGCATTGAACTTTGTTTGTATGATATAAAGAATGTTGATTAAGTTAACTGAATCAATCATATTGCATTTAACAAGTGAAGGTGAAGTTAAACTAGTTTTGATTTTATTTCATTATGATTATGCTCATGCTAGGATCAGCCAAATATGAGGGCTGTTCGATATGTAAAGTTTATTATACCACAGTGCAGTAACGTTTTGTGAAATTTCGTGGATGATGATACCGTTGAATAGTTCTATTCAATACCTTTCCAAAGGTATCAACACGAGCCTTCAGCTCCACATAGTTTTAAACTTGCAGTAATTTCAATAGTGGCAGTCATTGACCACTGTTGTAAAATCGGTTGGGAAATGGATTGAGAATATTAAAGAAATTAGAGCTTATATAAAAGTTATCGGTCACAAAACTCGGTCATTCGGGAATGAAGATTTTTACTGAATTAGGGGAAGTTTATGGGTCTGATAAGTATCTTATGAGACAGTTTGAAGGTGGAGAAAGAAATTTCTGACTGGCACAGAGTTCATCAATGATGCAGCAATATCTGGCTGACCTGTGACTGTTACAGGCAAAGCAAATGTCTCAAAAAGTCAGGGAAATAATTGAAAGTGATGGCTGGTACAAGATACATGATATAGCCAAAGCGATTGGCATATCACTATTGCAGGTACATTTCATTTTGAGGTGTATTTGAAAGTATGAAAGATGTCTGCCAAATGGATACCACATATATTGACAGATGACCAAAAACGGGTACAAGTGCAAGCAATTGCTCAAAATGTTTCCCAAATTCAATCAAAGAAAATTTGCAAACATTGTTAGTGGTGATGAAACATGGGTTCACTATTTTGAACCAGTAAGAAAATTTGGAAACAAAATATGGCTAACTAAACACAGTAGAAGGCCTGTAGTTGCCAAAAGAACCATAAGCACAAAGAAGGTTCTTTATTGCATATTCTTCTCATGTGATGGTATAGCCATTCAAATTCCAGTGCTGAAGGGCAAAAGTGTTACAGGTCGGTATTACCGAGATGTTATATTAAAACAGCTCAAGAAATAATATCATAAATGACGCCCTGTGTCAGGATATAGGCATGTTCATTTAATTCATGATAATTCTCCATCACATACATCTGAGATTGTGAAGCAATTTTTGAAGTGGGAGAAGGTTGCTGTCTTGTCACACCCACCATACTCTCCAGATCTAGCCCCATGCAACATTTTCCTATTTCCAAAATTGAAAAAGTTCTTATCTGGTCGTCATTACACAAGTCCTGACAAGCTCTTGGCTCAGACATCAGTCAGTGCCTCAGAGGTCTATCTAAATCAGTGTACCGTGATGCATTTCAGAAATGATTCAGAGATTGAAGTTATGTATTTCAAACCACGGAGAATACTTTGAAGGGATGTAATTTTCGTTTAACCATTTGAGTCGAATGCTGTTGAGATATCGTACAATGCAAATTACATATCAAACAACCCTCTTATATCTGTTTTACACTGATGCCAAGGTATGAATATTGACTTTGCAGTTAGGGTTTGAGTAGACCATTTGGGTAAGAGTTTGTCTTTGTCAGGGTATGAGTTTGTTAGGGTGTGAGTTTTGTTGGGTTGGGAATTTTTCAGGATAAAAGTTTGTCAGGTATGAGTTTGCCAGGGTACAAGTTTTGTCAGGGCACGAATTTATCAGGGTAAGAATTTGTCAAGGTATGGGTTTGTCTGAAGGTAAGAGTTTGTCGGAGTACGAGTTTTGTCAGGATAAGAGTTTGTTAGAGTATGAGTTTTGTCAGGAATAGAGTTTATCAGAGTATGAGTTTTGTCAGGAATAGAGTTCATCAGAGTATGAGTTTTGTCTGGAAATGAGTTTATCAGAGTATGATTTTTGTCAGGAAATGAGTTTATCAGAGTATGATTTTTGTCAGGAAATGGGTTTATTAGAATATGAGTTTTGTCAGGAAATGAGTTTATCAGAGTATGATTTTTGTCAGGAAATGGGTTTATCAGAATATGAGTTTTGTCAGGAAATGAGTTTATCAGAGTATGAGTTTTGTCAGGAAATGGGTTTATTAGAATATGAGTTTTGTCAGGAAATGAGTTTATCAGAGTATGATTTTTGTCAGGAAATGGGTTTATCAGAATATGAGTTTTGTCAGGAAATGAGTTTATCAGAGTATGAGTTTTGTCAGGATTTGAGTTTTTGTCATTGTATGTTTGTCAGGATATGAGTTTGTCAGGATAGGTGTTTGTCAGATATACTGTATTGATTTCACAAGCTCTGTATTATTCATCGGTACTGTGTGAAATATGATAATGTAAGTGCTAACTTAGCAGTCTTCCTTCAGGTTTGTGTCTGATGTATGAAGCCAGTTTAATCCCTAACTAGTTCCAATACAGTCATGTATAGTATTACAGCACAACCAATATTCTGGAAATTTTGCTACATTGCAGACATTGTTACACTGTGATAAAAATATGATCATACTCAAAATAAATTCTAGTGTATGTTACATGCATATCATTTCTATGTATTTTCAGATGGTATAATTCTGATTGATCCTGATTACTTGCAAGGAAGGAAAGTTTATGCCCATGTGTTGGCAGCATTTCGTTATGGCCGTGAAGATTTGGATGTTCTTGGTTTGACATTTAGAAAGGACCTATACTTGGCCAATTTTCAGGTGTATCCTCCTTTGGAGGACCAAACTAAACCCCTCACAAACCTACAGGAGCGACTTATCAGAAAACTGGGATCCAATGCTTACCCTTTTTTCTTTGAGGTAAAGCAACATTGTTTTCATTTCCATTTATCTGCAGTTTGTCTACATCATTAAGAATGGAAAAGGCTGAGTAATTGTCAAATGTATAAATGGTCGACAGGGGATGCTTACTTCTCCTAGGCACCTGGTCCCACCTCTGGTATGTCCAGGGGTTCATGTTTGCCCATTTCTCTGATTTGTATTTTCTATAGGAATTTTGAGATTGAGTACTGTTCATTAACTTAGAGTTTTCATTAACTAAATTTCTTTTGCATGCAAGTAGGTTCTTGTGACTCAAAAGCTAGATTATGGTCCATAAATTATTTATAAACAGTAGTATTTTTAGGTTATTTGTATTGTAAGCAGTAGCTGTAGTGAGTTTATTTACAAGAATATAATGATGTCACCATTTA
Organism: Ostrea denselamellosa; assembly: GCA_024699665.1. Taxonomy (NCBI): domain Eukaryota; kingdom Metazoa; phylum Mollusca; class Bivalvia; order Ostreida; family Ostreidae; genus Ostrea; species Ostrea denselamellosa. The sequence continues at coordinate 17,381 of JAMZEH010000059.1, forward strand.
TTACAAGAATCTATGTAATCAAGCAATTTCAATTCTGATATGAAATTGAATTTTGTGTTTAATATTAACTTTTGGAGAGATGCTTAAGATATAACAGGGATTTATCTAAAGTGCATGCTTCTTACACCTGCAGCAAAAAGTTCCCAGTGTTTATAAAAGTATGGAGGAACTTTTTTTGCATAGTTATCTGTAGAGGTCTGTGATTCATGATAGGAAGTTATTATAGAAAATGCTAGTAATGTTTCTTGCTTGGTCAATCTGATTATGATATATAACAATTATTAACTAGGGCTTCTGTTCTGTTCTACCACATTGATTGTAATATTACCTTTCAGCTTCCTCCAAATGCCCCAGCCTCAGTCACGCTACAGCCTGCCCCAGGGGACACTGGCAAGGTATGTCTTTTAGACAATGTTGATGTTGACCTGTTCAACAGTGCTGATGTTGACCTGTTCAACAGTGCTGATGTTGACCTGTTCGACAGTGCTGATGTTGACCTGTTCAACAGATGTTGACCTGTTCGACAGTGCTGATGTTGACCTGTTCGACAGTGCTGATGTTGACCTGTTCGACAGTGCTGATGTTGACCTGTTAGACAATACTGATACTGACCTGCTAAGCAATGCTTATATTGACCTGTTCAACAATGCTGATATTGACCTGTTAGGTAATGCTAATGTTTACCAGTTAGACAATGCTTTTGTTGACCTGTTAGACATTCCTCATGTTGACCTGTTAGGCATTGCTAATGTTTACTAGTTAGACAATGCTTTTGTTGACCTGTTAGACATTCCTCATGTTGACCTGTTAGGCATTGCTAATGTTTACTAGTTAGACAATGCTTTTGTTGACCTGTTAGACATTCCTCATGTTGACCTGTTAGGCATTGCTAATGTTTACTAGTTAGACAATGCTTTTGTTGACCTGTTAGACATTCCTCATGTTGGCCTGTTAGGCATTGCTAATGTTTTGACCCAAACCAATCATCTTAGCAATGAAATTGTTGCAAACAAGCTCTTGAATAAGTGCATTGTGGAGAATACTTGAAGTTTCTTGGAAATGATCATAAATCAGCTTTCAGGTACACATGTACTATATTTCAAAAAAATTTTATAATGGCTATAAGATAGGTAGTGTTTTTCTTGTTTCATTTCAAAGATAAAAATGCTGCATTTCAGAAACTACTCAAATACATATACCTCAATGTTCTTGTGTGTAGTAAAGTTCATGTAGGGTTTTTATTTGATTATATCTATTACTAACTGAATACAGTGCTTTATACTGAGGGAACAATGATATACACTGTCATGTTGATATACAGACTGTGTGAAGACGGTGATGAGGAGTGGGGGTGTAAGTTTAGAAATTTAGGTAATAAAATAAGTTAAATAACCTATTTGCTGTAAATGTATACTGCACTTTTAAAAATGTGTGAGTTGTACCTCTGTTTGATATTCATATGTTGAACAGACATTCTGAGAATATATTTCAAGAAATACATTTTTCCCTACCGACTCTTATTTGCCAAAAACTCCTTGTCTAGAAAGGGTTGTAATCACCCTCATTAGCTCAAGTGGGTCAGTCATAATGAGTCATATATGGTCTATAGTTGTTTACATATAAGATGCACAGTGACTTTCATATCAGTATCTTAAAGCTTAGTTTAAATTAACTTGTATAAAACTGGGTCAGCCATGTCATGTAGCAAATTTCATATCAGAACCTAAATATACCTTGAAGAAAGAAATGAGGAAAATAAAGTTTGTGCTAAAGGCTAATCAACATGTATTGACTAATTATTGATAATTACACTACCTTGTTAGAAAGTCAACTGTAACAAAATTCAAATTTGACCTATAGATTAATAGAAATCACAGAGCAAGATTCATTCTAATGTATGTCACAATTTTACAGTGTAACGAAGGAAAGTGCAGACTATGAAGTATGACAAACAGATAGACAAAGAGGAAACTAGTCATCTCTGGTTCTACCAAAGAGACTAAAAATATATAACTTAGGCATCTTTAAATAAAGTGGACTAAGAGGAAAAATATACTGGAGATAGACAAAATGGAACATGAAAATAGCAAGTACTAAAACTTAGCCACCGTATACATGTACTATACTGGACTACCTAGCCACCGTATACATGTACTATACTGGACTAGCTAGCCACCGTATACATGTACTATACTGGACTAGCTAGCCACCGTATACATGTACTATACTGGACTAGCTAGCCATTGTATACATGTACTATACTGGACTAGCTAGCCACCGTATACATGTACTATACTGGACTAGCTAGCCACCGTATACATGTACTGTACTGGACTACCTAGCCACCGTATACATGTACTATACTGGACTACCTAGCCACCGTATATATGTACTGTACTGGACTACCTAGCCACCGTATACATGTACTATACTGGACTACCTAGCCACCGTGTACATGTACTATACTGGACTACCTAGCCACCGTATACATGTACTATACTGGACTAGCTAGCCACCGTATACATGTACTATACTGGACTACCTAGCCACCGTATACATGTACTATACTGGACTAGCTAGCCATTGTATACATGTACTATACTGGACTAGCTAGCCACCGTATACATGTACTATACTGGACTACCTAGCCATCGTATACATGTACTATACTGGACTAGCTAGCCACCGTATACATGTACTATACTGGACTACCTAGCCACCGTATACATGTACTATACTGGACTAGCTAGCCATTGTATACATGTACTATACTGGACTAGCTAGCCATTGTATACATGTACTGTACTGGACTAGCTAGCCATTGTATACATGTACTATACTGGACTAGCTAGCCATTGTATACATGTACTATACTGGACTAGCTAGCCACCGTATACATGTACTATACTGGACTAGCTAGCCACCGTATACATGTACTATACTGGACTAGCTAGCCACCGTATACATGTACTATACTGGACTAGCTAGCCACCGTATACATGTACTATACTGGACTAGCTAGCCACCGTATACATGTACTATACTGGACTACCTAGCCACCGTGTACATGTACTATACTGGACTAGCTAGCCACCGTATACATGTACTATACTGGACTAGCTAGCCATTGTATACATGTACTATACTGGACTACCTAGCCACCGTATACATGTACTATACTGGACTAGCTAGCCACCGTATACATGTACTATACTGGACTAGCTAGCCACCGTATACATGTACTATACTGGACTACCTAGCCACCGTGTACATGTACTATACTGGACTACCTAGCCACCGTATACATGTACTATACTGGACTACCTAGCCACCGTATACATGTACTATACTGGACTACCTAGCCACCGTGTACATGTACTATACTGGACTACCTAGCCACCGTATACATGTACTATACTGGACTACCTAGCCACCGTATACATGTACTATACTGGACTAGCTAGCCACCGTATACATGTACTATACTGGACTACCTAGCCACCGTATACATGTACTATACTGGACTACCTAGCCACCGTATACATGTACTATACTGGACTAGCTAGCCACCGTATACATGTACTATACTGGACTACCTAGCCATCGTATACATGTACTATACTGGACTAGCTAGCCACCGTATACATGTACTATACTGGACTACCTAGCCACCGTATACATGTACTATACTGGACTAGCTAGCCACCGTATACATGTACTATACTGGACTAGCTAGCCACCGTATACATGTACTATACTGGACTACCTAGCCATCGTGTACATGTACTATACTGGACTAGCTAGCCATTGTATACATGTACTATACTGGACTAGCTAGCCACCGTATACATGTACTATACTGGACTAGCTAGCCACCGTATACATGTACTATACTGGACTAGCTAGCCACCGTATACATGTACTATACTGGACTAGCTAGCCACCGTGTACATGTACTATACTGGACTAGCTAGCCACCGTATACATGTACTATACTGGACTAGCTAGCCATCGTATACATGTACTATACTGGACTAGCTAGCCATCGTATACATGTACTATACTGGACTACCTAGCCACCGTATACATGTACTATACTGGACTAGCTAGCCACCGTATACATGTACTATACTGGACTAGCTAGCCACCGTATACATGTACTATACTGGACTAGCTAGCCACCGTATACATGTACTATACTGGACTAGCTAGCCACCGTATACATGTACTATACTGGACTAGCTAGCCACCGTATACATGTACTATACTGGACTATGTAGCCATTGTATATATGTACTGTACTGTACTAGGAAGATGGTTGAATTGACAGATAAAGAAAATTAATGCGAGAAACCAAAGCAGTAACAAATGGTATAGCCTTAGGACTTTAGTCAATACGTAGAAACATTTGTTTGTATGTTTAGGCTCTTGACACTTAGTGGGTCAGTAATAATCTCTTGTAATTGTATTTATCTAGAGATAATTTAGTAAAATGCTTTTCTCTCGAAACCTGTTCAGCTAATTCAAGTACGCCATGATATATAACTATATACCCGATACTCGTGTTTGTTAATTTCAAATGTGTTGATTTAATGATTGCAGTGGTACACTACTGTGCTATATGTCAGAAAATGTGCTAAATTTTGATAGTACCTATTGAAGTATTGTTTGCCATGATTCTTTAAATATAACTTCAGATCAGACAAATATAATTTGTTAAAAAAAAAAAAAAATCCATACGAGGAATATATTGAATGATATTTTAAATTGATTCATGGCAACAGATTTCGATGTCGCATTTGTCTCTGACGTTCATGCATTTTAAATTGAGCATGAAAAAATCTGGTACAAAAAATACATTCAGTAAAGAAAATTTTTGAACATGGATGACGCCAATGCTTTTTATAAATTCATTGTGAAAGTTAAACATAAAAATGCATGTAGTACTAAAGGAATTGCATATATACATTTATATTAACTGGTAAAAATTTATTTTTGAAATATTTTTTCAATGAATTTAAAGACACCTATATACATGTAGTTGACAATCACTATACAAGTATTGAAAAATTGCCTGTTGATTACTGACTAGCATTAAAACACAGAGATCTGCATAGTTACCCAGTCCATGAGGAGCAGTAAACTGTCAGAAAACAGAGGATGAATTTTGAAAACAAATCCCCAAAACCAAAATAATTGAATTTATATGCATCTATTGTGTGAAAGCCAGTGGAATGCGAAACTTTCCATTTGTGGGATATGATTTTTTGTTCATGCAATGAATTGTTTATTATGCTGAATCAACACTTATTCTCATTGTGGCCATTTGCAAGATATTTAATATAGACTTTGGTATATACTGATTGGACTTAGTAATATACTGATTAGAGTATCTTGACAGTTCACTGAGACATGACAGTGCTTAATATACACTTAGTGTGTTGAATAATGACGTATCAAAATGACATGCTAGAGGGGTTCCAATCGAGATCTCACAAACATATGGGATTTATCATATTTATGTTTTACATATATAGACAAGAACAGCTCTTAATTAAATGTTCACTCTAATGAAAAGGCTTGACTATGGTTCTAAAAACTTTTAGTGAAATAAATTGAGTTTGTCACCGGGGACCACAGTGAGAGAGAAAACTTTGATATGCAGTCAGTTGAAATGAGACCGATGAGACTATACTTTACACAATTGGTTGCAATATCTAGGGTTTACATTTAATTAAGAGCAAGAAAATGGGCAGTGGATTGCTTTGTGAGAGATTCCATGTAAACCCAGTACTGATAGTATTGATCTGTTTTTGTAGCCTTGTGGTGTAGACTATGAGTTGAAGACCTATGTAGCTGACAATCCAGATGAAAAACCACATAAAAGGTAGTTACTTGGCTGATCATACAAATAATGCACCTCTTGATATTAACAGATTCATTCACAGAATTATAAATCCTAACAAAATCATTATTTTTATGTCCATCATAAACGGCTTTTAGCATGCTGTGGCATAGTGCATTATCACGCTGCACGTTTGTCCATCTGCACATCTCTCCGTCAGCACCTAATGTGAGGAAGATTAAACAGTAGTTATAAGGCTAGGATCATCAAAATTGGTACACACGTTTCCCCAGTGAGCAGAGGAATAAGCCTATTGTTTTTCAAGGTCAAAGGTTTAGGCCAAACTTACATAGGTAATTTGTAAGCACAAGACATAAATGTGCTCAAATCATGATCCTTAGCAGTCTAATTGAAAGTAGATATTAAATCTGCTGGTATATTTGCTACACTAACAACATCACACTGAGGGTCATGTTCTGGTGACCCAAGACATGAATTTTCATGAGACAGCATAGTTAATCTTCAAAAGTTTGAAGAATTTCAAATCTGTTTTTACTTTTTGTTTGCACATTCTGTACTGTTCTTGTACTTTAATTTTTTTTTCATAAGTGTATGCTTACCTTTGCTCTGCATGATTCTATAATTATTCTAAAACTTGCCATGGTAATATTAAAAAAGAAAGGTATGAAAGAAAAAATACTTAAAATTAAAGTAGAGACTTCAATATAATTTGAGTAAGAGAACATAAATATAAAGTAGAAACTTCAGTATCATTTGAGCAAGAGTATTTTTTACATATTGATAAAATGTTGCAGATTGTGGCACAAATTCAAGTTGACACATTTAGATGCCTTTATCGATTCTGCATGGTGTTGATGCAGGAAAATTGAGTTTTCAGTTAAGACTTTAGTTTGGTTTGAACATATTTTATTGTAATGCAATTACAAAGGAATTGGGCACAAGTTCTAAAAACTTAAACGGTGTAGCTGAAGTAAGGTACATTTGTGCTTCATGAGTCGTTTACATGTTTTTCTTAATTGATACCAACTTGCAACAAATTCTGATCTTTCATCTGTTTACCTGAAAAATGGTAGGCTGTAGCACACTGAACATTCAATATGCAGATAAAGCAAAACATCTTATAAAAATTTTAGTCTTTTTCAATACCTCAGGTTGGTACACACATAATGTACAGTGAAGAAAAAGGTTGAAATTTCAGATTTCATTGGCTGACAAAAAAGATGCTCAGACATAACCCAGAGAAAGATGTTGTTAAAGCCTCATATAGGAAACTACAGGATTCAATTTTAACTAAATACGATCCTCAGAGCCAAGACTGGACTACACAAAGGGATCTATAAAGTTTAACGTAGGAATATATTGGAAAATTCTTTCAAAATCTTCATTTTGTCACATGAATGCAAGCATCTTCATGTAGTATAGATCCAGTTTTTGTTCACACGATGACTCTCGGGGGCCAGGACAGATTTAAAGTAGGAGTCATAGAAGTAGCTGGGAAATAGTAAGCTTGCTCAGATAATGAAATAGTAAGCTTGCTCAGATAATGAAATAGTCAGCTTGCTCAGATAATGAAATAGTAAGCTTGCTCAGATAATGAAATAGTCAGCTTGCTCAGATAATGAAATAGTAAGCTTGCTCAGATAATGAAATAGTCAGCTTGCTCAGATAATGAAATAGTCAGCTTGCTCAGATAATGAAATAGTCAGCTTGCTCAGATAATGAAATAGTAAGCTTGCTCAGATAATGAAATAGTAAGCTTGCTCAGATAATGAAATAGTAAGCTTGCTCAGATAATGAAATAGTCAGCTTGCTCAGATAATGAAATAGTAAGCTTGCTCAGATAATGAAATAGTAAGCCTGCTCAGATAATGAAATAGTCAGCTTGCTCAGATAATGAAATAGTAAGCTTGCTCAGATAATGAAATAGTCAGCTTGCTCAGATAATGAAATAGTCAGCCTGCTCAGATTATGAAATAGTAAGCTTGCTCAGATAATGGTAGATATGGATTATGATCCAAATTTAATGCACTTCTAGAAAGAGTGTGTTAAAATACAAAGTTCTGTACAGGTATTATACATTATTAGTATAATCTATACCAGGGCTCTAAAATATACCAAAAAATACTCTCACTATTATTGTAAGGCTTACAACTGTAAGTTCAAAAGTAACATTGTAGGTTTTCTTCTTATTTGCACTTTCAATTTTTGAACAGAAACTCTGTTCGCTTGGCAATCAGAAAGCTGACATATGCCCGAGTTGAACCGGCACCCCAGCCAAGTGCTGAAGCCACAAAAGAATTTATGATGAGTCCAGGAAACATCAAATTAGAGGCCTCACTGGACAAGGAAGTAAGTCACTTCTAAACTTAACCCAGATAAAAATGTGCCAAGCAATAGATATAGTTACACTACTGTCAAGTGCTTTAGGACAAAGACTTGACTGCTTGGCCTTGTCAATAAACTGTTTCAGGCAATAGATACAAGCTTAGCTTTGTACTGTGTAGTGTGACTGTTGTATGACAGCAACAATTGATTGTACTGGTTCCTTAACAGCGCTTGTTCCCCTATTGTCTAAATGTTGAATGCAAGTCAGTGATGGAAAATAAACATAATAACAGATGTTTATTGGAAAGTGAATTAATCATCAACAATCTTACTCACAAGTTCATTATAACATTAATCTCTCTATGTATTTAAAGTGAAATTAAATGTAGAGGTCAACCCCTAGATTTTTCCTTTCTTTTAGAATTTCAAAGACTTAATTGCTTTGTTTATTGAAAACTCCAGATAGGCCAATAAATAGTACATGAAGCCCCAATCAAGAGGTTGTAATTGCATACAATGATGATTTTGGTTTGGGCCCACACACATATGCTACCTACTCATTAAATCTATGCAGTGACTAAGATTTTATATACCAGACTAGTGGAAATGAAGGGATATTGGACTTTGAGTGAAAGCAAATGTAATAATTGACCAATTTCTGTTCTACAAATAAACCTGGAGAAGACTGAAATTAGTTGTCATGTAGCATATGTTTCAGGAACTGTAAATTGATGCTGTATGATATACCAAGGACGGTGTCCTTGTGATCTGTACAGCGTCATCTGTCTGTGATATAGTGAGGATGATGTCCTCATGATCTATACAGCGCCACCTGTCTGTGATATAGTGAGGATGATGTCCTCATGATCTATACAGCGTCATCTGTCTGTGATATAGTGAGGATGATGTCCTCATGATCTATACAGCGCCACCTGTCTGTGATACAGTGAGGATGATGTCCTTGTGATCTGTACAGCGTCATCTGTCTGTTGTATAATGAGAGCTGTGTCCTCATGATCTGTACAGTGTCATCTGTCTGTGATATAGTGAGGATGATGTCCTCATGATCTGTACAGCGTCATCTGTCTGTGATATAGTGAGGATGATGTCCTCATGATCTATACAGCGCCACCTGTCTGTGATACAGTGAGGATGATGTCCTTGTGATCTGTACAGCGTCATCTGTCTGTTGTATAATGAGAGCTGTGTCCTCATGATCTGTACAGTGTCATCTGTCTGTGATATAGTGAGGATGATGTCCTCATGATCTATACAGCGTCATCTGTCTGTTGTATAATGAGAGCTGTGTCCTCATGATCTGTACAGTGTCATCTGTTTGTGATGTAGTGAGGATGATGTCCTCATGATCTGTACAGTGTCATCTGTTTGTGATGTAGTGAGGATGATGTCCTCATGATCTGTACAGCATCATCTGTCTGTTGTATAATGAGAGCTGTGTCCTCATGATCTGTACAGTGTCATCTGTTTGTGATGTAGTGAGGATGATGTCCTCATGATCTGTACAGCGTCATCTGTCTGTGATATAGTGAGGATGATGTCCTCATGATCTATACAGCGCCACCTGTCTGTGATATAGTGAGGATGATGTCCTCATGATCTATACAGCGCCACCTGTCTGTTGTATAATGAGGGCTATGTCCTCGTGATCTATACAGCATTGTCTGTTTGTTGTATAGTGAAGTCTCTGTGTCCTTGTCATCTGTGCAGTTCAGAATGAATATCAAGGGCAATTTTTACTTATTGTATTTTACTATAATCAATGTGAATTGTTGGAAAGTGTTGTTTTACATGATTATGAAATAAGCATATAGAAATGTTTTGGTACTAAGTTTGGGGTTTATCACAGGTGGGAAGTACAAATGGCACAAAGTTCGAAAAGGATTGCTTGGAGATATTTTCCTCATCAGAATCTGTGTGTGTGTGTGTGTGTGTGTGTGTTAGTCACAGGGCAAACTAATGTAATTTGACATTAGGGACTTCATTCTGAGGACTGATCATTAAAGTGCAATAGTCCAATGAGGGGTGATTGATTGCAAGTGACATCTGACTGATCAGAGCTATAACATCTCATAGACGACAGAGTGAGAACAATCTGACCAGCATGTATTGTGGAGAGAAAACACTGCATTTGGAAGGTGGTGGAAACATTTTATTCAGAAGCCATGAAAATAATGAGGAGTGAGATGAGACTTGTTTGTTGTATTCCTGTTATAGAAATCATAGTATGGTGCTGAGAATGTGTCTGTTGTGTGATGTCATCTTCTAAGCTTGCTCTTCATATCAAATTCTTACAAAGTCAAGGCAGTTATAGTAAATGTAATGCCTAAAAGCTCCAATTGTGAAACACTGAATTCACTGCTTCACTTAATAAAATGGTTTATTCTGCATGAATTGTAAATCTATACCATGCTCATAAATTTGAATCAGATAGGAGTATTGTTTATTTCAAAGGTTACACATTTTCACACTATTCTTGAATTTTCATCCTGTTCATGAACTTCATAATTCATCCCATTTTCAATTGATTTGTTTTTGGAGTTTGAATACCTCTAGAATTTTCATCATGTCCATGAATGCCACAACTCATTATCATAATAGAATATTGATTTCTTGGGCATTATGCTGGGTATGTTGAACTAGTTTTGACAGATTAAGAAAAGGTAGTCTACCCATTTACCTGGATTCTGATCACAGATTTGAAGTGTTGTGAATTCAGTATGGATCACATAATCTGGACTTCCTTATCATGATCACTGAAATCAAATCAAATGTTTTTTTTTTTGTTTTGTTTTGTTTTTGTTTTTTTTTTTAAATTTTAAATTCATGATGTCAACATATACAATCAAAATAAAAGAAAAAGTATGTTTTGAGAAATAAAAGGCAAGGCTTATCACCAAAGTCCATGTGACAGGATGCTACGTCTTGTCTTTCCTTTGTTGACCAACTTCAGAAGATGTCAAGATTTGCAATCCCTGCTGTCTCTTTAGAGCACCTCATGAGTTCTGGGTAATATCAGAGGAAATAAAATCAAATAGGACAATCAAAGTTTCCAAATTGTAGTGTAATTTGACTCGTTGGAGACCATAGAATATCTAACTCATGGTCAGAGTATTAGCAGGTAAATCTTGTCTCCAAACTGCAGTATATAGCTGCAATTAATGAGGCTTCATGATCTGAATTTCATAGGTAGGCCTGTTAATGTCTGATGATGATAATTGGATTTTCTTGTCTAAAGTGGATTATATATATCTTGTTTAACATCCCGCTCAAGAATTTTTCACTCATATGGAGATGTCACCATTGCTGGTGAAGGGCTGCAAAATTTAGGCCTATGCTCAACACTCAGGGCCTTTGAGCAGGGAGGGATCTTTATCGTGCCACACCTGCTGTGACGCGGGACCTCAGTTTTGTGGTCTCATCCGAAGGACCGCCCCATTTAGTCGCTTCATACAACAAGCAAGGGGTACTGAGGACCTATTCTAACCCAAGGATCTAAAGTGGAAATCCTATGTCAAAAGTGAAAAAGTTAAAAAGAGGAATGCAAAGTACACATCTTTTTTTATGTTTATCAAAGTATGACTTAATTATGGTTTTAGCACTTTTTGGGTGTATTTTTGAGTCCATAATTTAGCAAGTGGTATGCATAATTGTTCAAATCTGCTGAATTTTTTTTTACCATTGATGTCTAAGTTTTTGCCTTCATGACATTACAAAATGCACAAAATGCTGATCACCCTGTTTATTACACACAAAATCATACATCCCCATCAGTGGGTGTAAGTATTTGGGGGTAGTGTGGCCAACAAAAATGTGGAACACAGTAGTGATATGTTGATAGCAATGACAGAAATGCATTTGACCTCGACATCATTTGGAAGGGGAGACATGTTTTTGATTTTGAAGAAATTTTGTGGAGTTATTATTGTATAATAAGAGAAAATATTAAATGAGTTTCAATTTTATACTTTTAGAAATACTACCATGGGGAAAGTATAGCAGTCAATGTGTTGGTGGATAATAACACAAGTAAATCGGTTAAAAAAGTTAAGATTTCTGGTGAGTACCACACGGGACATCGCTGACACTGCAATATAACTGCAAGTCTTCAGATAATCTAGAATACGGTAAAACAATTATTGATTTCAAATTTGAAGTGAAGATTGTGGTTGAATGACATGATTTATTGATGAGTCATGTGATGTAATGTGACCTGGATTTGTCTGGCACTGTGTGTTGGTATTTAAACATTTTCAGCATCTTCTCAGATGTTTTGCAAAATATGGAATATTGCATCTATGGAGTAAGGGCAACAAAAAAATTATCCTGAGCTCCCAAGGTCCTGTAGAGAGGAATGACTAAATCTCTACATCAAGCAAACAATCTTTGTCATCATGAGCAAATTAAGATCTATTATAAAACTGTCAAATTCATTCAAACAAAAACATGGCATAAGCCTATTTGTTTACATAACAGAATTATGAGTGCTGAATCTTATTTGTAATTCAAACTACTGACATTCAAATTTTTGCTGACCATTAGAAATACTGTAAATAAGCATTGTAACCATTAAAACTTGGGAAAATAAAATTTGTAAATTTTCAGTTCAAATTGTGTTCATGCCTCTTCAAATTTGATTTTCTATCAAAAAAACTCAATGGTGGATCCATTTTTTCTGTCATTGTGCCAAAATCTGCTCAGCTCTTCATCCACTTTAATAATATTTTTTGTGTTATTTAGAATGTCTCTTTCAATTATAAAGTTTTTGATATCTTCATTGGAATAATCTGTACCCGTATAAGATATAATTTTTATGACAAATGTAAATGTAACGATTGTTCTGAGAAGGGTTAGAGTAATGTCAAAGTTACATCATGGAAACTAATGAGCTGGGTTTTGGAGGAATAAATTTACGAGTCAACCTGATTACTAGCAAATATTAGTGTGATGATGTCAAATGGTCAGTTGGAAACTCACTTTTGGACTAAGCAGTCCCACATCAAGTTTTCTGTCGATTGAGCAATCTAACATCAAGTTTTCTGTTGACTAAACAGTCCAGCATCAAGTTTTCAGTGGACTGTTGACTAAATGTTAGGTTATATAGGGAATAATTTCTATGAGTATAACAAAAGAAACATGACACAAAGGTTGTTTATGAATAGTGAGTATGTCATGATCCAGAACCAAGATCATTTGGCCAATGTCAAGGTCATTGCTAAAATACAGGAAAAGGTTTGTCGGAGCCACAGTAATGGAGAGACATTGGAAGGCCATACTTGGAGGAAAAGTAGTTTGTAATGAGACAGTGTGTCTGGACTCTTGATTAAGGTCATTTAGTCAAGGTCAGTTTTAAAAATGATAAAAATTTCTGCTTTGCTTCACAACTTTATTTGTAAGGAGTTGTAAGTAGAGGCACAAAGGTTACATGCTTATGACCAAACAGTGTTTTGTCATTTGGTCAAGATCAAGGTCATTGATTTATTTCTCCAAACCGTAACTTTTTATGGATAAAATTTAGAAGAATTGACCATCATCTTAGATCAGAAACTACTGACAGCATCCAGCTAGAGTTTTGAAGGATCCATTTGTGAAATATGCAACACTTCTTAGTTGTTTGATACTCAGGTGATTGTTAAGGTCCATGGGCCTTTTCTTTTTTTTTTTATGTTACCTGTATAACAATGTCAATACATTATTCAGGCCTTCAAGTGGATTTTGGTAAATAGATCGGACTTTTAGTAGAGCAACATTTATGAGAAAATAGGATATTCTAGGGCAAATTTAATGATTCATTATATATGATGTAATAATATTGGGATTTAACCCTTTTGCACTGAAAATCCTCTATGAATGCATCTCTTTCTATGAGAGGTTACTTACCATTATTGAGTGACATGATAACAAGTACACACAAGCTTTAACTTTGAAGTCTTGAAAGCACACCACAGTGAATAACCAAGACAGCTTTCATATTTCTTCTCCAGCCAAGATTAGAAATCTAATTATTTTCAAAAAAAAGAGGTTTTATTAGTAAATGAATAAGTTTTATTAATAAATGAAGCACATTATGCATGTAGTATGAAGTAGCATTTGAAATAGATATTATGAGAATAATGACAATTCTTTCAAAAACATATACAGTAAATTATGGTGATAGAGAACCTCCCGGGCTAGCGAAAAACAGTTTATATCCAATAAAATTTTTGTTATTTCCTTTTCTAGGGTAATAAACAATACTTCACAATAAATGTAAATTCATTTTAAGCATGTGTGTTATAAGTGTGATTTACTGTATTTAACCTAATCAAAATATACCTCAACCTGAAAGTGAATTTAAAGTAAATGAAATATAATTCATATGTTTCTTTATCAGTAATAATTCTTGTTAGTACTCTGGTATTTAGAATTCTGAAGATTGAATTATTTCTTTAATGTTGCATATCTGATATCAAACATTTATCAACTTCCCTCCTTTCCTTGATAGTAATTGCCCATCTCTCCCCCCCCCCCCCCCCCCCCCCCCCCCCCCCTGCATCTGCTCTTACAGTTTTTTCCCTGTACTTAGTTTTTTCCCCCTGCACTTACAGCTTTTATTCTTTACTCTTACAGTTTTTCCCCTGCTCTTACAGTTTCTTCCCTGCTCTTACAGTTTTCCCCTGCTCTTACAGTTTTTCCCTTGCTCTTACAGTTTTTCCCCTGCTCTTACAGTTTCTTCCCTGCTCTTACAGTTTTTCCCCTGCTCTTACAGTTTCTTCCCTGCTCTTACAGTTTTTCCCCTGCTCTTACAGTTTTTCCCCTGCTCTTACATTTTTCTCTTGCTCTTATAGTTTTTCCCTGCTCTTACAGTTTTTCCCCTGCTCTTACAGTTTTTCCCCTGCTCTTACAGTTTTTCCCCTGCTCTTACAGTTTTTCCCTTGCTCTTACAGTTTTTCCCTTGCTCTTACAGTTTTTCCCTGCTCTTACATTTTTCCCTTGCTCTTACAGTTTCTTCCCTGCTCTTACAGTTTTTCTTTGCTCTTACAGTTTTTTCCCTGTTTTTACAGTTTTTTCCCTGTACTTAGTTTTTCCCCCTGCACTTACAGCTTTTATTCTTTACTCTTGCATTATTTCCCGTTCTTACAGTTTTTCTTTGTTTTTACAGTTTTTTCCCTGCTCTTACAGTTTTTTCCCTGTTTTTACAGTTTTTTTCCCAGTTTTTACAGTTTTCCCCCTGTTCTTACAGTGTTTTCTCTTTGTTTACAGTTTTTTCCCTGTTTTGTCATTACTTGAATTAATCTTTCACTGCCTTCCTTGATGAAATTTTCTGCAGTCTTTATTGCTTCCTTTTCCTTGTTTCCTTCAGCTTTTATGTCCTTTCCTTCTGCTTATAAATGAGTGTTTCTTTTTAAATCATTTCCACTTGGTCCTTTTTCTGTCTCAGAACTTCCTCCTCTGCTAAGTTTGTGCTGAAGCAACTTGATCGACATTTGCTTGGTTGCAATTTCAGCTGTTTAGAATTGCTACAGGATGGTTCCATAGACATAACTATATTAACCTTATTTGTGAAAGATAAATGAGAAATGTCTTGTCTGTTTTATTCCTGGCTGCTGATTTTCACTGTTAGCTTGTTGCTGAATTTGAGAAAATCCATGGTTTGAAATTGTAAATGACTTACTACAGGTGATGCAAAATCAAGTAGATTCAGACTCCTTTTGGCATCAAGTTGCAACCATATTCCCATCATCTTTTTGTATCCAAGATGTCTGAAAAGTTACTTTTCTGTGGTGTGGCAATTTTTCAGGATTTCTGTTCAGTTTTTTAATTATACCCCTATAACACTACCTCTCGTATTCAAGATGTACTGTATTAAGAGTTTTTCAAGTTGCTGTTATTTTAATTTAGTTTTCAAGACATGTATTTCTGTAAATTTATTTTTCCATTCAGTTTAAATAGTTCATTACAATTATATACTAAATGAATACACAAGTATCTGTAATACAAATGAAGTTCCTATTGGATTACTTAAAATGCATGTGTGTAAGTGCTTGTGTGCTTCTACTCCAAATTACAGATCGCACAGTTAACCTCCATTTAGGAAATTTTTGATAACTGCCTAATATTCCAAAATTACCTTGGTGAACTTAGTGTTCAAAACTCCCTTGGCATCCTGTTGCTAATCAATCTTCAAGCCCTGATTGTTGAGTACATGAAATGGTCTTGTGCACATCAAATGAATAATATCAATTACTGGCTATCTAGATGTAAAAGTACAAAGTTATTTAACAATACTTTTGATTGTTTTCAAAGTAGAGAAACAAAGAAAAATACTACAATTGAAATGTTCAACCTATTAATTATAATTTAGAGGACAAATGTAGGGAAAAAGGGACATTTTATGCAAAAATACAGGGATTATATGGCATTTCTAAAATAATAGGGATTTTATAAAAATAGAGGAAATGTAGTGTTGCTTGAAGTCCTGACTATATAATGTATTACATTATGTACACTGAATTCACACTTAGATGAAAATGAAATTGGTAGCTGTATTGTGTATGCTGTAAAATTGAATGGAACATTTACATATAATCTGAATTTTATTTTACAGTTCGCCAGTTTGCTGATATTTGTTTGTTTTCAACTGCACAGTATAAATGTAGTGTCGCGGAAATAGACAGCGAGTGAGTACACCTTGTAAACTTTTTTACTTGTAGCCTTGCTACTACATCCTAAACCATGTTACACACGTAGCT
Source organism: Ostrea denselamellosa (assembly GCA_024699665.1). Lineage (NCBI taxonomy): Eukaryota > Metazoa > Mollusca > Bivalvia > Ostreida > Ostreidae > Ostrea > Ostrea denselamellosa. The sequence goes on from JAMZEH010000059.1 coordinate 34,322, forward strand.
TTACTGCCACTGAATACATATTATAAACCATGTTACACAGGTAGCCTTACTGCTACTCAGTACATATTATTCACCGTGTTACACATGTAGCCTTACTGTCACTGAGTACATATTATTCACCGTGTTACACATGTAGCCTTACTGCTACTCAGTACATATTATTCACCGTGTTACACATGTAGCCTTGCTGTCACTGAGTACCTATTATTCACCATGTTACACATGTAGCCTTACTGCCACTCAGTACATATTATTCACCATGTTACACGTGTAGCCTTACTGTCACTGAGTACATATTATTCACCATGTTACACGTGTAGCCTTACTGTCACTGAGTACATATTATTCACCATGTTACACGTGTAGCCTTACTGTCACTGAGTACATATTATTCACCATGTTACACGTGTAGCCTTACTGTCACTGAGTACATATTATTCACCATGTTACACGTGTAGCCTTACTGTCACTGAGTACATATTATTCACCATGTTACACATGTAGCCTTACTGTCACTGAGTACATATTATTCACCGTGTTACACATGTAGCCTTACTGTCACTGAGTACATATTATTCACCATGTTACACGTGTAGCCTTACTGCCACTCAGTACATATTATTCACCGTGTTACACATGTAGCCTTACTGTCACTGAGTACATATTATTCACCATGTTACACGTGTAGCCTTACTGCCACTCAGTACATATTATTCACCATGTTACACGTGTAGCCTTACTGTCACTCAGTACATATTATTCACCATGTTACACATGTAGCCTTACTGTCACTCAGTACATATTATTCACCATGTTACACGTGTAGCCTTACTGCCACTCAGTACATATTATTCACCATGTTACACATGTAGCCTTACTGCCACTCAGTACATATTATTCACCATGTTACACATGTAGCCTTACTGTCACTCAGTACATATTATTCACCATGTTACACGTGTAGCCTTACTGCCACTCAGTACATATTATTCACCATGTTACACGTGTAGCCTTACTGCCACTCAGTACATATTATTCACCATGTTACACGTGTAGCCTTACTCCCACTGAGTGTATACTTTAAACCATGTTACATATGTAGCCATATTGTCACTGAGTACACAATCATTGTAAATCATATGCATGTAGCCACCTGGTGCTGTATCAGATTGAAGAGGTTAACATAATACAGGTAGTGACTGTTCCTTCACCAAACACTGGGCATTAAAAGTGAAATTAACAGGTCTTCACCAAGCACCGGGCATTAAAAGTGAAATTAACAGGTCTTCATCAAACACCGGGCATTAAAAGTGAAATTAACAGGTCTTCACCAAACACCGGGCATTAACAATGAAATTAACAGGTCTTCACCAAACACCGGGCATTAAAAGTGAAATTAGCATATCTTTTGGATTTGACCTTAAAACCAGAGGTAAATAACTGTCACTGCTACAGCATAGATCTGCAGTGGCACTTTAGTTAAAACTGGTGACATCTCTATTTGAGTGAAAAATTCTTGAATGGGACATAAAACAAGATACAAACAAGTCTTACTGCCATATTTATCTCTGTGTACATGTAATGGGGATTTTATGTAAATTCTGATATTTTAAAATGTGTTGTGTAAGTTTGTAGAATGAGAACTGCAATGCATTAGACTCAAACATGACTTCATAGTTGTTGTTTAATTTATCTGTTTATATTTGTTGATTGTTTGCAGTTAAAAAGAATTAACATTATTGATTGATGGGGGGGGGGGGGGGGGGATATAAAACCAAAATACAGTTTTAATCAAACAGAATAATTTATGATTAATTTGTAAGAGTTTTATATTTATCTGCTTCAAAATTGCTTTATAATTGCAATGAACACCTAATTAGTGGGAACAGGCATGCAGAAGATCGTAGAGTGAAGGTTTTCTCTCAAACTTGTCTTTGAAATTATATAATACAGATTGCTGCCATAAGTAAAACCTTGGCAGTTTAGAGTGGGTGGTTGTAAATCAATCAGCCAAGTGTAATATTCAGAAGCAATACATCTTTACAATTTTGTTTTCAAACAATTACACATCATTTCTTACAATTTATCAGACCTGTATGTGTAGTGGAGTTAACTGCATGCTAATGCAACCTGGATATTTTTAATATAATGAAAAAAGGAGTGATGTTTTACATTGGTGGTAGATGTACTGTATATATGCTTATTTGTAAATTGGATTTTTGGGAGACAAATTCTGATCTAAATTGCTGTGTTGTTTTATAAGCATGTTCTTAACTGCCAAAGGATTTGTCCTTGCCATCAGGATGTTGGTCGAGTTCAAATGGTAGATGTTGATGTGTGACAAAGGGAATATAACTCTTATTTAGTGTAAGCACACCAGTAAAACTATTCACATTTATCAAGTATGGAGTCTTTTAGTATTAATTAAAACAAAAAGACATAATTAACATCATCAAATGAAAAATTATTAGAATTATTGGTAAACCATGTTGAAATGGAATGGAATGAATAGTTGATTCTGATGAAAATTTATTAGAATTATACATAATATGTCATAGTGAAGTCTTCAAAATTATTCTGAAAAAAATATCACCAACTTATGGTAAATGTATGCAGTACATAGTGGTTATATATAAATATTGATGGCAAGATATTAATTTCACCCAGTATGTATTGTATAACAGTTGATTAAATCAGAAGCTGATTGCCTGTGGCCTTCAAAACTTACACTTCAGTGAGATATGCAGAGGAATTGGAGACCAGGATAAAATGGTGCTGATTGATTTTAACTTAGGCCATTTGATGTAAACATTGCTTTTTTTCATTTTCAGGGAAAGCTTTCCTATTCAACCTAGTCAGATTGGGTTTTGCAAAGTATATTATTTGACTCCATTGTTATCCAATAATCGAGACAAACGGGGTTTAGCTTTAGATGGCAAACTCAAACACGAGGACACGAATCTGGCCAGCTCCACAATGTAAGTTACAAGACCTGTATGTCATTTTGATGCTAGTAAGTTCTATTTTAAGCGAAATTCCTTGTGGTCACCTATAATCACCAGGATCCAGTTGCACTAAAGTTATTTTATCTGAAACAGATTATACAAGTGACAAATTATATATACATTACATTCAAATGTAATTTCATTATTTGTGTTGTATACATGTTTTCATATTTGGCAAGCTAAAGAAACTGTGTTAGCAGCATTCCTTAAAAGTATTTATTTTTCTATCTTCAGTATGACAGAATCTAGTCAAAAAGAGAACTTAGGCATTGTTGTGTCATATAAAGTGAAAGTCCGGCTTATCCTTGGGTTTGGATCTGGGTGAGTTCCCTTATCTGTTCTTAGTAAAATCCACATTAGAGTCTTAACAGTCAATAAAATGTCTGTAAAACTGAAAGTAGTGGTGTATTTTAAGCACACTGCATAATTTTTCTGTTGTGTTTCAAGGATAATTTTATGATGATGTTCTGGAAGTTCTGACGCAATTAACAGGGATTATAATAGTACACAGTCTGACTCTGTCTGACACAGATTTCAAGTGTTTATAATGAGTGATGGCTCAAAATCTTTGGTACAGAAAGATCACTGTGAAATTCATAAAAGAGTAGTCTGAAAAATAGGTGCTCTGTATTGTTTAATCAAATCCCAATTTCATGCAACTAATTACTAGTGTATTGTATAAAGACAAGCTTTGACTATAAGTCAGAGCTCTGTATATTGTACAGAGACAAACACTATAAGTCTGAGCTCTGTATATTGTACAGAGACAAGCTTTGACTATAAGTCTGAGCTCTGTATTGTATAAAGACAAGCTTTGACTGTAAGTCTGAGCTCTGTGTATTGTACAGAGACAAGCTTTGACTATAAGTCTGAGCTCTGTATATTGTATAAAGACAAGCTTGACTATAAGTCTGAGACAAACACTATACGTCTGATCTCTGTGTATTGTACAGAAACGAACTTTGACTAAAAGTCTGAGCTATGTGTATTGTACAGAGACAAGCTTTGACTATAAGTCAGAGCTCTATATATTGTACAGAAACAAGCTTTGACTATAAGTCTGAGCTCTGTATATTGTACAGAGACAAACACTATAAGTCTGAGCTCTGTGTATTGTACAAAGACAAGCTTTGACTATAAGTCTGAGCTCTGTGTATTGTATAAAGACAAGCTTTGACTTTTAAGTCTGAGCTCTGTATATTGTATAAAGACAAGCTTTGACTGTAAGTCTGAGCTATGTGTATTGTACAGAGACAATGTTAGTCTGATCTTTGTGATTTCAGGGACTTGTGTGTGGAGTTGCCCTTTACTTTGACTCACCCTAAACCTGTCGAATCCCCTCCCCCATCCCGTCCTATCAGTGTGGTCCCCAAAGACGGAGATAATGTACCAGTGGACACTGACCTCATACAGTTAGAGACCAAGTAAGTGGACATTTATAGAAATTCAGTAATCCAACTTCTCATGTGAGAAATACATATTAAATTTTGCGAGTACCCCTTTCGCATGATTATTTTTTGTTATGTAAAGGGTGTTAAGAAAGTTCGTTTCATGATTTACAGCATGCCTAAAATTATTTATAAACAACTCATATACAAGTTTATATGTTTTTAATAACCAGGCAGTCCACCTTTGTTTTTCAATACATTTTTCATTCTATTTGGCATTGAATGAATCAAAGAAATCAAATGTTTCTGAGGTATCTCCCTCCATGCACGGTGAAGTCGGCGTCGTAATTGGCACATTGTCGTTGGGCGTGGATCCTTGTAGGCCTCGCTGTCCAGAATACTCCATAGATTTTCGATGCAATTTAGGTCTGGGGAATTGCCTGGCCATTCTACTTTGGTAATAAAGTTTGGTAGATTATTTTCACACCAATTCTGTGTTAGCAGGGCAGTGTGAGAGGTCGCTCCATCTTGAGCAAATGTGGCGTGTCCTGGATATTGAAGTAACTTTCGTTCGTCGATCCTACCACTATTTTTCTGTCGATTTAGAGCAGGTTTTAGTTCTTTTTGAAGGATATTGTTCACATAGTAATCAGCATTAATAGTTTTGCCGGCTGGAACAAAGTTTGGATAATCCCTGTACTCCCATCGCACCCCATACCATGACTTTAGCGCTCGACTTGACGCAGCTTACATCTGGAACCTCATCTGACTGGGACCCCCACACAACATCGTCCTGTCGGTTCGGAACATGAAACAAATATTTCGTAGATTCATCACTAAAGATGTAGTTTACCCAGTCTTCAGCCGTCAAATGCTTGTGATCACGAGCAAATTTCAATCTCTTTTGCCTTTGTGTTTTCGTCAATAGTTGATTTCTCGGTCTTTTAAATGTCTTCCATTTTTTAACTTTTCGCAAATAATTAAAAACAGTTACATGACTCACATTAAAGCCTGAGTTCTTAAGTTCCTTGCTGCATTTCCTTGTTGATTTTCCTCGTTTGTATTTTATGTTTTCCACTTTTCTCTTCACTACCCCCACTATCTTCGAAGGCCGGCCGGATCTCGGTTGATCGGATAGTTGTTTATTTTGCTCTCGCCTTCGCCTCCATTTTGTTACCCATCGCTCACTTTTACATAGCTGCTTAGCCACATCCTTCACACTTAATCCTGCATCTAATAAAGCCAAAGCTTGAGCTCGTTCATTAATTGTATCAACACTTGTACAGGACGTCTGCTTTTTCACTGAACTCGGCATATTTATTTCATGACGGAATAGACACTTTGTTTACATCACACTATAGTAACACGAGAGAGTGCACATAGGGAAGGATAACTGCTGATATAATGAAAAAAAAGTCTATAGAGTTACCAGTAAAAATTTGAAACAAAAACATGTCATTTTTCTATTTAATTTTTCAAATTTACAAACGGAACGAACTTTCTTAACACCCTTTACCAATCATGATGTTTATATGTTGACTAATTTAAGACTGTATGTATTCCATTTGCCAATAAAAGCTGGTTTTACACAATATAGCAGATTTTGTGAAATGAAATAAACGCTATAATCTCTCTTGTACCTGTGGACATTTGCAGCAGGTTTTATCAATGAGGAGTGCACTTTGATGCATTTACTTGTGGAAATGATCATGTCTCATTTATTTAAGGAGGAATAACACATCTGAGAAATCAGATGTGGAAGAAAAATGGAGAATATGTACATCAATATTTTGGAATCAAAAACTTTCAAATTAACCTTGGAGGGGGGGGGGGGGGGGGGGGGGGGGAGACTCAGACCTACAGATCAGCAGTTGATTATTAACCTACTATTTTACCCAAAAAGGCAATGAGATATAAAAGGAATGTACACGTATTGTTGATATTTATATTTTCATTCGTGTTTCAAAAGGATTTCAATAAATTGTATTTACCGGTAGATTTCAAAAACATGCAAAATGCATTAGTCAGAGAGACTTAGCGAGAGCTAATTTAGTGACTTTATAATTCCAAGAAAGATAACTGTTACCTCCAATATGGAATAAATGGTTAGCAATATTCAATTTTTGTGATCTCTTCACTCTTGCTAATAATGCCAAAATTAATTCCTCATTAAAAATTCTTCTTACTATACGGTATTAGATTTAAATTTTGTGAAGAATTTCTTATATTTATTCAGGACTGAAAGTACTTTGCATGCTTACATTTATTTGTATGTTTTAATAATAAGGAATGTAAAATTACCATTTTCAATACCTTCAAAGCAACAAAAACCCAAAAGGAATTAGTATTTGATTATTATGTTTTGCTCTCAATAATTTTATTTTAAAAACAACATTAACAAACAATTGGTTATAGATTACATCAGAGAGTTTGGTATGCTGGTTTTATTTCATAAATTTCTATTTTTTAATAAATACATAGAGTCATTAATATTCACTTTTTTTTTTACAGTGGAGTGGAGCCTGACAAAGATGATGACTTCATTTTTGAAGACTTTGCAAGACTAAGATTAAAAGGTCATGATGGTGATGACACAGAAGCTTAAGTTGACCTTTGAACCTCTGTGTAACAAGTCAGTAAGAATCTTATCGCAAGTATTGTGTACCAATGTGTTAAACCTTTCAGGATTAAAATGAAGATATTAAAAATGGAAAGTTTCTCAGAATTCTCATAACACTGTTAAAAAACAGTATACTGCGAAGTGCATTGGGTGTTTTAGGTGTTGTCATAGTAACAAAATGTGAAGTTTATTTACAATGTATATTTTTATTGTAATTAAAACCTGACCTTTTTATTTGCTGAAGAATTTTTGAATATACTTGTGTAATACAGTATATACAGTATGTATGTCACTGTAGGAAACAATATTCCTAGTGAGGAACAGATTAAGACTTGAACATGTGACATCTATAACAGGTATATAAGGCCCTTCCTGCTCTGGTGCTTTTTTACTTCAGTTTCTGTGTGTGTATAGGCAGGTCCGTGTATTATTAGAACACACTCAGTGTCACTTTGACTTGAGAGTGTTTTAGTATTATATATTTATTACAGAATCATAGTGCTTTTATATTTAAGATTTAGAAAATTGGCATAATCTATCCATTTTCTGTATCTACATGTATGTATTGTTTTCATTTTTAAATCATTGTGCTTAAAGAGGAAAAAAAAAAGGTTATATATACCGTGTACAGTTATATATACATATATATATTTTCTGAATGTGCACTTATTGAGGATGTGCATTATGCAAAACTGATAAAATCATTTGTTTTTGTGTTTTAAAACATCTCTTTTTTTACTATGTAAATCACCTACAGAAGTTTATATTAATCAAAATCAATGCTACATGATGCAAAAATCGTATTCTGTGTAAGAGAATTAAATGATACATTTTCCAAAATTTTTCATATACTGTTATTTTTTAACAAGTCATGATACAAAATTTTTTTATGTTTGTGAGAATACTTTAAAATGCGTACATATTTCTTACAAAATAATGAATCTCTACATTTCTCTTGCAGCGTACTTGTATCTAAAACAAAATTCTCTAGAAACATTGCTGGATATGATCAGGGAAAGGGTCGTGATTATTTTAATACTCGAGCATCATTACGGGATTAGTTTAGTGCTGTGTATAGGATATAGAGAATTAGCAAACATTTTAAACCACATATGTACAACAGTGTGTGAAACCTTTTTGTGGGTACTTTTTGTCAGATTTTTAAGATACTATGCTCTCTCTCTCAATATATATATATATATAAATACATGTGGTTTTTTGTATTAAAAGCAATGTTTCAGTTTCATGTTTCTGTAAATAGAGAAGTTTTTCCAAACCGAAGTAAACTAAGCAAAGCAGTATTCAGCATTGGCATAGCAAGCAGAACTTCCTAGGTTGTCCATCAACATCTAGAGGCCTATCCATGCATATTTATGTAAAAAAAAACAAACAACTATATCTATATGCTTTGTTGTTGTTCAGTAGTCCTGAAATTTTAATCATTTGTATTGTTAAGTAAATATTTGAAATGCATAAAACTGAAGTGGTTTGTTTTCTGTACTGTAAGAAAATCAAATATGAGTTTGGATTTTTGCTTTTCGATGGGATAATGGCATGCTGTTAATACATCTCCATAGAATTTTAACAGTAAATAAAACGTGGTTAAAATTTAAGTTCCTGATATGTTTTGTGCATATGTTGAGATTAGGATTTCATGACGTAGGATTTCTATCGCCATTATTTTAAAAAGGTATGTTCATTTGAGAAATAAATTTTGTTTTTGAAAATATGTGAGGGCATAAACTGCGGTTCTTCATCCTGGCATACTTCAGTAAGCGCTAACGTGCTTCATGAAAATTATACTGGAACGAAGCATTGCAGTTCATACCCTCATACATTTCCAAAAGAGAAATTTATTTCTAATATGTACATTCTACTTTCATTTCTGTCAAAATTCCCAGCCATTAAAATAGACATACTATATTTATCAAGATTTATATGCGCATAGCTCGCAACTGCAACATATTCATTAAGAAATGGCTGTCATTACAATTTGTAGAGATATAAAAGCAAAATCACTGGAAATGTATTTTAAATAGCTGGTAGAGACCACGTTAAAGGAGAGCGGAAGTTGAACAAGATAATTGTTTTACTGTAGTGATGCTGTATATTGTTGCTGCGGAAATACAGAGTTAGCCCTCCTTTCCAAGTTTCTGATAGGTTCTTGTTACACTCTGCGAATATTGTTTTGAATGGGTGTGTATCTCCCTACAACTTTTTTGAATTCATGAACTTCACAGGAAGTTGTTTCGGTATGTTTCTCAAGTTCAGGAATATCCACCTTTAATGTCGAACCACTCGATTCTTGGAGACCACGATATTGAAAAAAAAAAAAAATGAATTTACATGATGCTTGCATATTGATTTAACGAGTAGGGATGTATGGTGAGGCGAAGTATTATTTCGTGATACATCACAATGTTTTAAAGAATCGTAACAAAATATGATGATGAAATACTGCAATATATTGTGATTTAGAAAGTGAAAAGTTCTTTTTCATTTTCTTTATCATTTGCAACAAAAGTAGAGGCATTTGTCTTTTTGTTTTTATCGAATTCACCAATGGTCTAAGAAAAAATCTGATGAATTGCATTTCACAGTTTCAGCAGTTTAGGATGTCACACCACAAACTCCATACAGTGTCAATCTCCAGGACTACTTTCCCCCAACGAGTAATGATAATGGAGTTGTTGCATAACAGAATAATGAGCTGACCGAAGCTTGATAGCACCAGGTGTACACTGTGTCCTGTATTTCCGTAAAGGATCGCAATGCATCAATATTCCATTCCGTGTATCGCATCGACTACCTCTACATCATGATGGATGTTACACCATTATAAATTGTACCTTTGTGGTATTTTAATGAAAATTTTAAAGAATTTTCCTAAATATTTACATTTACTTCGTTCTTCCCGTAACATTCTTACTGACTGAAAATGAATCAAGAAATAAATTCCATTTTAAAAATACTTGAGAATATGAACTGCAACACTTCACACCACCATACTTCATAGAACACTATCGCGTTTCATTAAGTGGTCTAAAGTTAAGCATCACAGTTCATACCCTTAGGTATTTTCAAAAATGAAATGTATTTTTATATTTACATTCTGCTTTCATTTCAGACGTACTATATTTATCAAGGTACATACAGGCATTGTTCACAACTGCAAAACATTCATGAGGAAAAGGCTATCACTATAATTTGTAAATCTATCAAAAGCAAAAGCAATGTAAATGTAAATATTTTCTTATAGACGTTCAACTTTTGAAGTAAGCTTATCACAGCTTAAGAATACACTTGACCTAATCTTCAAGAAGATGAACCACCTAAAGAGAACAACATAGTTGATTATTAAAATGTAAATATAAGAAATGTCTCTCAGGTTTTGAAAGTATATGAGATGATATCTCACAAGGGCAGGTATTTCGTGGAGCCTTAACAAGCTCATTCAATATAACGAGCTCATTGGGGTATATCATCTTGTATACTTTCAGAAACTGAAAGACATTTCCGAAGTTGATATTAAAAGACGCTAGAGTTCCTCATACACAATATCTTCGTAATCTTTGGCGATCAAGTCTTTCAACAGTGTGTTGGAATTCATGGGCTTGAATTGTGCTCCTTCATAAGGTGACCTGTTTTTATATCCTTACAAGGCAGTTTTTATATATCGATGATGTTTTGTCTTTTAAAAATAATAATTTTCATTCATATGTTAATTCGATATATCCCAGTGAACTCGAAATAAAAGACACCACAGACTTCTCCACATCTGCTTCTTACTAAAGATATGTTATTGAAAGAGATGCTGACGGCAAATTAACAATTCAATTTTATAACAAACGGGATAATTTCAATTTCTCTTTCGTCAACTTCCCTTATCTCTGTAGCAATATGTGTGTGTGTGTGTCAAAAAAAAAAATTGCCACAGCATTAGGTTTTTTCTTCTCGGAATTGTTTTTACGTCCTACTTGAAAATTCACTCAGTGATGACATCAGCTGCAAGTGAACTTGTCACAAATTTTGACCAATGTATTGCGCTCAAGGTGTTCTTTCGACAATGTCTACCGTGACGTGGGACCACAGGCGATTACTTAGACTGTAAATAAAGCGATGACGCCTGTGTACTAATGTGTTATTATACAGGCGCCATAACTTTATTTACAGAAACAAGTGCCTGTGCACGGGACCTTCGTCTTTATGGTCCTGTTCGAAAGACCTGTGATCTTTCTTATAAGGCAGGTCTCTTGGTGAAGAAACAGTGTGTGTCTGACGTGGTGCTGGAATTTAGAATCGAACCCCGGAACATCCCTAGCAAACCACTAGGCTGTCTCGATAGGTCATTGGACAATAACATTATACATGTATAACATTATAGTGGAACACTATTCACATTAAAAATCACGAAGCAGGTACAAGAAAACTATCGACGCATGCGTCAAATTCAACACAACTTCCTGGTAACCATCAAGACCACTTTACAGAGTTGTCTCCTTTTTTGCCGACATCGTACATTTTCCGTGTTATTGTGTTACGGCTGGTTGCCTTCCTTATTCATAGTAATGGTGAATGGTAGTAAACACATAAACCACCTCCACCCCCTACCCAAATTAGGATTTAAAAAATTTGGGTATAGCTCTCCTTTCTTTATCTGCTTGTCAGGATTTTTCAGGCAAATGTAAAGTCAACTTCGACGACTAACATCCCCGCCCCCTCCCGCTCATTCAATGCTACATGTATGTGCCTGGATTAAACGACTTGATAAAAATTTGATTCAAGCACTATATAATAGTTATAATGCAGAACACAATATTTTCGACAATGTGTTTAACATGCTTCCCTGACATTCGAAAATATTATGCAGATAACAGATACACATCGTACTGAACAATTGTTTCTGTTGGTGTTAAAAAAAACTTAAAAGTTAAAGACATTGTTTAATATCTACTTTTGAAATTTGCAGAATACATTCATACAAATATATTCGTCTTTTCCTTATTTTAAAAGGATTTATAAAATATGCGTAAATCTATTAGATGAATGCATAAAATAGAATAAACAATAGTAAATGAATAAAACGTAAACATTTCACTCAGTTGCAGAGAGAAAATATTAAATCACAATAAAACCACAATTTTGGTATTTTTAAAAAAAAAATTATGCATGTATTCAATGAGAATGCCCCCATGACATATAATGTATTCAAACCGATACCATATTTACATGACATGTATTGAAAAATGTACCCAACGAAAATTGAAAATGATGAATAAAACAAAGCGTGTATGAAATAAATCATAAAAAATCTGTCAAAAATCGCAACAGCTGAACAGCAGGGCCAAGGTGACTCAGGTGAACGATATGGCCCATGGGCCTCTTGTTTTAAATATACATATCTTCACTTATGGCTACATGCATAATTTATATACACAAAGTTTAGTCATAGGTTTATTCTTTGCATATGTTCAATTCCTAAGATCACGTAATGCTTGTAAAACCTATCAACAATGCACATAAGTAGTTATCACAAAGACAAGTCAGTTGTCTAGAAAATAATTTGATTATCGGTAGCGCATTTTTAGCGACACCATAAATAGCAAACCACAACCCCCCCCCCCCCCCCCCCCCCCCAAAAAAAAACCAAAAAAAAACCCAACCAAAAAAACAAAAAAAAAAAACTTGCAGAGAACTACTCATGAGGTTATAATGAATGTCGACGTTCAGTAATTGTATCTTTACACTGGTTCAAACTTTTCAACAGAGAAAAGAAATAACTGTCAATGACACCAGCTTCTTCGAAATGATCTCTTTTTGCGATGGAATAAGCCTTTGAAATAGTCTTCAGAGCCAGCCACAGACGTCCTCGGAATTCGTTAACCCTGGCGTGAATTATGTAAAGAAACATCTGTCGACGGTCCACTGCGCCTACCATTTCAATTTCAGCTAAGAATGTTTCTGCCTTTTGGAGGTCACTTTCGCTGACTTGATAGTTTGGAGACACATCCCCTTTCAAACCAACTCCGAGCAAACAAGACGCTATTCTTAACAAAATAACGCGCTTTGTCACCATGTACTTCTCATTTAATGGGTCTGAGACCAACATACTCAATGCTCGTTCTCCATCTCTCAACAGAGATTCTTTCAATTCTGTTGTCGAAAAATGCTGAATACGACACAACTTACAGCAGATGATGAAGTACAGAACATTGGCATATTCCACGGTAGTACTGCTAAATTTCACGAGGAATTTTGCGAAGCCAGCTAAATCTTCAGCTGCAGCAAAGTTTCCAGCGTATGCGTGAGCTAGAGATCTTCTGGCGAAACACAGTGCATCAAAAGTAGGTGGACTAGTCGTGTGACTCGAAAATGAAAGGATTCTAACGAATAGTTTTTCATTGAACTGTGATAAATCGTACATGCTCATGATAGTGTCTAATTTTAAAATCTGCAGGTATTGACAGTTATCTGCATAAAACAGCTTTCTTTTTTCATTTGATTCGTTTTTTCCATTTTATTTTCTTGTTTGCCAATTGTACATTGATGAAATGAAAAGGATCTGTAAATAAACCATCATGAAGCATCCTTTGCCATTTGTATGCATTATCAATGGCACACATTCTGTCATCTGAAGTTGGTCTACAGACTATAGGTATCGCCTGGGATTTTCCAGATGCTTTCTCAAAACATCGAAGAAAATGTACTGCGATGTCGGTGAAATCATGTTCTAGAAATCGATTGAAAAGTTCAGCAAAGCAAGTGAATGTTCGGTCTTTACAGACAATTATTTTCAGCATTTCCATTGGTGAATCTTTTTTGACAGGTGACTTCAGACATCCTACTGTTTGCAAGACATGTTTTATCCTCGTCTTGTCTTCAGATTTTAGAAGTTTCAATAGTGCATTAATATCTACTCTTTCCGGAAGCAATGGTTCACAGGTCTTGGAAAATTTCGTCGACATGATCAAGGGTTCTAATGAGTATAAGAATGAGATATATCGTTATATTATAGAGCAAGCTTGTCTCGTTTATGGAATCTACTACTCAGAATCGTGACCGGTAAAACCTGAATGATGCAATTTTTCGCAACACTCTGTATACAGCAAATCAGTATACAATTATTTTCATCCTTAACTTTTGTTTTCTATTGCAGAACAAAAGAACTAAATTCCAGATCACATAATGGGAATTCCACTTGATTGATGAAATGAAAGAAGTCTGATTTTTCTTCAATTTATCGAAATGACAGCTAAACCATTTGCTACTTTCATACAACACAACGGTTATCAGTTGTTGCGTTTTCAGTCAAGTTTTACACAATGGAAGAAGAGAAAATTAATTACTTTACCTGTTGATATTTATGGAGGTTTTTCCATATCTTTTAATTGTCAACATGCACAAGGTTTAAAAAGATAATACATGTGTACGCATGACTGCTTCCATTTGATATATATCGGAATTCTACTATACTGTATGATATAAATAACATTTAAAATGATTGATTGTTTGAAATAGTGTGAGGTAAAGTCGGTATTTTCGGACTCAATTGGCGTGGCTAGCAACGATCAATGAGCGCGTTAGCAATAGAACCTTGATGTTATCGTATGACTAGAATACCCGCACGCAGGTGTTTGCTTTTAAATATACTCTCCGTCGCACTTGCGCAATCCGCAAAATTATCATATGACGTACATGTACCCTATACTATATATATTCTAGCTGCATATATGAAAATATGCTTTGAGTATTCTGTTGCGCCAAGTGCCCTGGGGTCATCCCAAACCCTACTAGCATTTCATAATTGTTGAAATATATCAGTCCTGACCCCTAAACCATATATTCTTGCTACACATATCAAATTGCATCGAGTGTTCTGATGAGTAAGTGCCCTGGGGTCATCCGTAATCCCACGTGCATCATTTTTTGACTGAGCAAATATCTTTAAAATGGTTGAGATTCCAACACTTAAAGCATATACATGTATATTCTTGCTGCACATGACAAAAAATATACCGAGAAACGGGTTTTCATTCGTCGCTTTTTCACCTCCTTTTGCCCTTCAAGGTGAAAAAGAAAATTCCGAAAACTGATTGCACATTTATAGGACACTATCAATCATCTCCTAGAAGATGACTACTGCATAATATGTAAGAGAAGTTCTAGGAACCAGGTTTTATCAGAAAATACATCGGTTTTTTTAATCCCTATTTAGCTCCCATAGTAAAACTTTAAATTCCGAAACATTACTGCACATCTGCTACATGACATCGCCTATATTAAATGGTTACTGCATAAAATAATCGAGTAGTTCGAGGAAGCAGAAAGTGTGACAGACGAATCGGGGTAATATTAGCATAATATCCTAACTTTCTTTAGAAAGTGCAGGTATAAACAATAATCATCACACAATTGTCTTGCTTTCGGGTTCATAACGCAGGTTTGGAAAAACGATATGAACTCGTAGCACAGGTTAATAACAATGCAAATTATGTAGGGTCATGTGAGGTCACCGCGTACTGGCGTAGATACAAAATTTTTACTACAAACGTTCTTATAGCCCATCATATTTATTCCTGTTTCATTTGTTGTTACTGTGTAATGGCATTGCTAAAAATTAAGATATTCAGTTAACGATCGCGTTGGCGTGTTTATCTTTAGATCTTATTTCTTCCGCTCAAGGACATTTTCAGACAATGCAAAGAGGCTGAAAATCACATGCGCATCTGGTGCGTTGGAATTTGTACCGTTTATGTTTGATATCCTTATACAGAAACGTTTTCAAGTCGAGATGAAGGGGACTGTACTAAATACTGCTATCTGAATCTTTTATGAATATGAAAGTCATTATTATGTTTTGTCTTCCTAAAATGAACGTAAGTATATTATTAAAACTTCATTCATAAAAACAACCTCAACGAAAACATTGTGATCGGGTGTTTAGCATAACCCGAACAGGAAAGACTACGAACTCCATGGCAAAAAGGACTAAGTTTCTGCCAAGTGGGGTAGGGTGGGGGTGCTAGGAAGAATGGCTGTTTTAGTAGAGACTTGAGAAACGACACTTTCCACAGAAGTGGAGGAAAAACAATCAATCAACCTGTTTGGCCCCAGGGTTTGTATTTGTAACGATTTTGAATATTTATCATATAAAGAAGTTCTCGTACAAGTTTCGTTTTTCTGGTTATGATCTACAAGCACCTATCTTTACAATTTCCTAATTGCACCCATTTTGATTCGTGACTTTGCCCTATATTTTGATCAACCTGAATCCCCTTTCCCTAAAGATGGTTTCTGGCAAGATTGATTATCATTGATTCATAAGAGAAAATATGAAAAGCGTCTCCGAAGGCCAAGTGTGCTATTCCCCTATCTACCCTTATCAGATTCATTTTTATAAAGCACCTGATCCTAGATTTCCCGGACATCCAAACAAAATGCGTCTTTCATACTTCTTCTGTCTCTTTCCGTTTTCTGGTCTCCTTCGTGACAATGAATATTCTGCTAGTTTGTGTGTGCGCGCACATGGTGTAGAAATATTTAAATAAAGAATAAAAACCTGGTTAAAACACATAGTGGCATTCTTATTTGAGGAAGATGCTCACTTCAGATTTTAAAAAATCTCAAGCGATTTAGAGTTGGCAATGCACGGTGCATTCCAGTCTCGAGATTTTTGTCATTCTCCCTTCTTTTAATTTTTGTACCCATGATTAGGAAATTTTGTGTATTTTGTAGAAATAATCAGTTGTTTACAAAGGATCTATTTGATGTTGGTAGCTGAGGTTACTTACTGGGGTGCACTCAGGCTGTTTACACGAGGGGTTGAGGGTGGTCTTGTTTGTGGGTAAAAAATTGTAGAAAATGCCGTGTAGGTGTTGTTTTTCAGCAGAGGTAACATAGAGCATTTCCGACTGTGTTTTATTTGACATCAAATTTGCAAATTGACTTTTAATGATTTTCCCCCTCTATAGTAATATATAGTGAAAATAATTACCAGTGTGATACCTTGAAGGTATCACACCGGTAATTGTCCAATCAAAATGAACTTAGTCAATTGTAGTTCCGTATATTTAAAAGAATAATTTTTTTAATGCGTGATTTTTCTCATTTCCCCTTCTTCTTTTCTCTTATATTTTGTACCCCTGATTAGGAAATTTTGTGTAATTTGTAGAAATAATCAGTTGTTTACAGTGGAACTATTTGATGTTGGTAGCTGAGGCTTCTTTCTGAGGAGCACTCGGTCTGTTTACACACATGTGAAAAACACGTGGATTTGAGGGTAATCTTCTTTGCGGGTAAAATTATTTCGAAAATGCCGTGTAGGGTGTCTTTTTTCTGGTGTCAGCAGACGAGAGAGGTAACATAGAACATGTCCAAGTGCGTTATTTGGCATCAATTTTGTAAACTGATTTTTAATGATTTTTTCCCCTCTATAGTAATATATAGTGAAAATAATTACCGGTGTGATACCTTGAAGGAAGTCGTGAAATTCACAATTTCCCATTTTTCTTGGCCCTTTCCCTTGTCATCATCTCAAAATCAGTACTGGATATCAAAAGACGAGATTTGAGAAACAAAACAGTGTTTTATTAGGTCATTCAAAAACATTACGCAATACACAATGCGAAATTTCAATCATATCCAAATACGTTTTAACAAGGTATTTTTTGCCGTAAACAGCTAGAAAATCGTTGATATTTGTAAATACGCCTATTTACATAGCATACACTGGCCTTTTTAACACTTAACACATTCCAAAAGACCTATCAACATTTCATATTACTTTTATAATACGAATATTGTACAATACTCCCACCCCCTCCTCCTGCCTTACACAAGCGTTAAATGGACTTTCCTTGACCTTCATTAGTATTATACGGAACTCTATGACTTCTTGGTTCAAAATCCCTATGGTAAATTGACACAATTCAGCGATTTTGTGTTTCTGCGTTGAGGTTAGAAATTTTATTATATATTCAATTTTATGTCTTAGAGAGGAAATCAGATAATTTTATTGTAAATGCTCGTCAAGGTCACTCGTATGAACACCAAAATGTCTCCCTGACACAGAAGATTTTAAATAATTCGTTGTTAGGGCCTGGAACGCGAAGTTATTATCTCTGACACGATTTACGACAGTCCCCTCTGTAGCAGAATATCACAGCTCTGACGGCGTAGTACATGATTCTGTTGACGGCTTCTAAAGCGTTGACAAAACTTTGGTGTTCTGTCCTGCATATTAATTTTGTTACTAGCTATTCTTACCGTATTGAGCATTTTGAGCATTGTAATTCAACGTCACTATTCTTAACGCCCTTGTTCTTTGGTCAACATCTTCTTGAGAACCAAAGTTTAGGAAATATTTTAGTTTAGGTTTCTTGTAATGAACAGTTAGATGGATAATTTCTATATGATTTGTGTATATGTTTTAAAAGGTCATACTACCCAGCCAGACTTGAGCCGTATTTATTTGTTTTAACCAGTATATAATCTTCTTTTATGCGTTACCCCTGCTTTGACGAACGGAGAAATACGCACCACCCCTGGTAGATTAGGTGACCATTATCGTCAACACTAATCACCCGTGAGTATTAACTCGGTTTATTCTGTTAAGTGTAATAAACGGGCTCTGCTAGGATACCAAATTGACCAGATGCAGATTCCATTATAGTACCGAAAATTGAAACTTTTCATAAAATCAAAGCTCTCATTCATATAAACTTTGATATAATTAGCAATGTAACATTTTTGGTAAATTACTTAAGGATTAATAACTGATTGAAATAACAAATCTCATCATTCTTCTTTCTAATGAAACCGTATTTATGGAAATATCTGGATTTTTGACAAAGTTATTTCAATTTAAAAAGTTCTACACGTGGTTCATATTTCACTGATAAAACAGGCAGAAATCACAGTACTCCCAAGGAGAAGTAAATCACCAGTTACGTCAGTATTCTTGCTCTGATCGGTTTCTGCATGGGACATCTTATTGATGAATGTCTCGGGCACCTGCTGTGCAAATTTGAGATTTTTTGATGATTATTTAGTTCCCTTCAAGCCCAAGAAATTATAAGAGTTATCTTTCTTAGTGTTGCACTCTTGCACACAGTTAATAAAGGATCCAACAAAATACTTTATATACAATTATCTCTGTTCTAATTACAGTACCGTAATACACTCAGTCATACATATATGATTATCTTTGTTCTAAAAATAGTGCAGAAACATATTCAACCACTCATTTATAACGATTTCTGTTCATCCTTTTAGATGCTAAATTGAGCCGATTTAAGCAGTCACCAAGACTATTTCAGTGTGCATCCAAGCTTGCCAAATTCTCCTTTCCACCTCCTACAAAAACAAAGAATTTACGTCAGCAGGAAATGTAAACCCAGAAGAAAATCTCGAACACGTGTCACGGTGGTCAAAGCCATTTAACGCGGTATACCGCATCGTCATAATGGCTGACTTCCTTTTAAACCATGAATAAAAATATAAACATCTGCAAAATTTGATTTTCTATACACGTAGCTGGATACCTCACTCTGTTAACGTTAACGATAAGAGTCCAGCAGGAATTTAATTTTTTTTTCAAATTATCTACTGAAACACATTTTGACAATAAAGAAAATTTTCAATTTCAAAATATTATTATACACATCCTCCACTTTTCATTCATATCAAATTTCCTTTATTCCTCCTTAAAACTTGCAGAAATCCTATATAAACAATATGTACAGGGTAAAACGAAAAGGCTAGGGTAAAGAACAGCACGCACTCTCGTAATTCCTATAGAAAACACAAATCAGAGAGATGGGGCAAACACGGACCCCTGGTCATACCAGAGATGGGATCAGGCGCTTAGGAGGAGTAAGTATCCCCTGTCGACCGGTCACACCTGCCGAGAGGCCTGTATCTTGATCAGGTAAACGGAGTAATCCGCAGTCAGAATCAGTGTGCCAAGAACAGCCTAACAACTTGTATGAAACACGCCAGAAAGCATTTGACCTAATGGAAAGTTGTACCGACAAACTAGATCGTTATAACGACTATAGAATTTGCGAAATATTGACTTTAGACGAGACTGTACAAATCCCTGTAACATCAACTTATTTGTCAGTAGCCTGCCTCGATTTAAAAACTGATTATATTGGACCGGTATTCAAAAACACTCTAAAAGTTACTTAAGCATTGAAAATTTCATAGTAAGGAATTACACAAAAACGACCGATTTTAGCAGGGGAGGCAAGACTTGCAAGTGTTACGGAAATGGCCCGTGAACCAGTTGGCTGGGAAACACCCATGTCGTCGCCGTTGAACAGCTGCAGTTTGCCCGTACCTAGTAACCTCAGAGTGAAAAAAATTGTAGATAGGTTAGTGACAAATTTCGACGAGAGCCACGAGATATTTGGTCACGAACAAGAGATTCCGCGAAGCGTATTCCACCTGACTTTTAAGAAATTTTTAGAAACTTAAGACTGTACAGAGTATCATTTATCTTTAAGAACTGTTTAAGATTTTTCTAAGAGTTGAATAAACTAAGAGAAAAACACATTCTCAGCATTACCTAAACACTTTTCATTAATTTAAATTTAGAAATGTCTTGTCTTTAAGCATAACATAGATATCTTCATAATCCTGCCCCAGTTCTCGGCGGGGTGTTGGGGGGGGATCTCCGATGAAGCTGCATTACAACAGATAGGTACATTTTAGTCACAGTTTGGGAATAATATGTAAATGCAATATACATACAGAATATTGTTACCAGCAGAGTAAATTGCATTCGACATTCGCTCTCCGAAAATCTCCAAAACAGGCCTATGATCTGAGTGTCTTTGCTGTACGGCCCTTAACAAATTAACGTACGAAAAAGAAAAATCAGATTACAAACAGTGCTAATTCCCTTAGATAAAAAAATGTTCTACAGATAACGAAGAAAAATCAGCTACTTCTACAGACAACCACCATAGCTGTATTTCTCCGTGTATCTAATTGAAGTTCTAATGAGCGTCATATCCCAATTGGTCCACGGAACGATTCAATTAAAACGTGCAATTATTCTATAAGCACGCGCATTATTCCCTTTCACCGAATGAGTGAGACACGATTCGACATACCAGTATATCCACACTTGATTGAAAGTCATCCCTTTAGATTTACATTTCTATGGTTTTGCCTTTGATATCTTTATATTGTAATGACAGCCATTTCCTCATGAACGTGATGCAGTTGTGAACATTGCGCGCATGATTCTTGAAAAATATAGTACGTTTATTTTAACATCTGTGAATTTCAATAGAAATAAAGTAGACTGTAATATAAAATAAATGTTTTTCAATTTTGAAAATACATAAGAGTATGAGTTGCGACGCTTCATGCCGGCATATTTCATGAAATGCTTTAGCTCACGTATTATCAAAACACTGTGTATTCCGACAAAAAGTTGTCTCCCAGTGCATGTCCGGATTAGACAGGTTTCACTGTACTTTTAATTACTTATCCTTTTCATACTCTGAGACACTTAAGGCGGACGCAACCTTTTTATACTCCAAAACTTGATCATCCTTTTCATTTTTGCTCTGATTGTCCTTCTGTGAGTTTTTTTTTTGGGGGGGGGGGGCATCTCTTCTCCCCTTTATCATCATCTGGTATACATTTAGTGATTAATTGATAATATATTGTTTCACGTCCCGCTCGAGAATTTTTCACTCATATGGAGACGTCACCATTACCGGTGAAGGGCTGAAAAATTTAGGCCTATGCTCGGAGCTTATGGCCTTTGAGCAGGAAAGGATCTTTATCGTGCCACACCTGCTGTGACACGGGACCTCGGTTTTTTCGGTCTCATCCGAAGGACCGCCACATTTAGTTGCCTCTTACGACAAGCAAGGGGTTCTGAGGATCTATTCTAACCCGGATCCCCACGGGGATGTGTAAACTTTAACTCACCTTAGTCTTCTTTATCATCTCCAGCGTCTTTGTTTGATAGATAGTATCTGGGGGAAAAAATAATCATATTAAATTCAAGTTTCAGGACCGTGTATACTCATTTAATGAAGACAAAACTGTTACTACAATGCAAAACGTGATAATCCATTCATAACGGCTTCGCCAAACAAACTAGACAGTGACTGTAGCCAGTATCATTCTCAAAATATCTCAGCTATCTTCAAATATCGTACACTCCATGCTATTTGAAACTTGGAGGGTTAATTGTGAGTTACGCTGTAAATAATCATCGTATCTAATTTTGACCCGTGGTAAATCCATCAATATACAGTTATTGACTGGAAAGGAGGACAATAGTATTTTGTCGGCCCCAATGCAAAAAGTATTGTTGTTATCTTTTCGTTACTAATATTTCGGGGTAAAATATCAGTAGGTTAAAAAAATAATCAGCAGTTTGTCATCTTTTAGTTCCAAATTTCCGAAAGGAGGATAGAACGAAGAAACGAAAAAAAAAATCAGGCGAACAGACGACAAACAGTTCCATTTTAGAGGCCCCAATTTGTCGGTTTTTCTATGTATATGCTCCTCAATCCATCTTTGGTGATTTCACTTAGCTCTTCCGACTTCCGTGTTTTTGCCTGGCTAATTCTCGACCTTTTAATTATCGTCTTTTCGCCCCCCCCCCCCCCCCAAAAAAAAAACAAAACAAAAAACCCAACCAAAACAAAACTAAGAAGCTTTCAGATACCCAATTATAAATTAAGATTTATTATTGATATAAGTCACCAATAAAATCTGGACATGTGTTATTATCGGGAGCTCGGAAAAGCTTTAACACAGAAAAATCTTTAGCCGGACTCCGACGGAAATGGGACAATCAAGGCATTATGTTTGAGCGCCCAGTAGATTCCTATTGAACTGTTTAAGACTGATTGATACAGTTATAGGTTGGACAATTAGTACTCAAACAAGAACATAGGAAAGTGCGGAGAGCTCTCGTGCATGGAGCCTTCTGACGAAATCCGGTGTTAAAAGGGCCACTACAGCAACACATGTACCGGTCCTTGGCGTCAGACCGCTAAATAGACACATTTAGCTTCCCGAGATTAGATGACAGGGACAGACGTAAAGCACTTGTTCTATTATGGGTGATCTGGTACTAGATGTCTTTTGAAGAGTCCATGTGACTATGGATCAAAACCAGCACATTTTCGAGGCTCCAGGGTGCTAAAGAGACCAATATTTAACTTTTCTAGATGTAATGACAGTGGTTTAAGTAGGCGAATGGCGCCCAAACTTGGATTTTTGTCACTCAGGAGGACAACACTTGAATCTTGCAGATGTGATTCGGTGCCAAAAATGCAATTTATGGGCACCGTTGCCTTGAGATCAATGCGCTGAAAAGACCAATAACTTACTAATTCGTACCATTGTAGATTCGGGATGATGATTGATTGATTATATATTGTTTAACGTCCCACTCGAGAATTTTTCACTCATATGGAGACGTCACCATTGCCGGTGAAGGGCTGCTAAATTTAGGACAATGCTCCGTGCTTATGACCTCTGAGCAGGGAGGGATCTTTATCGTGCCACACCTGCTGTGATACGGGGCCTCGGTTTTCATCCGAAGGACCGATCCATGAAGTCGCCTCTTACGACAAACAAGGAGTACTGAGGATCTATTCTAACAACAGCGCAGACAAAGACAAACGACAGTAGTAAAAGCAAGATTAAAGACAAACCGTAACTAACGTACAATGAGCGTTTCGTATAAACTGCCTAAACTCGGACGCAACCGTCGTTAAGTGGACAAGGAAACGATGATGGCCGATCGTAATCGGGTTGCTGAGACCAAGGTCATATAGAGGTGGAAACTAAATATAAAATTAAAATATTACATCGTGTCATGAATGATATAAGTATGATAAATGTAAAAATAGTACTATTTACATAAAATTAAAAAATTATAAAATTTAAAAATGATAAAATTTAAAATCATAAAATTAAGAAATTAATTTCAAAATTAAGAATTATCTCCCTCATGCATAGCTCTGATCCTTTTCCGGATTTGGCTCCACTGTTTGGTATTTTTGGTTCTTTCAGGTCTTCCAAGTTTGTTCTTATTTCGGATTTCCAACATTTTTGACTTGAGCATCACTGAAGAGACATTATTTGTCGAAAAACGCATCTGGTACATCAAAATTGGTACCGTTTATGTTTTATATCACACTAATGTGGAACTCGAATGAAATTTTTGACAGCAAATTTTCTATATAATTGGCTTATTTACAAATCTGACGCTTGCGCAGTGCCTTTCTTCCGCATTTTTCCGAACTCGTGACCTTCGAGGTCGATGGACATCGGAGATTACGATTAGGAATTACTGTCAGGAAGACAGTAATTCGTGAATCGACATTTTCTCTGATTTGACGAGTCTATTGCTTCAGATCTACTCTTGATTCAATGAGATTATAAACATTCAATCACAATAAAGTGTTATTCTATTTGTTGTTTTATGTTACAATTTACTGACCGCCAGTGACAGCTCCTTAATTTCTCCAAATTATTATCCTTCCATCATCTTTATTTCGTAGTACCGTTGTTTTGTAATTTTGTCTCACCCATGTTTACAAAGCTATCTTAAGATTTGTCTTAAGATGTGTCTTAGGACATATCTTGCGACATATCTTAGGATGATCTTAAGATATATCTTATCTTGAAAATCAAAGCTATCTTAGAAGACACATCCTAAGTTAAGATGTCTTAACTGTCGTAAGAATTTCACATGCAGTGTAACCGTTGTTTCAGTATCATAATATAGGCAATTAAACAATAGAGTCTAAATCATTGTCAGTATATTTTAAGCTGTATCTTTTACTATTAATCCAAAGTTTGTTATCAATAACTGACAATTAATATGCCGTTGAAGTTGAAATTGCCGTTGATTTTGAAGTTAGCTACTCTTGAGGTAGCTTACAAGAATTTGGTACACCTTTCTGCGTTTTGGTAGATCCGCCTAATGATTGAATTTGACCAATTGTAACAATAAACTCAATCGTGCGTGAAACTCCACGGATTCTCATAAAAGTAGAAGTCTAAGAGTACGCAAGCAAGATAAATCGTCGAAGAAATCCAAACGTTACAGATATGGAACTTCAAAACCTGGTGAAGGAGGTTGAAAAAAAAACAACAAAAGTATTTTATTCGCCAAACTATCGAATGTGAAAGGAGAGAGAGAGAGAGAGAGAGAGAGAGAGAGAGAGAGAGAGAGAGAGAGAGAGAGAGAGAGAGAGAGAGCCGATGATGGTGATGGTAAAAACTCTACACCGGCGTCTTTATTTTTGTCAGATACGATGGTGACGGAGCAGCCATGTAATACTAGTATTGGTGAATATCACATGACTGTACAAACCCGGACAAATTGTTTTGGATGATGAAGTCCAGAAGATAACGTAAGCAGCCATCTTTACAGCTAAAATATTATGCTTAATATATGTCATTAACGAACGCATGCATCTGTGTTAACAAGGGATCCACAAGCCTTATCGGTCTACTGTGTATCGAATGGCGAAGTAAACAATGCGTAAATCGTAATCATAAATCCCCAAGACACATACAAGTTCGAGTGTAGGGCAACACGGACCTCCGACAAAGCGAAGGGTGGATCAGGTGCCATGGAGAAGTAAGCATTCTCTGCTGACCAGTCACACCCGCCGTGAGTCGTTAGTCGAAATTAGGTAAACGGGGTTATCCGTAGTCAAAGTTAGTATGAAAAATGACAGTCTAACAAAAGGTTTGAAACAAATCATTCAACATATGTCCCAGAGACACTTTGTAATCGCAAACAAGGTCATTATAGCGACCGTAAAATTTGCGAAATGATGACTTCAAACGAGATTCGTTATAACCCTGCAACGTCAATTTTTTTGTCAGTAGTTGACCTCGCTTTAAAAAATTCTCATACGCATGGTATGCTCTCTCGTATCGAATCAATTGGGAGATATACACAGCATAAGCAGGCGAAAGTGGTATATTACTACATAGATATGGTGATTGCAAAGTTGAAGTCATCACGCTTGTCATATAATGTAGTTGTCTGTCTGCCATTAGAGTCAATATTAAGTAAAATATCCAAATATGAAGTTAAATATACCATTCTAACACGGTTATTGCAAAGATCAAATGAACATTATTCTGCGATATACCTTCCTTCGTTATAAATGATTATGAGAAAATTTGATAAATATCTCGCTTCCAGTTCGTGTTTTGCTAATACAACAATAAATTCGATAACTGATAATTTAATTTTATAATCATAAAAAACTAATCATTAACAGTGTGACATTTAACTCTGGACACGATAAAGTCCAGCCTTTTTGCTACCCTTTACGATAAAGATTTTGTGAAAAATCAAAGTGCATGTGGTAGGATTTAATTCAATCTGATTATCTCACCTGTATCTTAGCTATAATTTCTTACTCTCTTACATCAATTCACTCGGAATATTTCACCGGTGATTCATTCTGATTATCTAACCCGAAATTCACTTTAATGATAAAAAAGTGAATATACATTTAACAACTAGCGATCAGTCTCGTAAATCCTACAGAGAGTAACAGAATAAACCCACATTCCCAGTACACCAGGGGTAGGATCAGGTGTTTAGGAGGAGTAAGCATCCCCTGTTGAATGGTCACATCCAATCTGTTTTGATCAGTTAACCGGAGTAAACAGTACTCAGAATGAAATGAACGGCCTAACAATTGGTATGGAACATGTCAGAAAACATTAGGCCCAATGACAAGTTGTTTTACAAACGAGATGATTATGATAATCATAAAATCTGCGAAATGCAGAATTTCAACGTGGCTGTTGAAGCATTTGTAACATCAACTGATCTGTCAGTGGCCTGTCAGGGTTTATGGACCTTACATAAAACATACTCTCTCGTATCGAATCAATTACGGAACATAAACATCATTTGCGGGTAATGATGGCATATTGCTTTATACATCAATGTTTGACAATGAAGAAACCGAAGTCATCCCGTTTGTCATACGGTTGAGTTATTAGTTTGTAGTTAATGTCTATCTTCCATGAAACATTCATATACATTGTTAATGAAAAACTTTAACATTGAGTGATGTTTAGTAAAGTATTTTATGGATGACTAATCTTATGAGTTTATTCTGATTTCAAAGTTACTAACAGAACTTTGGAAATTTTAATAGTACACCACCTCTCGCATACCTTTATGTCGTAAAACAGTAAAAATATATCATTTCTTTTAATCTACTCGCCATCAATCAATTAAACTGAGTATATATGTGGTTCAGGGAGGAGTGACAGAAAGGACTCGCAAGATTTACATCCGAATATACAGGAAAAATAATCTTCACCAGTACAACATGGGAACAATATATCACATTAATATACTAGGGTCCTCATAGAGTGTCAATTAAAAGTTCAACCTTCGGGTATGACCTTAAAAACGGAGGTCCCATGATGCAACGGGCATTGGAACGTTATACCCCTTAGTGTTACGGCCCAGTAGTCCTGTTCACAACACAATCTTACGATTTATCATTGGTGTTCACCCCCACCCCCCTTTATGCTAGGGGCATAGGTCTAAATTTGTGGTACGTCACCTACAGCTGGTGACGTTTTAATATGAAAGTTTTAAATTCTATATTGGTGTATAGTGAAAAATTCTTCCAAAATCTTCTCTAGAACCGCAAGGGTATAAACAGACATAATGATATACAGAATTTCTTGTGCAGTGTAGAATCAATGATCCCTGTCTTCAGGAGGGGGTTTAATGTTTTATTTCAAAATACTAATATTCAAGACAATTCTTAAGAAGTTATCTTCACAAGTATATATTTTAAATTAATATTACAAGCCAAGTCGTTAGAGTCCTTTGTGGTGTAGATTCACGTTTGTACTATGCATGATAAATGTGGGCACATAATCAAAATTTGAGAAAAAATGCAACTGTTTTGGCAAGACGTAGCCCGTGACCCTTTCGTTTTCTTTACAATGAACTCTAACCTCAACCTATCAAAATCTCATTTCTGTGGGGATCCGGGTTAGAACAGGTCCTTAGTACCCCTTGTTTGTCGTCAGAGGCGACTGAAAGGGGCAGTCTTTCGGATGAGGTCACGTGTCACAGCAGGTGTGGCACGATAAAGATCCCTCCCTGCTCAAAGGCCGAGCACAGGCCTAAATTTTACAGCCCTTCACTGGTAATGGTGACGTCTCCATATGAACGAAAAATTCTCAAGCGCGACGTTAAACAATATACAACTATTCAACCTAACACAATATTATTTTTATACCATTGGTCCATGGTTAGCAAAAAGGGCTGACCAGGTCTTGACCATTCCATTTTCTCTGATTTATAAGACATGTATCAGTTAGACTTCGTATTCTATTATACAGCTTTCAACAATTTACATGCCTTTCTTGAAAAACGGTAAACATTTCCAATTATATCTTCGACTGATAAAGGTTCTTTTTCTGTAAAATTTTAGTCTAACTCAGATGCTCGGCATTCTGCAGAGTCAGGTCTGACTTATTAAATCTTTGCGGTCGTATTTCACAAGATGGACACAAAGAAATATTCAATTTAATTGCAATAATAAATAATACGGCGGAATTTCGAGTTAATTGTCGTTTGTGATTTATTCAAAGATTATCAATAGGTAGGACTTCAACCCGATCTTATGAATAAGGAATATTAATTATACTAATTCACTTCACTCATTCACAAGGGAGGACACATCTGTTTCTTGTTTGGTATTTTGGTAATTGAAAATATTAGCTTATGATCTTATAAGTATATAGTAAAATGATTATAGACAGACATAAAATGGGTGCTGCTGATCGTAAGACGTGACGCCATCACCGTAAGACAAGACGTCGTAATCGTAAAATGCAATTCCGCAAGACGTGACGTGTTGACTGGAAGACGTAGCACAATGGTGACGTTGTAAATGTAAACCGTGACGTCTCTACTGTGAGACATGGCGCTATGGTCGTAAGACGTGACAACGTGAAAGCATGTTGTGGCGTAGTGGTCGGTAGACGTGACGTCATGACCGGAAGACGTGACGCCGTGGCCGTAAGACGTGACGTTGTGACTGTAAGACGTGGCATAGTGGTCGTAAGACAAGGTGTTCCTTTTTACAAACTCCACAATATAACAGTTAGTTAATTTATACAAACTCCACAAGATAACAATTAGTTAATTTATACAAACTCCACAAGATAACAATTATTTAATTCATACAAACTCCACAAGATAACAATTAGTTAATTCATACAAACTCCACAAGATAACAATTAGTTAATTTATACAAACTCCACAAGATAACAATTAGTTAATTTATACAAACTCCACAAGATAACAATTAGTTAATTTATACAAACTCCACAAGATAACAATTAGTTAATTTATCCAGGGTGCTGGGGAGAGAATAATAGATGTAGACATACATGGCTTTACGACGAGTCGGGCAATATGACATGCAGTGGAGCACTGTGATGAAAGCAATAAATTAACACAGCAATGTCGATGAGAGAATAGAAGATTATCATTAATTGTTGAATAGATTTCTTGGTTACACCGAGTAGAACGCTGACGTCAAACGTAATTAAGAATCACATTGCCTGTCAAATTCACTCTCAGTAAACAATATGCAATTCTCACGATGAGCGTTCTCTTCTGCGCCACACGAAATAATTCGTTAAAGTTTGGGATTGGTGTTCAGTTTACACATTTACCATTTGATCTCCTTCCCTCGCCTCAATTAACAGAGAAGCTTCTTGTTCTTCCTCCCGCGTCTCAGTTAACAGAGAAGCTGTTCATTCTTCCTCCCTGATGGACCGGTCGCGGTAGCTCAGTGGTAGAGTGTTCGCTTCGTAACTGGGAGGTTGTGAGATTGAGCCCCGCTCGTGCCTTGACCGCTTTAAATCTAAGACGTAAAGATAGGTAGTGATTGCTTGGCATTTAGAAGTGAGAATCACGGTCTTTCGGATATAACCTTAAAAACGGAGGGTCCATGTCGCGACAGGCGTTGACACGTTAAAGAACCCTCACTGCCACGGCCCTGAGCGCTAAGTATAGGTCTGAATTTGTGGTATTTCACCTACAGCTGGTGGCGGGACGTTTAAAAAAAACAAGCGTAGTCAAAATCAGTGTGTAAAGGTATGATATACGTCAGACAACATTTGACCCAGTGACAATTTGTATTGGCAAAATAGATCGCTATAACCACCATACACTTTACAAAATGCTGACTTAAAACGAGACTGATCGTAAGATCAGGACACCCGTTACACTTCGGACAATAAATATTCATAAATTAATAAATTTAAGCGTTTTGAAGATCAACTTTGGTAACTGTTGAACTTCTGACACAAGAATTATGGTCCTTTGCTTTAGCTCTAACCACTGAGCTACCGAGACCGGTGATTTTGACTACGGATTACTCCGTTTATAGGGCTCACGGCGGGTGTGGCTCATCCTTGGAACCCTGATCCCACCTTTGGCAAGACCATGGGCCCATGTTTACCCAACTCTTAATTTCGTATTCGTTATGAGAGTTATGAGATTGATCACTGTTCGATATCTTCACATTTTCACTCATATAGAAATCATACCAGCTTTAAATGGAGTGCCACTAGTTGTGACCTTGGCCTGTGCTAGCTTTCTTGGCCATTCACCAGTAGAAATCTCAATCGTCACAACATCTAGGGTGAGATGGGAGCTTGATATTGAAGGTTTATTGTTGAGCTAACACAGGTCTGTCGCGGCCTGGGTTTGAATTGGACCTCCCGCGAATAAACCAAGCACCATGCAAAGGGCACTAACGCTTGTAAATTGGTTCAACTGTAACGAAAGTCGATTTAAAAAGGGCCTTGAAAAACTATTAATTTTTGCTTTTAAACGAAAATTTTCAACTGTCGAAATGCGTTATTTATTCAGTTTCAAATGTGCAACAAAATTAGAGAAAGCTCTGGAAAAATTGTCATTCTTCGATTTTTGAGCAAAATGAGCTCTAATGTCTCTTTAAGCAAGTGTAATTCCTCAACATATAAAGACAAAGCGTAAACAGGGATTTATAACAGACAGACGGATGGACGAATGAACGGAAAGACGGATCGACAGACTGAAGGATGAACAAACAGACAAAGAGGGAAGTTACCGACAGTCTCTCCTGGTCTCAACGAATAATATCTCCCCAGCAGTACTTTGACATGTGTTTCCGTGATAAAGTAATGTACATGTATAGAGAATTCATAGATCTGCACTACTCATTGATGTCGGTTATTCAGCGATGGTGCGTGATGTACTTGTGGTTGCATATAAATAGCTATTGGCTCATTACTGTAGCAACTAATCGTGATTACAATGAGATTTTCATTGTTGAGCAAAATTATTTTTAAGAATTTGATGTTCATTATTTCATAAAACTGTTGTTAGGGTCACGCCCATCTTTACCTATGTTCACAATACTGTAAATCATATCTAATTCGCGAGAACGTTATTCACGTGTACTAGCCATTAGCGAAAATGTAGTTCTCGCAATTAATCTCTTGCGTATAGGGCCTCCGTGGCCGAGTGGTTAGAGCATCGGGCTCAAAATCACAAAGCCTCTCACCTCTGTCGGCGCGTGTTCGAATCTCGGCCGCGGCGTTATGTGAACAAGTTTGCCAGTTTACTTGGGGAAGGTCGGTGGTCTCTTCCCAGGTACATTGTGTCTGGGTTCTCTCCTCCACCAACAAAAACTGGACGCCACCAGATAACTGAAAAATTGTTGAGTGTGGCGGAAAGCAATAAATAATCAATCAATCAATCTTGCGTATAGAAGTATTAAGCAATAAATAATGGTTCTCAAAATTTATATATCGTGAATACACCACTGTATCCACGCAAAAAAAAAAAGTCTCGCGAAATAAAAGTGATCTTCAGTAGTTCTGATACATTAACGGCATCATCAAGATATAGGAATTGATGCTGAAAACACACTAGAGATTCAAATTTTCTGTAAGATACTAAATCTATTCCCTGTTGTCTTGGCAACCAAAAGGCAGTGATGATTAAATTTGACCACAATCTTATATTTAATGTTATATTTAATAAAATTTCCACTCGACAAAGTATTTACTATGCCTATTATAGAAAATGAAAAATCTAATAATTTTGTTTTACAATTACTAGAATCGTATAAATCATTGTTGAGTCTTGATAGAGTGTATGGTTGGGTACTCGTGATTGGGTACTCGTGGTTGGGTACTCGTGGTTGAGTACTCGTGGTTGGGTACTCGTGGTTGGGTACTCGGCTTGCATCGTTTGTTCACTTTCTGTAATCTGGCACAACCGGAAACTCAGTAGAGTCGTTTGTATCACGCATTGTCATGATGCACTCAAACAATATCAGCAATCTCATCAAAAGTAACCGGGCAATAACAGTTTCTTGATACTGCCAATAACGCAATATTGTACGCTGAAGAATTCAATATTCATTATTATACAATGTTGGAGTAAAACGTAACACTCAACATTAAAGTTTTAAAATTAAAAACTCTTTCGATATCAATGTTCTATTTTCATTGCAGTTTAATTTTATTTCGATATTTTCATTGTGAATGTTGTTAAATCAACAGTGAGTTTAATTCAAATGAAATCTTTTCTGAAACAAACAGAACAGAATACAATGCTTGAAATAGTTATAGGGGAAATTAAATATATTCATAATCTTCCAGCTATTGTCATTACAACTAAGGGGTGGGGGACATTTTGTATAAAATTTAAAAGAACAAGCACTATGGGTGTGTTGCAGACAATACAAAGTTCCCTACGGCAATTCAGTCTTCATCCAATGCGGAAAAAGTCCGGGAAACCTCAATCGGAATGACAGACAGACGGACGGACAGACAAACTGAGGGTAAATTAATAGTCTCCTTCGGCAAAGCCGGTAGGGGACTAAAATATATTTGACCAGCCGGGCCGAAAACCTGAAGGCTGATACTGGTCGAAGGTCGATATGGGATATGATAAGAGAAACGATTTGTTTTATTTTTCTTTTAGTATGTTTTCATTTTCAACACAAATACTTTTGACACATTAATTCTGACTGCGGATTACTCCGTTTACCTGATCAAGATATAGGGCTTACGGTGGGTGTGACGGTCGACGGGGGTGCTTACTCCTCCTAGACACCTGATCCCACCTGTGGTATGTTCAGAGGTCCGTGTTTGCCCATCTCTCTAGTTTGTATTTTCTGTAGGCATTACAGAAAGCTCGTTGTCTTTGCCTTCTCTTATACACCATTTACTTACACTCCCATACAGATTAAAAGAAAGCGATACAGAAAAAAAAGTATATTTAAGTGCTTATTGTTAAAAAACCTGTTTTTATTATTTGAAAAGACATTTCCATTTAAACCATTTCTTATTGTAAAATATTTGTTCTGTAATTTTTTCTTCTAAATTGTAATAATTATATACAAATTTCAAAACATCATCAAAAGTATTTCAAATATTTGAATTTAAAATTCAATAATCAGTGTACGTAAATTATACTAGATCTCTGATTATAAAAAAAACCCCTTATATTTGTCGATTTACACAGGCGGAGAAAGTGCGGAAGTATATATTTACCTGAATGTAATACACACAAAATCGTTAAAGGGGCATGGACACGATTTGAGCTGAAAATTTCTCAAA
The DNA here is from genome assembly GCA_024699665.1 of Ostrea denselamellosa. Classification (NCBI taxonomy): domain Eukaryota; kingdom Metazoa; phylum Mollusca; class Bivalvia; order Ostreida; family Ostreidae; genus Ostrea; species Ostrea denselamellosa. The sequence goes on from JAMZEH010000059.1 coordinate 68,023, forward strand.
TTTTATTTTTTCATTTCTAATGTTTACAATTCCTAACTAAAATATTTCTAATGATGAGCAAACATTTTAATGTCATTTGTTGAGTTTCATAAGAGATACAGAGCTTATAGTAATTTGGTATGTAAACAAGGTCAGTGCCATATTTTTGTTTACATATGTTAAATACACTAGAAAAGGTTTCGTTTAAAGCAGATTTTTTCAATCTACAAATTAATTCAGAACATAATTAATCAGTTTTCTAATGTCACATATCATTTTGTTTGAAACATGCTATTTTCTATTAAGAAATATATATGTAAAGAAAAAAGCATGGCACAAGCCTTGTTTACATAACAAAGAATTGTAAGTGTTGTATCTCTCGAAGTCTTGTAACTCAAAAGTTGACATTCAAATTTTGGCTGATCAATAGAAATACCTTAACGGTCATATGAAACGATATTCTGAAGAAATTAAGTTAAGCATGGGAATTCATTAATCAAGTTTTATTAAACAAAAAAATCATCATTATATTATTTTTTTTTTCAATGCAGGATAACTTCATATCAGCTGATCAAATGTACTCGATTACAAAAATGATCTATGGTGATCGCGGCTTATCTCCCTTGCCGATGACTTCGGAAAGACCCACTATGATGTAAACAAGAGTTTGTATAACAAAGTATAAAGGGAGGTGACCATGCGTTTCTTCCCAAGGGATCCCAAATTCAGAAAATAAATACGGGTATAAAATCCCTGATGTGATGGATTTATTGCCTCGAACTCTGCACTTCAGTACATCCGTCGGCAGCCAAACAATATGAACACAAATAGATCAATTTAGAACCAGACTCTGTGCCAATCATTTTTGGTTTTCCAAAGATTGCAAAAATCAAGTAGAAAGTCATACAAAGCGAAGAGCACTGGAAGTATGTATGTGGATTTTGAATGAAGTATGTATTAGACAAAAACACACTTCATCAGTGAATGAAAAGGCTAAAATAACTAACAGTATTCAATCTCGTAATTCCTATAGACACTACAAATCAGAGAGATGGGCAAACACGGACCCCTGGTCATACCAGAGGTGGGAAAAAGGTGCCAAAAAGAATTAGAAAGTCTCATACATTACATGTAGTAGGATTTCTACATAACAATCATATTGTTCAATTATGAAATGTTAGATTTGAAACTTTAAGATACAAATAAAGTAACTCCACAGAAATACAATAATTACTGTGTATGTTTTAGGAGTGTTGGACTACTTCACAACCTGAGTGTGCCTGCTGTTTCAGAAGCTGAGACCATTGAATCTCTTTCCTTCTCAGAAAATCATTCAAAGGAACAAACATAATACACCTTCTTGATTTCATTCTTTTCCCAAATTGAAAGTGATTTTGGATTGTACTGAAATATTTGTTCAGAAATCAAGCAGTCTTCTTAATCAAAATCTATCTGTCTTTTCACAAGACCAGAGCTTTTATCTTTTTTTTCCCCAAAGGATTCTCAGTCGCGCTAACTTCCACCTCACTTCTCATGTCAGAATATTCCACAACATCCATGAATTATAAATTTTGTTTTGCAATTTAAATGATTGAAAGTGTTTGTCATTAGATATGTTTTAAATAAATAAGTTGTAAAGTGACATTAAGATATTTAATAATTATTGTATGGGCTTTTTTATATCAGTGATACTGACGGGAATTCAAAAATATGGGAAACGACTCTTTTAGCAACTTTAATTGCTGCATGGAGCTGGCCTGGTTAAAAGACCTTTCATCAGGATGACATGGATCAAAAATGATTTGTTCCTCTCCCTGAACTCCACCTCACCTTTCTCGCTCAGTTTGGTCAAAGCTTCCCACATCTAAATAATAAGCATAGGCCAAAATTTCAATCATTGAGGGGTTTTGGTTCCATCTTCATAGGTCTTCGTATATGCCATTGGCATGCTTTTGATGTTGAGCTGTTGAAACACACAAGACCTGAATGAGGTGGAAGTGATGAAGGTATATATGATTGATTGATTAAATATTGTTTAACGTCCCGCTTTTTTATAGAAGCTGAACAGAAAGCTCTGGAGGACTCCAAGGACTCATCAATCTAATCAAATCATGATTAAAAGTTATAATTACACATGTACATGTGTGTTCATTTGCACCATTGCTGATATGTGTGTGCGATTTGTTCATCTTATTTTAATTCATTTATTCACTTTACTGTGACCGACATTATATATATATATATATATATATATATATATATATATATATATATCTATATATATCTGTGTGTGTATGTAAATGGGTATGTATCTGTTTAGGGTATATTCATGTACAGAAGTATAGTGTATATTATTAGCATTTCATTTGTTAGACATGATCTTTGATAATTAATCACTATGATAAAGGTAGGAGTCAAACGTTCTTAGAAGAATAGTACTAGGCAAACAACATTCAGATGAAATTAAGTTACATTTTATAACAATTATATTGGTTTGTTAATAGGCTACATTGGGGGGGGGGGGGTTCTATTATTTTTACTATTTTTTATTTACTGTACAGGCCAATATATATCGTATTTTTAACAAGTTAAATAATCATATTAAACTGATGTGGATACCTGAGCTGTCATAATTTGAGACATTAATCGATCACCAGATTTAAATTTCTTTACAGCCTTGTCTAGTTCTCTATGGTTGTCTACCCGTTCCCCTTCTTCCGTAGTCTCAAAATTATGTGTCTGTATTTTTTTAAACGAGAATTTGAGCTTTGTATCTGTCGAATGTTGTAATGTCGAATGTGAAGCTAAATGAATTGAGGGGGGGGGGGGGGGGGGGGGGTCATAGCCTGAAATTTCTGGGATGACTCCTTCATACGCGGATATTCTGAGATTCCTCGGTATTTCAGCTATAGGAACGTTGGTAGTTTTCCGCTTTTGAGAGTTTTAAAATCACCCGGTTTGCCATTTTCATTGTCATTGTAAACGCGGAAGTCGTCATGTATGCGAATAGAGTAGCGAGTTCAATGCTAATTCTTAAAAATATTATGTAAAATATATTGTTTATTTGTAATCAGAACACAGCATAAAACCTCCAAAATATATATTAACGATAAAACACAGACACGTTTATATAAAAACAATTTACATTCCTCACTAGAAATATGTACTAATTTCGTACGAAAAACGTAAACATTGCTCAAAATAACTTTGCCTTCAGGTCTTCAGACTTTCGCTTGCCGTGCATCATTCTTGACTGATTTAAAATTATATGGTTGAACCACAAAATTTGGGCAGTTCGTCATAAAACAGAAATTCGTCCATATGCATTGAATTAGTGTGAGATTTCGTTAAACATACGGTGTACATTATGCACTATTTTCATTGCGTTGTTTACATGGATGGGTCGTTGTGACGTCACGAACACACAGAATCAAGAACGATAAGCGGGTAACAAATTGATTCTTTGTACAATTTTACAGCTTTATTTCTTTTCAATGTAAAGACAATAAATTTTTAATAAACTCTATATCGCTTTAATTCATACCTATCTTTATGTTTATAAAGTAAAATACCACTGCTAGAAATCGTTTCACATGACCTTTAATTAATCATTGTAATTTTTTTTTAGGTTTCAACTATTGTCCACGCCCCATTAAACAATCTGTGTCAGTGGAACACTGTGCTCCTGAGCATAGATATAGGTCTAAAATAATTTAATATTAACGAATGACCTTGACTCTGTCAATTACATGTGCATTACAATATTTACATTTTTATTGATTTTTGTTGTTGTTTTTTTTTTGCTTTGATATTTCTACAAATTGTAATGATGGTAATTTCTTCCTGAATGCAAACAATGCGTGTACAGAATATAGATAAATATATCGCGGATATCAATGGCTGGGAATTCCGACAGAAATGAAGGTAGAATGCAAATATGCAAAAAAAAAAAAAAAAAAAAAAACAAACAAAAAACAAAAACAAAAAAAACCAAACAAACAAACAAAAAAAAAAAAAAAAAAAAAAACAAACAAAAAAAACAAACCAAAAAACAAAACAAAATAAAAACAACCAATATAGGGAATAAACTTCAGATTTGAAAATATATGAACTGCAACACTTCCAGGCGGTATGGTTTTCTTTTGTATGCCGGAGTGAAGCGTCGCAGTTTATACACAGAAATAAAATTTATTTCGTAACTGACTTTGGCATTTCAGTTCACTAAGTCATGTACAGTTCTAAAGCTCAGTTGTAGATAGACAAAGGGACAAAAGATTTCCTTTATGATATTCGATCTAAAGGGTATAAAATACAATTTTACATTATCTAACTGAAGATCCAGCGTTACTTTCAGTCTTATTTGAGCAATATATTACTTGGTTTAAATTGAATGTCAAAGTATGTTATTGCAATATTTTGCTATGGATTTTTATTGCCTATTTTAGTCAGAAGGAAACTAACAATACTTGGTCACATTGATTTCTGCCTCTCTGATAAAATCAAAATACCAGGATCCAAAGTTGTTTTTATCAACGTGATTCCCCCACCAGCATGTTCGTGATTAAATTGTCAGCATGCAGTTTCAGTAGGGTTCCATTCTCCCGCGTGTTGTTCCTGACGTTTGCTTGGCTCGAGGCTCGCGTCTGACTTTCAGAAGTTCGCTTTGATCTTCATATATTGAGGTTACTTCTTATTTCAAATAATGGGAACACGCATACGAAATAGCTCCTTGTTATACAACAGATCATCTTCAATTTCATCGTATGCTTGATGTACATATAAAAGTTTAAAAAAAATAATAATTAAGCGTTATCAGAAGGTCCGTTTATGAAACACTTTCTAAAATGGTGGGCAGTTTGTCATTTATGGGAATTCACCATACTCGGACCCCCTCTGATTTACGTACAAATCGCAACCAGGTAGTTCAGTCTAGAGTAATTCTTACACTTGCAGGGGAAAAAATAAGGCGTATTCCGAAGGTTCTGTAGCATACTCTAGGTTGATGATTATCGAAAATAACGAATTTTCAGCAAATATGTAGCAATGCTGCTTTCCAACACAGCCTACCAAGGATTTAACCTAGCTTTCTAACTAATGAATACATGGTTATTTTTATCATGTGAAAGTGTTAAATCTAAAACAAATCTATCATTCTATATTTACATACAAAGTTGTTTGATTTTTACATTGTTGAACGTCCCGCTCGACATTTTGTCACTCGTATAGAGACGTCACCATTACCGGTGAAAGGCTGCAACATTAAGATCTATGCTCGGCGCTTATGGCCTTGGAGCACAGGCACCTGAAGTAGGGATACTGTAGTATACTAACTACACTTTCTGATTTTTTTTGACGGCAAGAATTTCTCCGAAATGTGTGCGTTCCCTGTCTATCTCATCCCAGTTGCGATTTATGTAATCGTTTCATTCTTTCTGTAAGCTTCAGAGATTGGCCCTTCACTGGTATAGTAAAATACACAAGGTAAGAAGTTAAAATATGTAAACAAACGAGGTTCTGGCTTTGGGGCACATTTTCCAAGTAATTTCAACGTGACCTAAGGAATTCTGGCGAGCGGCAGGTCAGGGAGATTTTCATACTACAAGTTTCTTCAACTCAAAACCCATCTCATCTCTTTATTTGTCACAATCTCGCTCTGTATAATCTGGGAGACGGGTCTTCTTGTCTGTCAGACAGAGCCCTTCTTAATGCTACAAATGACGAGCCCGCCAGCCGTCCGTTTGTTTAGACGGTCGCTTAGAGATTTTATTTATTGGCTGGTAGAAGGATAGTATAAACATATGTAGATATGTTTATGACCAATGTATGACCAGACTCGCACATGGTCTTATAAAAGAGGCACAGATGACGTGTTAGACCATTGTTTTTTAAGACAGATAGCATCTAGCACCTATGCGTTAATTGGAAAAATTAACTTGGTAGTTTAATTGTATGTGTATCTATTTCAAACTATAAAAAGGTTGGGAGAAAAACGTAAATTCCGCTATAATAATGGCATATCACTGTTATGATAAGACTACGCTATACTTTTATCGGTAGATAGCCTCGATTCCATCAAATTACATGTTGGCCGATTATAGCGCAAGTCATGGTGGGTACAGAAATGAAGATTAATTTGGCATGCTTACATTTCATGAATTTGATTTAATTTTTTAAAGTTGCATTCAATAATGCGAACACGCTTTTTAATATGGAAGTTACAACCGGTGAGTGCGGCAGTATTAAAGCATGATTGGTGCTCACTTCTTTTTTTTTCACACATGTGCACAAATTGTTGTTTGCATTGGAAGAGGTTTGTCGGATTCACCGAGGAAAAGGTTATTTCTGCCCGCATGGTGATGGGTATGGAGGTCCGTTGTGGCAAATGAAGAAAGCTACGAAATCACGACCTCCTGTTAACGAAGCGAGCGTTCTACCACTGTGCTATCGGGACCGGTTATATTACTTGGGTAAATGCTTAAAGCTAGACCTGCCATTGGTAAATGATAATAGGAAAAACAAATTATATCACAACAGCTGAACAACAGCCATGGTGACCCGGATGACGGTGTGGAACGTGGGACTCGTTCTAACTGTGTTTCTCATTTGTAAAATCAACTAAATTAGTGTCATTAATATTCATCAAAATATTTCGTTCTAATTAAACATATGTGCATTCAAAGTTTTTGGATGGTCTTTATTTTGTAGTGTTTCATTTTCGTCAAAGTTGTCCATTACTAGCTGTGTCTATGCATGTTTGCATCACCTACATGATATATGATTGATTGATTATTTATTACTTCCCGCCACACTCAACAATTTTTCAGTTATCTGGTGGCGTCCAGTTTTTGTTGGTGGAGGAAGAGACCACCGACCTTCCGCAAGTAAACTGGCAAACTTGCTCACATAACGCCGCGGCCAAGATTCGAACACGCGCCGACAGAGGTAAGAGGCCTTGTGATTTTGAGCCCGATGCTCTAACCACTCAGCCACGGAGGCCCCCCTACATGATATAGATACGAAATGGATCAAAGAAGAGTGTTATTATGTAAATGAAGAAAGATTATGAATAGACTGCTCGGATGGGTAATCGTTCATTGTAACGAAAACTTCGCTTTGTGACACTGTGTGTGATGTTTTCCTAGAAGGAAGTGTATCACCGTTAATAAGCAAGATATATTCTCATATTTTATTTTTCAAAAAAGCCATTTAGTGACTAGAAAACTGATCACGATTCAGGCCCCCGCCGCCGAGAACTTAATTAACATATTACGTGTACACGCATTAGTGCTAATGACACACAGTTCATTAATGTTGGTAATGACAGAGGAGTGGTTATATTCCTTCCCAAATCTGCATTTGCATGTTCAACTGCAGGATCAATTATCTTGGCTTAGAAATACGAAAATCTATAGGACAGTAATCTTAGTGGGAAGGTCTGCTGTATCCTTGACCTTTGACTTTAAGATTGAAAAAATGTATGGGCGTCTTCCTTGAATGATCGCTTACTATGAATATGTTTTACATTTCTATGAATATGAAAGTTTTTTATTTATTTATTTTGTTTTGAAAAACTGATGAAATTGATGACTGACAAACTGATGGACATACTTCACTAATCTATAGGCGTCGTTCTACATGTATAAGGCAGCGACAAATAGGAATTACTTCATTGGTAAAAATTGCGTACTTTCACGAGAATTGATATTTTCGGAATTCCTTACGCCGTCATAGAGTAGTTGATAAACTTAGAGGAGTCGACTGAGAGGGCCGGGTATATGGAGATTAGATTAGCCGTACATTAGATAAAGATTATTGTATGCATATGGTTTAAAAGGTAAATTAAAAATGAAGTCCTTTGTTTTTGTCCGTATGGTACCTTTTACCGAAAGAAATGTAAACTACAACGTGCGTAGCTACGCTACTAAACAGAGATGTTGATACATCATAATGTATGGATATTGCCAGTTTATATACTGCTTATATTGACATTTAGAGTCTAAGACGAATTCAGTACTGGACACATTCTGACCATTTAATGAAAAAAAAAAATATGGAAGCGGGGACGGACAGTTAGTCAATATAACAGTGGAATATAAATGTTTTCAAAAAGAAATTGGGGAGGGGGGTTGGTTCTTCTTGATTGCTCCAACACGCTACCGACATTAGATCTGTCATTTTATGCGTTCCATATGTATAACATTTCCCACAACTACAGGTTTATACAGTGATTCATAGCTATCCATGAAAAAAAGTCAAATACAGCCACTGGTCACTGTATACTTTTCATTGTGGAATGTTTTAGCGATATATCAAAGAAAGCGTAATGGATAGTGACATTTCCTCTAAATTCATGCACTACCATTGCATTAGTGTCTTCAAAGAGACATGAATACATGGCTTATTAAGGAGAAAACAAAACAAATTGTGTCTGTTTATAATTTCTATTTTATATATATATATATATATATATACAATGTATATATATATATATATATATATATATATATATATATATATATATATATATATATATTTTAACAATTTTGTTTCTATCTCCAACTTCATTTTTATATTTTTGTACCGGTCGCAGTAGTTCAGTGGTTAGAGCGTTCGCTTCGTAACGGGGCGGTCGTGAGTTCGAGCCCCGCTCGTGTCATGGCCGCGTCAAACTGAAGACGTTAACATAGGTAGTGGTTGCTCCCTCGCCATACGCTCGGCATTCATGGGTCTTTCGGATATGACCTTAAAAACGGAGGTCCCATGTCGTGGCAAGCGTTGGCACGTTAAAGAACCCTCATTGCTACGGCCCTGAGCGCTATGCATAGTTCTAAATTTGTGGTACTTCACCTACCACTGGTGACGTCGCAATATGAGTGAAAAATTCTCAACGGGACGTAAAACAAACAAATAATCAATCAATAATTATATTTTTATTCTAATAACTTAATATAACATTTTTATTTCTGTTTATGATTTTTTTTAAAAAATCTATAAATTAGTTTTAGCATTTTTATTTCAAAAGTTTTACTTCTGTATATAATTCTGGATTGACATGTTGGTCTAACGATTCCATTTTTAAATTTTATCACAATTCACCTGTGAATTAGAACGCTTTGGCCGATACGGTATTACGTTGTGAGACGACACAATTAAATTTGTTTGTTATACAAACAAATGTGCGAAATGTAACAAACTCATAGGTATAGGAATAGTCCGCATTTGAAAACAATGATGAAAAGTACAAAAAAAGGCACGAAACATATGTGCACGTGTTGGTGTTGTTAAGGAATATTTGCGAACCGCAGAGAAAAAGTTTCACTACGTCCGTGAAATATCATCGAGAACGTTCTTCATTTCAATAAATATCAGATATGGAAGAAGCCGCCAATTCATTGTAGATAAATTCGGCAGAAATCATTGGATGATCATATGTACTGTATGTAATGTACCACCTGTGCAGAAAATATCTCATGCATTGAAACACAAGCTACGATTTTCTCACAAAATGTTTACCGTTATTCCAGCGATATTTTAAGACCAGACTACGAGCAAAAGGTCGAGGATTTTTACCATACTCTTTTAAAATACAACTGCACACAGATGCATTTTGGAAAATGCATCAGTTATTGCAACATCAAGAGACCGTCATTATGGACATATACAAGATATTATGGACGTATACACGATATCATGGACGTATACACGATATTATGGACGTATACACGATATTATGGACGTATACACGATATCATGGACGTATACACGATATCATGGACGTATAGACAATATTATGGACGTATACACGATATCATGGACGTATACACGACATTATGGACGTATACACAATATCATGGACGTATACACGATATTATGGACGTATACACGATATTATGGACGTATACACGATATCATGGACGTATACACAATATCATGGACGTATAGACGATATCATGGACGTATACACGATATTATGGACGTATACACGATAGAGAACGAGCAATTAAAGTACAGCAGTATGCAAACTACAATACATTTACAATCAGTGTATGATATGATTTCCTTGGATTAAATCATTTCGATATTTTAAATGGAGCGTCAAACGCAATGGAAATGATAGCATGGTAATCTTTTTTTTTTGTTTTTTTACAGAAGCGCTTTCCAAAAATATGAGAGGTGTTCAACCGCGGCAACATGCTAATCACGAACAACCGCGGTTTTCACCATCAAAGACGTGAAAGAATTCCTGGACAACCACGGTTTTCACCATCAAAGACGTGAAAGAATTCCTGGACAACCACGGTTTTCACCATCAAAGACATGAAAGAATTCCTGGACAACCACGGTTTTCACCATCAAAGACGTGAAAGAATTCCTGGACAACCACGGTTTTCACCATCAAAGACATGAAAGAATTCCTGGACAACCACGGTTTTCACCATTAAAGACATGGAAGAATTCCTGAACAACCACGGTTTTCACCATCAAAGACATGAAAGAGTTCCTGGACAACCACGGTTTTCACCATCAAAGACACGAAAGAATTCCTGGACAACCACGGTTTTCACCATCAAAGACGTGAAGGAATTCCTGGACAACCACGGTTTTCATCATCAAAGACGTGAAAGAATTCCTGGACAACCACGGTTTTCACCATCAAAGACACGAAAGAATTCCTGGACAACCACGGTTTTCACCATCAAAGACACGAAATAATTCCTGGACAACCACGGTTTTCACCATCAAAGACGTGAAAGAATTCCTGGACAACCACGGTTTTCACCATCAAAGACGTGAAAGAATTCCTGGACAACCACGGTTTTCACCATCAAAGATATGAAAGAATTCCTGGACAACCTTCCTGGTGTTGACTGTTGATGATGGCTAATTAGCTGTATATTGTTATACGTCACGTTTGAAATTTTTTTTACTCAAATATAGTCCTACGTTCGGCGCTTAAGGCCATTTAGCAGAAAGAGATCTTTATTGTGCCACACCTACTGCGAGACGGGACCTTTGTTTTAAAAATCCTTCCCTGCTCAAAGGCCATAAGCGCCGGGATAGGCCTAACGTTTGCAGCCCTTCACTAGCCACGATGAGTGAAAAATTCTTGAGCGGGACGTTACAACCAAGCAACCTTCCTTTGGGTACCAGAAGTACTTCGCTCTTATATGGAGGCGTCAGTGTCTCACAAAAGTATCTTGATTACATTAGTCACTAATTTCATTCATTGCAAAGAAACATGAGGATATACTGATCTGTTATATTTCAATTTTATTTGAACTTTTTTCACCTCGGTATTTCTTAACTGAAAATAAATTCTGAAACTTCTAGAAGTTATAAATGAAGATATATTAAACCCATTGACATTCATGTAATACAGTTTGTAATTCATTTATTTCATTGCACAAAATATCACTGTTATTTCTTTTTATCAACTTGTGATATTTCTAATTTGAAAAAAAATCTTTTCATCAACTTCTAATATTTTTTTTCTAATTGAAAAATATTACCAGGTTCCTTTATTAATTAAAATATTACAACCACTGATCAGCATAATACGTATACAGTATCTAGTAGTGTATTTCACTTCAACGTAAACATCACTACATCCAAGCATCTCCGTGTTGTTTCTTATCAACCACGGGGCCTCCGTTGCCGAGTGGTTAGAGCATCACGCTCAAAATCACAAGGCCTCTCACATCTAGTTCGAATCTCGCTCGCGTCGATATATGTGAAATAGTTTGCCAGTTTACTTTCGGAACGTCGGTGGTCTCTTCCCCGTGTACATTGTACTTGGGTTCTCTCCTCCACCAATAAAAAACTGGACGCCACCAGATAACTGAGAAATTGTTGAGTATGGCGGAAAGCAACAACAATCAATCAATCTTATCGACCACCGATACATAATATACATGTATGTATGTATAAAGTATAAATGTACTAACTTGTACTTGTACTAACAAATTGTCAGAACCAAACTCATCAGCAGAAAAATAAATTGTACAAAAGTACAACCGTACACGATAGTATGTGTAAAATATCTGTTCAAATATTTCACATGTCACAGTTCTTTGACGAAAATATGTTCAAATGGTAATGTCGCAGTAGTAGTAGAAGATGGAGTGAAAATTATAATTTCTCTATACACATGAGTTGGATGCACAAAACACTGATAAGGAATTGTTGGATGATAGGGGTTGTTGTACGGTGTAATTTGAAATGGAGTGCTCTGCTGTAGTACATGTAATGGCTGTTGTTGGACAGATTCAATATTAAAAGGTGACTGCATTGGCTGGTTTATATAATCAGTACTAGGAATTGCTTTTCAGAGGAGTGTGTCAGTTGTATTGGTCTATGGTTGATCTGACATCCTACTGACAGTTGGTTGACTGTGCCTTTGTTATTGGTCTTTTGTTGATCTGACATCATACTGGCAGTTGGTTGACTGTGTCTTTGTTATTGGTCTATGGTTGATCTGACATCATACTGGCAGTTGGTTGACCGTGCCTTTGTTTTGGTCTTATGTTGATCTGACATCATACTGGCAGTTGGTTGACTGTGTCTTTGTTATTGGTCTTTTGTTGATCTGACATCATACTGGCAGTTGGTTGACCGTGCCTTTGTATTGGTCTTATGTTGATCTGACATCCTACTGGCAGTTGGTTGACCGTGCCTTTGTATTGGTCTTATGTTGATCTGACATCCTACTGGCAGTTGGTTGACTGTGTCTTTGTTATTGGTCTTTTGTTGATCTGACATCCTACTGGCAGTTGGTTGACCGTGCCTTTGTATTGGTCTTATGTTGATCTGACATCATACTGGCAGTTGGTTGACTGTGTCTTTGTTATTGGTCTTTTGTTGATCTGACATCATACTGGCAGTTGGTTGACCGTGCCTTTGTATTGGTCTTATGTTGATCTGACATCATACTGGCAGTTGGTTGACTGTGTCTTTGTTATTGGTCTTTTGTTGATCTGACATCATACTGGCAGTTGGTTGACCGTGCCTTTGTATTGGTCTTATGTTGATCTGACATCCTACTGGCAGTTGGTTGACCGTGTCTTTGTTATTGGTCTTATGTTGATCTGACATCATACTGGCAGTTGGTTGACCGTGCCTTTGTATTGGTCTTATGTTGATCTGACATCCTACTGGCAGTTAGTTGACTGTGTCTTTGTTATTGGTCTTATGTTGATCTGACATCCTACTGGCAGTTGGTTGACTGTGTCTTTGTTATTGGTCTTTTGTTGATCTGACATCATACTGGCAGTTGGTTGACCGTGCCTTTGTTTTGGTCTTATGTTGATCTGACATCATACTGGCAGTTGGTTGACCGTGCCTTTGTATTGGTCTTATGTTGACCTGACATCATACTGGCAGTTGGTCGAGTGTTTAAGTTGGGAACATTGCTTGATTTTTCCTTTATTGTCAAGCTACTTACCGTATAACGGTATTTTCTGAGGGTGGAAATTTTTGCGATCCGATTCCTAAAAGGAGGCAAATTATATTCTGCGTTTCCAATATCTGCGATTGCTTTATATCTATTGATATAATTTTTGAGATTGCAATTTTTGCGGAATTGTCCTTTTGTGCTCCCGCTTTACCCTCATATATGTATTTTAAAGAAAATATTGATTTTAATAGTGGGCGTATTACAGACACAAAATTGGTATTGTCATGATTTTGAAACATTCTGATGCTGTTTAATTCATCTTTTATATTCTTCAGTCGCCTCTCGATATTACTGATTTCTTTGGTTACCTAAAATAAACAACTGGCATTATATTGGCTAACAGTGAAATAATGTTTAGTTTGATATATCATCTATCAAAACTCTGCCCAACTCATCAAAATCATCCCTACCCATTATAGGGTTACAGCTCCTCTTACAAAACCAATAAATTGCTTGTTGGGAGTACATATTAAATGATTTATCAATACAACCTTTGTGTACTTCGTTTGTCTTTCTTGAATACAAAAAAAACCCCCAAAAACTACTGTAGGCCAGAGTACACCGAGTAAAATATAGATTTACTGGTGGCCTGGAGGACATTAGTATCGTATAAAATGAGAAACTTTTCCCCATGTGCACTTGTAGATAAAATTATGTAGATTAAATGTTCAATATTCCATTATGTTCAATCATTAATTCATTAATTAAGCCCTTTATAGGAAGACGTATTTCTATTATCTAAGTATTTTCATTTACGTGTAAAACTTTTGAAGTTGAGGTGTACAAACTTAAGCAACCTGCCTTAATAACAATATCCCTGTGATATGGATGTTTCGTTTCAATGCCGCATACCTGGTACCCTTCACAGGTTTGGTAAGGACAGGACTTTTTGCCTCGATTCATAATGGTTCGGTGTCCCTCTGTAGCAATTGTCACATGACGACTTAGTAAAGGCCAATCGCTGATGGAGGATTTAAAGGCTTTCGTTTCAACTCCGACAATTCGTCTCTTTTGTGCACTAACAAAACTGAAATAGTCTCTTTCGTCATTTCTTGTTTCTCAAGAAATTTACCAGTATCAGAAGTGCGCAACGTCGATGCTGCTGACAGGGTGGGGATGCTGCTGACAGGGTGGGGATGCTGCTGACAGGGTGGGGATGCTGCTGACTGGGTGGGGATGCTGCTGACTGGGCGGGGATGCTGTTGACTGGGCCTGGATGCTGCTGACTGGGCGGGGATACTGCTGACTGGGCGGGGATGCTGCTGACTGGGCGGGGATACTGCTGACTGGGCGGGGATGCTGCTGACTGGGCGGGTTGCTGCTGACTGGGTGGGGATGCTGCTGACTGGGCGGGGTTGCTGCTGACTGGGCGGGGATGAGTATCTTCCACTTCGTATGGCTTTGATATTTCTATATAGAACCATTCTTGAGGGCTAATTAAGCAAATTCATCTACTAAAGCATCATTCATATTTCACAAGTAATTTTCTAATCTGTCTTATCTGATAACCTGAAATTAGTTGAAACTGATAAATCCGCGCGAAAAGTGGGAGGTCTGGAATCGGCCAATGAAAACTCTTGTTCTTTTACATTAAACACGTGATTCAGTTCATTTTTGTCGTCACAATGCAGTATCGGGTAGAGCGTTCTAATTCACGGATGAACTGCAATAGAAACTTTTTGGTAGTTTGTAAGTTTAGTCTTAAATGAATTAATAAATCCATGCTTACTATATTAAGAAATCAAATATAAAACTGGTAATATTGATTGATTGTGGCGACGTCACCATTGCCGGTGAAGGGCTGCAAATGTTAGGCCTATGCTCGGCGCTTATGGCCTTTGAGCAGGGAGGGATCTTTATCGTGCCTCAACTGCTGTGACACGGGGCCTTGGTTTTTGCGGTCTCATCCGAAGGAACCCCCCCTCTCTTTAGTCGCCTCTTCCGACAAGCAAAGGGTACTGAGGATCTATTCCAATCCGGATCCCCACGGGGCAAAAATAGTAATAGATCCGAATGTAAACTTAAGTTATTTCTAAAATGCTATTTGCAAAAAGGGCTATTGTGCATAACCCGGATGAAAAATAACACCACTGATTGAGGGTTCCAGGTGTTTATTCCTCTGAGTTTTATTCTATTTTTTACAGAATAATATATCTGTATTCATAATATTATTTTATAGATATATTTTCTATTTATCAAAGAGAGGTGAAGCCGGATGTCGTGGCGAGGAACTCTGGGAGAAATTAATTTGACTTTGTAAACCTCTATCTTACTTTGACGATATAATTGCACGATGGCGTGAATCACCTTCATATAGCTTTTTTACAAGCTAGAAACAATTCCTGAAAAGTACCGACCCGAAAGAAAAATAAAAAGATGTGTTTGTAAAACTCTATGTCCCGGTGGCAACAAAGAAACGTCCCAATCTCAAAAGGTCTATAAAACTTGGGTACCAAAAGAAAGGTTGTCACAGAAGGAATGCACAACCATATCACTAACCATTTAAAGTTATGAACAAAATTAAAGAAAAAACAGGACAAAAACAATGTGTTCCCTAATGTTTGATACGGGGACATACACTGGAAAGGAATAAAAAAGCACACACACGTAAACAGTAGGTAGCAACACGTGATAAAAGTGCCAATATTCCAGTGGTTTTGATACATGTAGTTCTTAACATTGCACTAAGGGTGTAAATAAAACCCTTAATGTCCCCGTTAGTAGCGGCCCACTAGTCGTTGGCCTGTTGTAAGAACTGATATCGAATTTGTTATCTCCCGACTTGTAGCCGCGTATCGCAAAAGTGTTGACTTTGGACAAGGCGTCTGTTGCCTACCATAGCAGTTCAACAGCAGTACAACTCTACTCTTGTTGCTTGGTATGTGCGTGTCGTTTTATGGTTCCGAGTTGTGATTTGATCACCCCCTGTCGATTGTATATGGATTATCGCTTCAAAATAAATTTTCAAAATAGCGTTTTAGAAATAACTTCATATAAGTAATTTTTAAGGAACAGCTGTTTAGAAATCCGAATAGGAAACAAGCATAACAAATCGTGAAGATATTCAATATACAACGGTCATATTATACTTTCTCTTTATGAATACATGAGAATTAATTACTTACCACACATGTTTTTAGACAATTAGAATTTTCTTATTCTTACCAAGGGAGGATAACTCTTCAATAATTCTTCAAAATAGTCTCGCCCCGTGGAGATCCGGGTAAGAATAGATCCTCAGTACCCCTTGCTTGTCGTAAGAGGCGACTAAATGGGGGCGATCCTTCGGATGAGACAGTAAAAAACGAGGCCCCGTGTCACAGCAGGTGTGGCACCACGATAAAGATCCCTCTCTGCTCAAAGGCCATAAGCGCCGAGCATAGGCCTAAATTTTGCAGTCCTTTACCGCCAATGATGATGTCTCCATATGAGTAAAAGATTCTCGAGAGGGGCGTTAAACAATATACAATCAATCAATCAATCAATCAATCAATCAAAAAAGTCTCCATTGCCAAAAAAATATCAACTTCTAATCATTCACCAGTCAAGTGAATTTGGTCTACCTCACGTCCATCATTAATTATCAATAAATGATTCCGTATTGTTCATTACCCCTTTGAATACCTAAACAGAAATACAAATGTTAAAGTGAAATTGTGAAAACAGAAATATAAACAGAAAAAAATTTATAAAATGGAATTGCTAAAACAAAATATAAAATCATAATTATAAACAGACACAAAATTATTAAAAGACCATTGTTAAAACAAACACACAAAAAAAACCCACCAAAACCCAAAAAACAAACAAACAACCCCCCCCCCCCCCAATATATATATATATATATATATATATATATATATATATATATATATATATATATATAAAGAAACTTAGAAACAAAAAACTTTAAAATTAGCTTGTATAAAAAAAAGTATAGATTTAGATTAAAAACAAACAAAAATGTTAAAATAAAACTGTTAGAACAAAAATATTAATATATAATTGTGGCAATGATGTACCTCTATATCATAGGAAGGAATATAACTGTTAAATTCGACATAGTGGTAGATTTAACCCATTTGGTAATTGTATTCGATATGTTAGATATCACTGACAAATTGGGAAAATGAAATTGAATACGAAGTTTTATGAGCGGAATTTCTGTTGTCAGAAAATGTATATCTGAGAAACACCATATCTATGGTAAATTTGACCAATAACAAGGTAAATTCGTCGGTGCGTTTTCTTTAAATTCATTCTGAATTTCCATTTGATGTTGAATCCTGACTT
The DNA here is from genome assembly GCA_024699665.1 of Ostrea denselamellosa. Lineage (NCBI taxonomy): Eukaryota > Metazoa > Mollusca > Bivalvia > Ostreida > Ostreidae > Ostrea > Ostrea denselamellosa. The sequence goes on from JAMZEH010000059.1 coordinate 85,748, forward strand.
GTATCAGATGAAGTTATGTATAACTAGATATGACAGTCAATATTTCTGATGTCAACAAAAATAAATTTGGCCTTTGTGTTATCTTTCTCATTTAACCCGATTTTTTTTTAAAGGATAAATATCCTAATATTAACATAAATAAAACTGAGGAAAATTCAAGGGATATTTTAGGCGCAAGCTATCAATAATCACCGCAATAAATAGCTAGTTTTGTAGAACTTGTCGAAAAGTTTCCAAGATCTTTTTCCACAATGAAAGTGTATCAACTTGGATTGAAGGTCTTCTGTGACCTTAACCTTTGACCTTGTGACCACAAAATTTATAGCTCTCTTTCTGTTATCATCAACTACCTTTATAAATATGAAAGATGCATGTTGAAAACTTTTTAATTTAATGTGTCATAGTGAAAGCATAGCATATAAGCATAGTAAAGTTATTTGTTGTGACCTTTGAACTTACGTAAGTGTTTTTCTATAATATGAAAGCACTAATGATGAAAACTATTCAAGACTGATTGATTGTTGTTTTCCGCCACACTCAACAATTTTTCAGTTATCTGGTGGCGTCCATTCTTTTTTATTGGTGGAATAGAGAACCCAGATACAATGTACCCGAGAAGAGACCACCAACCTTCCGAAAGTAAACTGGCAAACTTTCTCACATATATCGGCGCGAGCAAGAATCGAACCCGCGCCGACTAGAGGTGAGAGGTCTTGTGATTTTGAGCGTGATGCTCTAACTACTCGGCCATGTAGGCCCCAAAACTACTCAAGATTGGGTGGTTGTTGGTTAGTTGTTTGTTTACGTCCCATCGAGACCAGTGGTAGAACGTTCACTTCGTAACCGGGAGGTCGTGAGTTCGAGCCCCGCTCGTGTGATGGCCGCGTCAAACCCAAGACGTAATCATAAGTAGTGATTGATCCTTCGCCAAAGGCTCGGCATTTAAAAGTGAGAATCACGGTGTTTCAGGATATGACCTTTAAAACGGAGGTCCCGTGTCACGGCAGGCGTTGACCTGTTAAAGAATACTCACTGCTACAGCCGTAAGCGCTAAATTAACGTAAAAGAACCAACCAACCAATCAACCATCCAACCGACCGACGTCCCACCAAGAATTTTCACTCATAAAGAGACATCACCATCTGCAAGTGAAGCAACACAAATCTGACTTACGCTTAGCGCTCATGGGAATTACATGTTAGGTTTTGACGCGGCCAGATCACGAGCGGGGCTCAAACTCACAATCTTCCGACTACGACGTAAACGCTGTAACCACTGAGCTACCGATACCGGTATGTCCGTTTACTCCCCGCCAGTGTTATTGCATTTGTACGCCCTGTCTATTTCATGCATGTACTTTTGTGTGTATATATCTATTTCCTGACTGCAGTGTTACGTTTACAGGCCTGTGTACTTGATGATTGTGCTGCTGAGTTTATACGTCTACTTCATGATTGTATTGGTGCGTTTGTATTTTTGCCTATGTTATGATTATACGGTTGGTTATTTCATGATTGTATCGCTTTGTTTACATGTGTGTCTATCTCATGATTCCGCTGTTATCTTAATATATACGTCTGTGCATTCCGTGATTGAACTGTTACGTGTATTCTATGTATGAAATTTAAAATGCGAAGGATGTATTATAAGTACTTACATATTAAAATACATTATAACATAAAATAAAAATTAACGTAAGAAAAAATTTCAAATAGGGCTAATCAGTAAAACATTGATATTTTTTAATCATTAAATTCATAATGGGATTTTTTTTTTTTTTTTTTAATTTTTAGATATGACTCAAATTGTCAATAGAGTGCAGCAGTGTGATTTTTCACACGCCTGGAAAACATATGTATGCAATTTGTCTCTGTCTTTAGCCATCACTAATTTGTGTACAAAAGTTGCCCAAGTGTCGCATAATTATCGTACCTTCTTTTTCTGGAGACTTCCAAAATTTTATACTTTCAAGGACTAATGCCAACTTTCATTTTATGGTGATGACGACAATTTTTCTTTTATAACAAAAATGTGGTGGAGAATTATAAAAGCAATGAAAAATAACGAACAGTGATCAATCTCATAAAGAACATAAAATTAAGAGTAGGGTAAAACACGGACCCCCGGAAACACCAGGGGTGGAATCAAGCACGTCCTGGTACTTGAACTGTTCTCGTAGTTGATTTCCACTACGAAGAGAACGGCATTTGGTAATGACAGCAACCTCGGCTAGTTTAGACTGGACGTGATATTGGAGATCTCTGTGTACTATTATATTCATCTTTAGTTGACATATTTTACCATGATGATGTCATTTCTGTTTGTAGCGTATTCATTAATGTGGGACTTATGTGAATTCTTTGCACTACAAATGTCAGAATAAATTGTTGTCAAATGATACTTTGTTCTTGTACAATCAATCGTACTATAATGAATCAATGCCTCCTCGATATAGATAGTTTAATTCGAATTGAATCCCATTTTAATCTACACTACGTTCACGAAAGGAGAACATTTAATGTGAAACATTGCACAACGTTGCAAATTAATTTGTGGTGTGAACGTTAAGAAAATTTAATCAAAATTTTAATGCTTGTGCAAAAAAGACTTGTAGATTCAATAACTTAGTAATAGTATTAATAAACTGATAAAAGACAAAAACTAAACAAAAGGAAAAAAATCATTTAGCACCTGTAAAGTGGATTGTCACATTTTCTCCATTATTTTATATAACCGCATTGCTTTTCCTACACACCGCCCCTGTCGTGTGCACGCGATGTGTATTTACTTCACAGCAGTTTAATACTAATCAAATTAATGCAAAATAGAATATCTATTATTGGATATTTGTGTGACCTAGACGTTAGTTCGGAACAGCTTTGGGGATGGAGGTGTTGTTGATTATAGTCTCATGGGAAGCGGCGGAGATCCCCTTTCCATGTTATTGACAGAGAGCAGAAGAGGATATCCTGCTTTAGCGTTACGAGCGCCACCTGTCGTATAGACAAGGAGTTAGAACAATACCTTTTCCAGTGCATTGTATTTTAATGATACCTCCACTATTTCCGAACTGACAATGATGACTTTAACGACACAAGGCATTAATAAAGATAATGTCAGCCCCGCTAAGTTCCGTGCCTCTAACAGCTAAGTCAATATACTGACAATGCTGTGAAGAAGTTTCCTTCATATTGGAATTAAACGGCTTTCAGAAACCGTTTAAGAGACACTAGACAGCCAAACAAAAGCTCTTCCCATATTCTGCCCTAACAGCAAGTCATTTTCAGTATCTTATTTATTTAAAAAAAAAAGAAAAGAAATTAAAAAGACACGCCGCATACGGGATAAGATTAACACGTGTGATTCTGAGGTATAAGAATGCAGAATGATAAATTAATACATTGATAAATGTTGTAAAAGGAAATTGAAAATCTCTAATATATATATATATACGTAGAAGAATTCATCTTCAGTCTCCTGGTGGTTTGATGCTATTTCTTAATTAGCATTCGATCTTTCCCGCTCCTATAAAGAGGAAACCTGCACATCCTCCATCGGCAGATGCGTGACATCCCTACGTTCCAGCATATAGTCTTAAGTAATGACATCGTCGGAGTTGTGTTAATAATTGCCTTGGACGACATCATTTTGGTTTACTCGGTAATGATTGGCATTTGATTTGATTGAGCTTTGAATCAACCTTGATTAACATTTTTTTTTATTATATATTTTAGCTTGTTGATATTTATTTTTTCTTTCAGTTCTGTAAGGTTGTGAAGTGGTGAAGACATGCCTAAGGGAGCGATATCGGAATCAATGGATGTCTGCAGGTAGGATATCTTGTGCTATTAGTGTGATAATATTGAAACATATTTATTACTTTGATATTTTACAACAACTGTTGTCCGGTAAAATATTCACAGACCTATCAATGTGCCAAAAACAGCCGTGCTACTTATTTGTAAAAGCATACATCATTTAAGTTTCATAATATCTAATTTATTCTAAGTTGTTAAACAATATTAGTCCGCTTAAATAAACGACGACTTCAAAGCGAAATAGAATTTATTCATTTGTATGTTTCTACGCACAAATAACGGCAACTTGTGAGTAGGACAGTCTTCTGATTGTAGAGAAAAACAAATCTCTAAGAAATCTGAAATTATGATGAATATGAAACCTCGAACCAAAAATTTATATTACCGTGAGTGATAGAAAGCGATCACGCTATTTCACACTGAATTATCTAACAGAAACATTCAATTGTTAATTTTGAAACAAGTATTGTCAATACCCTGAAAATGTTACAATTTTCGGTTTTAGTTCATTCACTGAACAAAAGTACGTTGATTCTAAAAATTCACTTAAACTTCAAAATTTGTGCGGAGCACCACAATTGTATTTATTCTTAATTCGCGTTCTCAGTGTTTTTTTTTTTTAATCTTACAAATTAGAACGATACGTTTGTGAGACAGTATTGATCGTTCTTGAGATACAAATCCTATGTTTTACACATAAAAAAAATGTACATTATCAGAATGTTTGAATGAACTTTTCTACGTTTTACATTCTCAAACCTTCGATGGAGAGAAGTGAAAATGTAAACAAATCGTTTATTAAACAAAATAATTATTCAATCAATCTTTGAGGATAATATCAAAAATGTACATTTGTGTGTATTTCTTTATGTTGGTACATAATGTTCTTTAGTTATGAAACACGTGGGATTTGACTCTGTTTTATTACACTGATATATACCTCACGCTAAAAATTGGCTGGGAGACTGAAATTGTAAGGTTGTTTGTTTGTTTGTTTGTTCGTTTATAGCCGCCCGAGCAATTTTTCAGCTATCCGGCGGTTGGAAATTGTAAGGTACTTTTATTATACTTTGTATCATAGTAAAGTACTATAATTATATTTTGCATAATTGTTAGGTACTTTAATTATATTTTCGGTGGAATTTACGGCGCTTTATTCCCTGAATTGAGAAAAAAAAAGTATTTTTATTTTTTACCTCTAGTAGAACAGAATCAATAAGCAATAAAACATTTTAAAAGCTATGATAATAATTTGCAATGAGCACAAGCCACAAATTGTAGAAAATTCGCTTGATTGTATCACACTGAAGGCTATCCCAGGTGATCATCTGCAGCAGGACTTTTGAGATCACCCCCTATCGCTCTTTCTCTACTACCTCTTTTGAATAACTCGATACCCCTACTTCATTTATCTTTTTATCTACCTAATCACACCTTTGCTAACTGTAATTATAGCTTTTTAAGAACTATAAGTACGACAGACATAATTTTTGAAATATCATAGGAAATTCGGTCTATCTTATGATTTATTGAACCAACCAATATTTGCTGTTTGTACTATCTACAGACGAATGCAGATTTATGTTCATAAATATTGATACGTTGCAAATTAATATCTTTATTTGTCCGCTGTATAGAAGAGCCTAATCTTGAAAAAAAGTGTCTATACTGTTTGTATGATGATTTACTTTCCATTGCATCTTATAAATGTAAGAAAAATTTATCCTTACAAAATCTCTTTTTTTTAAAAAAAGAAGAAAAGAACGAGACAATAAATGCCATAAGATCAAACAGTATCAATGCAACTTTGACGCTCATGGGGAATGCCAGTCAAACAATCACGATGACCTGACAATGTACCACTAAAGAAAACAACCTTTGTTAACCCTCGGTGTTCTCCTACACTAAAGTCCCTGTCAACGTTTATCGTCCGCTTTATCGTTGAAAAAAACTTTTTGGTTCCACGGTTTAAAAATGGACATGTGAGGTAGGAAGAAACCAAAAGGCCAATCAAATTAAAAATGAACTAATTTGACCAACAAATTTAGATAAATGCATGACGTTCAATTTTATTTATCATGTTAAAGCTGTTCGTGGCATGGCGCCTCAGTTTTTAAGTTCTCATCCAAAAGACCTTCGACTCTCACTCCTAAATGTCGAGCGTTTGACGAATTCTGAATAGTGCACTCACTACCTATTTGTTCGTCTGACTTTGGAACCAATAAAGCTTTCAATCAAAAGAAACATGGATGTCAACAAGCTTAGCACGTGCGATATTTAGGAACGAATTTCGGGATCGATCTCTTCGATGGAATGTGTCGATTGTGTGGGAGTCAACTGAAAAATCGTATGGTAATTTTTTTCAGCTTTATCTAAAGTTTTCAAACAAATGTAAGAAGTTCTGAATTACAGCCCGTGTCAAAATGACAATCATACCAATATATTTATGCGTGCTTCAACAAGCTAAACAGGCTAAGAGAAAATTGACTATGACATCGGAAACAAAGTTTAGGCACTTAAAGCGAAAAGTCAACCATACTGCAAGACTTGCGTCACAATATGAATATGCGAGGTGCAAAATTAACTGGAATTTCCTCTTACCACGCTGATGTTCCCTGTTCTGTTGCTAGCGATAATATCGTCCCTGTTCTCTATTTTCAATAGCGCGTAATTGGTCTGCCGTTAATTCACTTCAAAGAGACTCTTTAGGTTTAGTTGATTTCGTCATACTTGTTTACATTTATAACGAACAGTCTCATGAAAGCCATTACCCGATTTGCTAGATTATAGAGTTCAAATTCAGAACGTTCGCTAGATGTCGCCACAGCGGGCCATAGTTTTCGTGGCGTAATCTGCCAAAGATTTGTGGGAAGCGGAGTTGACCGAAAACCATTGGCTTGGGAAGATGGGTGAAGGGCTGCAAAATTTTTAGTCCTATGCTCGGCGTTTACTGCCTTTGAGCAGGGAGAGATCTTTATCGTGATATTCCTACTGTGGCACGGGATCTAATCCGAAAAACCGCCCCATTTTGTCGCCATTTACGACAAGCAAAGGGTACAGAGGACCTATTCTAACTCGGATTCCCCAGAGGCACATGCACGGAAATATTTAGGTTTATTAACGCTAAGCAGAAACAACAGGGTGAAACATTTTGAGTTCAGAAACAACGTCACATTCAAAATACGTCAGAAATCTTTACTTTCATTTTAGAAAGAAATTGTATACGATATCATATTATACAGTGTACATAGGTCTACTAGTTTTTCTCTTCGGATATTTGTTTGCACGTGCACTCGTATGTATCTTTACACGTCTATTTCGTCACATTTTGAAAATGTAACATTCAAACGACATAATGATAAGAAAACCCAAAGTACTCTTTTAGGTTAGTATTTAGAGATAATTGGTATTAAATATCTCGTAAACTGAGACGCGTTTCCATGCTTACATTCATCCTTGACGCTGATCTCTGCATTTATAAGCATTTCAGTTACATTGCGTGTTGTATTTGGAAGATTCACGACAGTAGCAAACTGTTGGAGGTCAAACATTGCTGACCGGGTCGCTAGAATATGCGACAGAAAACAATGTTGTGCTCAGGAACATTGGTGATTGTGGTAATCCGCTAATAAATGAAGAATAATGGGCTACCAGTGCACTAATCGATAAGGACAGGTGGCCACGGGGTAAACGCCTGGCACTGGAGATGTCATATGTAATGTTTTGTTTGAATATACGAACAAAATCAGCTCTAAAGGCCATGATTATATAAATTAAAAGGTAAATACATCTACGGGAGAATCCTTCAAGCTGTGATGGACCGTGGCACTATGTGATTACGGTTGTACGATTCTTCAACAAAATGACACATTCTTAAGATTTTCAAAGCATTTGATAATGATCCAATGATAAAATAATTGACATTCAAAATCAAGATAACATTGTGATTAAGCACTAGCAAATTCCGTTTATTATGAGGTTCAGTTGTCGTGAACTCGCCGTTTATTGCCAATTATGGAAAGTCACAAAGACAATAGACATAATGAGAGGCTTGGACCTTATGCTAGATATCGATTATTTGTTTATTGACTAAATGAAACGCGTAGTTGACAAGTATACAATATGTCCAAGATTAATTCACAGGTATACAAAGTTCACAGGAAGACAAAGTTCTTTCAATTTGAAATGATAGTGACAAAGGGTTCAGGCCAATTCTTACGCAAGATTGATATCCAAAACTCACAACCATGATAGACTTTACAAAGAAAATAAATTTCATACATATGTAGTGAAAAATCGTTTTCTTTAGAATGACAAAAGCCATTATTAATGCACGGTATAATAATTCTATACACCGCGTTATCTCACTGATCTAGATAATCATGTGCAAGTTTTGGGAGCCTCGTGCATTTTCTATGAACTCTACAAGGTAAACGCGATTTAGTGTGACATCTCTCTCACCAACTGATCGCGGAAGCTTTGTGGTGTCCAGCGTTCGCTTCGTAACCGGAAGATTGTGAGTTCGAGCCCCGCTCGTGCTACGGCAGTGACAAACCTAAGACGTAAATATAGGCAACGATTGCTCCTACGCCAAAATAAACTCGGTATTTTGAAGTGAGAATCACGGGTCTTTCGGATATGACCTTTAAAAACGAGATCCCGTGTCGCGGTAGGCATTGTCATGTTTGTTTGTTTGTTTGTTTTACGTCCCGTCCAGAATTTTTCACTCATATTGAGACGTCACCAGCTGTAGGTGAAGTACCACAAATTTAGACCTATGCTTAGCGCATTGGCGCGTTGAAGAACCCTAATTGCTACGTCCCTGAGCGCTAAGTTGTAGCATTTCACCTCTCAATATGACTGAAAAATTCTCGACTGGACGTAAAACAATATCTCTCACAATATGTCAGATTTACAATCATTTCTTTCAGGCGCATTATTATACTTCACAAGGCGTAAAAGGAATATTTGTTCACAAGATTCTGATACACAGTTTAATCACCTGGTTTTGGTTTATACAGACTACGCAAATAATCAGTATTTAATGAGAAATAAACGTAAGAAATGAAATAATTATCCTATCACTAATTATTCTAATTCGCTGACGGTGGTGACGTGAGGGCGAGCTTAACTACAGATATTTTCTCTTCCAATTTCTGCAGTTTTGTTTTGTTTTGGTACATGATAAACACTCTGTTGCGTGAATGTTTGAGAGACATGGAGATCTGTTAAAATACACCCGTGACGTCATTGTTTTGTTCGAACTCTCCATTACTTTTCAGGAATGGAGCGTTTTAAACAATGAAGGAATTACTAAGTATTCTGTGCATTTGCATTGCAGTTTGTTTTATTATCCCTAACTACCCTCTTTCCATATGAAATTTGTACGAATGAAATGCAAAATATATCAAAGTATTTTATTACGAAAAATAACTACACACACCAAGATTCGAACACACACCTGTGTGATTCTTCCCTTTAACGACAGATGCTCTACTCACTAAGCCACTAGGGCGGCTGATCGAGATGCCAAAGATTAAAAACAGTATCTTAACATAGTTCTATACCTTATATATGAAGAAAAAAGGTAAAGAATAACATTTGATTTTTTTTATAACTTGTATCTACTATACAGGAAATTTTAAAAAGTTTTCCCCAGTAAAGGTGGATTTTAAACGAGTCAATGTACTCGTATTCCCCCATTCTTCAAAAGCAATATGCCTCGGCTCCATTACTTTTAACCCTAATATCACCGACGAAAACTCCTATTCCCCTCGGTCGTTAGATGGTTACATCTTCAGATCTACCTCATTGTTTTGCAATAAATGTATTATACCTCAATATGATAATTCTATGCAACGCGTTATCTGATTGGTGTACACAGTCATGTGCAAAAGAGAATAAAAATAAAACTTCATCATTCCCTCAAATATTATATTTTCTCTCCATATTCCATTCTTTTGGAAGCCTTGTGCATTTTCAATAAACTCTACACCAAGGTACACGCGTTCTATTGTGACATCACAATACACTTCCTGTAAGTGGCGGAAAACAATCAATCAATCAATCCTGTAAGTGAACTCTCATAATTCGCAAGGCTCAAAAGGGATTTATTTCCTCGCGGAATGGAATTACAAGGTTTTATCACCTGACCTTGGTTGACACAACGAGAAAGGAAACATTATATCACGCTATTTCGATGCTTTTTACGTTGTTGATGTTATCTTCAAAGCGACCTCAGTTACATATACATGGGCGGATCCAAGCGTTTTTCGCAATTTTATATGTAATTGCATTTTTGTAGTCTTAAACAATTTAGTACTTGAATGTTCGGGAGATATAAAGATCTGTTCCCCTTAGATGCTGCCGTCAGGAAGCATATTTCTTGTGTGAATAGTTCTTCATATCTCCCTCAAAATCATGAAATAAATATACCAGTAAAACAGTAACCCGCAATTTGTTCTCAATATGACAACGACAATAAGACGTTGCTATTTCACTCTAACCCTTGGAGGTTCGCAAGAGCTGGCACCGTTCCACTTTTAAAGATATTATCCAAGCTTTTCTCAAGAAATATCAATATGGGAAGAAAAATAAAGCGTCGAATTCAATGTCAACTTGTAATAAATTCTTGGACATGGCGACTAGTTGAATAAACATCAAAGTACGCCGGCTTGCTCTGGGGATTCATCGGCCATTACCATCACACTGGGACCTTCTATGTTTGTAAAGACCTTCCCTCAAAATAGTTTCTTCCCTGATCAATACTGTCTGTCCTCGTTTACGGTTTATATCTTATAACGCCGACCAACAACTCATCGTTTCTGCTGTGAGTTAGTATTAGTTAATGGCAGTAACTCAAATCAAATCTAACTTTGATAATTATTTGGTGTCATTCTATTTCGTTGTGATGATAATTTCGAATGATAATTCATAATTTAACATACAGAAAACAAAGTTATTTTAAATTTCGTGACCTATCCCTGATGTAAGTACCCAGATTGAATGTAAGTGTACATTTGATCAGACCATCAGACGTATATAGCACTGCTCCATCTTACCTGTACGTCACCGTGATAAAGAAATAATACCAAAACAAGTACAATATCATTATGGATAGCGTTTTCCGTACATCAAAACAACTGTTTGTAAATATAAGCTGAATGGATAAATTTCGCTGTTTGGCGAGGGAAATTCGTGAACAGAAAAAAAATAATGCAATCTAAATTTGACATAGAAATAATGCGAGGGTTACAACCTAGTAAAACACACTGTTCTGATATCTGAGTATGTAGTGCAATATAGGCAGCAGTGACTCATCTTCTGCACAGTCTACAGAACACAGAGTACATACTGGGTCGTCTAATGCCTCTCCCATGTATCGCCCCGTTTCTACTGTACTGTAATAGGAAGTATGCCACATCTTAATTGTGCAAGTAGAGGTCTTCCATGTTATGGAATGCTCATGGAAAGATAATATTCAGTTATAAATTTGTTTTAATACCTTTTATTAAATGTAACTTGGGAAGCTGATTTATTAGCCACTAATTCTCATAATTTCTCCCGTGGGGATCCGGGTTAAAATAGGTCCTCATTACTTCTTGCTTGTCGGAAGAGACGATTAAATGGGGCGGTCCTTCGGATGAGAACGCAAAACCCGAGGTCCCGTGCCAAAACAGAGGTGACACGATAAAGATCCCTCAATGTTTAAAGGTCATAAGCGCCGAGCATAGGCCTAAAATTTGCAGCCCTTCGCCGGCAAAGGAGACGTCTCCAGATGAGTGAAAAATTCTCGAGTGGGGCGTTAAACAATTACAATCAATCAATCATTCTCATTATTATGAAGCAATTTGTTCTTAAAGTCATTAGTGTCACACAATAGTAACCTATGCTATATTTATTCAAAATCTAAAGATTCAAATGAAGACTTAACTGATGGTGTCCGGAACACTTGCACTGATTCATGTCCCACAAAAGACGTGTTTTGTAATTCTGTTGTTGTCCACTGATAGTAGACGATTCTAGTATTACATCTGTATATAGTGTTCATACGCGCGCACACACACACACACACACACACACACACACACACACACACACACACACACACACACATATATATATATACTATGGAAACGTACACCCGAATTCACCATGTCGAGCCGGTAAAGGAACAGATCTACCCAGATAATAAGGAAGTGCGTGATTGTGGACCATCTCAATGCTGTGGCAGTTTCGGAGACTCTACACTTCACTACATTAGTCCACAAATGGAGCAAAACAGCAGTTCTTCCTACGTCTTTGTTTAATTCAACTTCAATTCAATTCATTTATTCACTCCAAAACCAGATCACTGGTACATGAGGTACAAACGAAATATATACATTGTAAGAACGAATTGTCGAGACCGTCCCTCCCACTGTGCGTCTACCAGCTTTCGATAAAGTATCAGCATTATATTGGAAATTAATATTTTCATGAAATATTACACAACGGTACTAATATTCTTCATTATACTGAAGAATATCCTCTTTGAGTTTAAATTGAAAATCCTACGGTTTTCTCTTTTACGAAAATGTACCACTGCTGATTTTTTAATATTAATAGATAACCGCCTTTTCGCACACCACTAGGATACACTTACAAATTTTCTTCACGGTCGGACACAGCGCAATATCATACAATATAGAGCTTATATTTATGCCTCCTACCGTTATACCTTTATTAATACCTTTAGCAGTACATGTACTTGTATACCTTTCCACAGATAAAATTAGTTACCGGTGTTAGTACAATAGTTACCGGTGTTAGTACAATAGTTACCGGTGTTAGTATAATAGTTACCGGTGTTAATACAACAGTTACCGGTGTTAATACAATAGTTACCGGTGTTAGTACAATAGTTACCGGTGTTAGTACAACAGTTACCGGTGTTAATACAATAGTTACCGGTGTTAGTACAATAGTTACCGGTGTTAATACAATAGTAACCGGTGTTAGTACAATAGTAACCGGTGTTAGTACAACAGTTACCGGTGTTAATACAATAGTTACCGGTGTTAGTACAATAGTTACCGGTGTTAGTACAACAGTTACCGGTGTTAATACAATAGTTACCGGTGTTAGTACAATAGTTACCGGTGTTAGTACAATAGTTACTGGTGTTAGTGCAATAGTTACCGGTGTTAGTACAATAGTTACCAGTGTTAGTACATTAATTACCGGCGTTAGTACATAAGTTTCCGGTGTTGATATATTAGTTATCGGTGTTAGTACATTGGTTACTAGTGTTAATATATTAGTTACCGGTGTTAGTATATTAATTACCAATGTTAGTATAACTTTTCATAGATAGCATGTCCAAAATTGAATGAAAACCATCGCGATTTACGCTTTGTTCTGTAATGAAAAAAAGGTTTCTTGATTTATGATTTAAAGAATTACGACATTTTAGGAATTACATCTCCATCTTAAAAAATCTAAAGAATAAAGATTCCCACATTTAGAATTTAAGGAATTGCTATCTCGATATTCGGAATTTAAGGAACAACGATCTCAAGCTTTCGAAGGTTGTGACGAAAGAGTATAGGAGTTCTTTTTAGCATAATCAGTTCATTCTGACTACGGATTGCTCCGTTTACCTGATCGGAATATAGGGCTCACGGCGGGTGTGACCGGTCGACAGGGAATGTTTACTCCTCCTAGGCACCTGATCCCCTCTGGTATGACCAGGGGTCTGTGTTTGCCCATCTCTCTGATTTGTATTTTCTACAGGAATTAAGAGATTATCTTGGCCTTTCCATGTTATATCGTTGAAAACCTCGAGAAAATATTATATTCTTTTCCGTTCCCACTCATCATCATGAAATGAACTAATATCTAGTAAGTATATCAACAAGATACAACCAAGTGGAATTTTTGTTTATGTTTCAGTTACAAATAACAGTAACAGTACTTCATTTAAAACAGAAAATTTAAAAAAATGCACAATAGTTATGACATTACGTTTTGTTTTATAAATAGGGATAAATTAAACTCATTCCACTTTTGAAGTTTCAAGCCTCTCTCCGGAGGACTGGGTTTTCTCGGTAAATTAGTTTAGAAGGTTCATTATGTAATCTCCATCGGGAATTATTCTTATCCTGTGTTGAGAACCTTGACCAAGTTTACATAATTGGATTGATCGCCCAAGATTTATTTGACGTTGTCTGAGCGTTTTGTCGCTATTGTCGTATCGGGGATAATGCGTGTTGGAACGAAAGTCTACGTTCATAGGGGTAAAGCATAATTGACAAGATTAAATTTGATTTCAAAACCACAAATGTTTTCAGAAAGTTTAGATTTTGAGTGCGGTATGGCGCTCTTATCGAAATTTCTGCATTTTCAGTACATATACAAAATTAATGTTAGTAGTTTCACAATGGACTCTCCGAGTGCATCAATGTATCAGTTTTTGCAGATGTAAAATCTAGGTTTGAATCCTCGACTGGTCGACAAATAAAATTTAGTAAGCCTCGAAGGTTGTCGCTAGAGGGCACTAACGTTCAGAATGTTATGATTCTAATGTAGCAATCGGATTATCGCTCGGTTTTTTCCGTCAAGTCGAGGAAAAAAAATAACCACGGATGTAATATGTCACCATATTGTAATAGCGATTTGAGGTCACATGACAAGAAAATCCAAGCTACCGTAAAATATGTTTTTCTGAGACTTTACAAAAATATATAACAGGTACTATATCTAAACTTAAAAAATATTATTGTTTGAAGACTATGAATTGACATTTTATGTCCCTGAACCAAAATTACGACCATACATGACGATCCGGATACAATTACTGAAGAAAAATATTGACAACAAAGTATTTATTACTTGTACTATTCGATTGATTGATTGTTGTTTTCCGCCACACTCAGCAATTTTTCAGCTATCTGGTGGCGTCCAGTTTTTGTAGGTGGAGGAGAGAACCCAGATACAGTGTACCCGGGAAGAGACCACCGAACTTCCGAAAGTAAACTGGCAAACTTTCTCACAAATATCGACGCGAGCGAGAATCGAATCCGCGCCGACAAGAGGTGAGAGGCCGTGTGATTTTGAGCGCAATGATCTAACCACTCGGCCACGGAGGCCCCTGTACTATTCGAAGACAACATATCAAAGTATTAGCAACCCTGCCATAATTGGCATTCCGAATGCTAAAAAAACTTAATCACTCGACTTCATTATTTTGAGTTAATATACTGAGGATGAAGGATATACTTTCTTTAGTATCGTATGATGATGGTCCCAGCTAGGAAACTGTGACAGGAGGTTGTTTGGTTGTATATTTTTAATGTCCCGCCTGAGAATTTTTCACACATACGGAGACGTCGCCATTGCCGGTGAAGGGCTGCAAAATGTACGTCCATGTTCGGCTCTTATGGCCTTTGAACAGGGAGGGATCTTTATCTTGCCACACCTGCTCTGACTCAGGGCCTCGGTTATTGCGGCCTCATCCAAAGGACCGCCCCATTTAGTCACCTCTTACGACAAGCAAGGGACACTGAGGATCCATTCGAACCCGGATCCCCACGGGAAGTAGTGACAGGTGGTAGAAAGACAATATAATAGCTCTATGTATAAAATATGTCCCCAAAATTGACTAAGTTGAACAACTTGTAATTTATTTCAAACATCAAAGAAAAGTAGAAAGTTGTTAGGAATAAAACTCCTTGCCAAACGCACATCTGCAAGTTGATTATAAAGGTTTGTGTGAGGAGTTGAATGGAAATATCGTATACACTTTAATATTTCCTCAAAACTTACTAACTATAAGTAATTATCTCTAACATTAGAGAATATCTTTGCCACATGCACATCTTCAATACCCAAACAAACACTCTGAATGACAAAAAGGTCCTCACTTGAAAACTATGGAAGCAGTTAGACGGAGAAATCAGATACCCTCCACATAACAAGTGATAAAACTCCTTTATGATTCCCATTTTTGATAATAACAAATGTTGCTTAAGAAACGGTTTACTCAGTCCCGAAGCTTTGTTATTTTTCTTGACAGTGATTAACAACAGAACACATAGTGTTGGTTGAAAATTGTCATTTATTTATGACGATTGTAGAGGTTAAAAACTTATTTACCACACAGTGACAAAACTCCTGCTAGGAGGTCGAAGTGGATCAAAATATCAACATGATCGAGAGTGACCCACAGAAATGCTTGATATGTAGCAGAGAAATAAAACCTTGAATAGGACAGACGTACAAATCTCTGTACCACAATATGTTCCGTCTGTAGACGTGCGAATAGAAATTTGATAGGTGAAAAGTAAATCCTTCATTATCCTTTTGGTACGCACGAAGATCTACAATAGTGGAAAAAGCCGATGTTTGACAGACTTTTTTCGCTGTGTGTATAACTTTTATTTATAGAAACGACTCACGCAAGAAAAGCTATTAATTGTCCATATATGTACTATTCCTATTAATGCGATTTAGAACTTACTAATACGTAAAACCGGTTGCAGTGGTTCAGTGGATAGAGCGTTCACTTCGTAACCAGAAGCCCTGTGGGGATCCGGGTTGTTAGAATAGATCCTCAATACCCCTTGCTTGTCGTAAGTGGCGACTAAATGGGGTGGTCCTTCGGATGAGATCGCAAGAACCGAGGTCCCTTGTCACAGCAGGTGTGACACGATAAAGATCCCTCCCTGCTCAAAGGCCATAAGCGCCGAGCATAGGCCTAAATTTTGGAGCCCTTCAACGGTGATGGTGACGTCTCCATATGAGAGAAAAATTCTCGAGCGGGACGTTAAACAATATATAAATCAATCATATAATCGTAACCAGAAAATCGAGGTTCGAGTCCCGCTCGTTTCATGACGTCAAATCTAAGGCGTAAGCATAGGTTGTGAACACTCGTTGCCTGATGATTGGAATTTAGAAGTGAGAGTCACGAGTTTTTCTGGTGAGAGCCTCATCAACATTCATACATATGCCATGTGACACTTCATTTACAGCTGGTGACGTCTCAACATTAGTGAAAAATTCTAGAAAGGATAAAAAAAGCAACAATACCCCCCCCCCCAAAAAAAAAACCCAACCCCAACCTCACCCCCCTCCAAACAACAACAACAAAACCACTAATACATAAACTATTTGTGACGTGTTAGTCAGGGTTGTTACGTGTCAACGTCCATGGTTAGTGCGTATTATACTACCCCCCCCCCCCCCCCCCCCTCGCGGATTAGTACAGCTTAGAATGGAGGATTTACAAAGATCTCTGAAGGAACAGCAAAGGGTGTTAAAAGGGACTTCTTAGGCGTCTCGAGACCCTCCGCCAGGTTGTCAGGAGAGTTTCCCTTCTACAGTTGAAATGTACCATAAATATCTACTCATCACCAAGACTTAGGACGACGAAAGAAACCGGTTCAGGACTGTACCCTGCTGATTATCCCCGGCCTGGATGTACAGTGTCACGTGACAGCCGGTGTCTTTAACGAGCCGCTTTTATTCGTTTTAACCTCTGGTTTCTTTCTTTCTCCTATCTGGATCATTTTAAATTAATAAAACTATTATCTGTAAAATGTTACAAATGATACACCGTACAGCACGTGTCCATCACGGTATATTAATCCGTAATCAACTGTTTATCACACGTGAATATGTGACCATAGGGGTGGTAATAAAGTATTCTTCATCTGTAACGTTCTCGTTATTGAGCCACGGAAAGCGTAGTGTGGTAGTAACTGACCACAGCCTGAAAATGATTGACCCCCGTGACGCGGTGGTCATCAGTCATTATAATTGTTTGAAAATAAATGTGGCATGTATAAAGAAAGAGTAACGACAGATACCGTGTTGATGGTACTGTGATAGTTTGGGGTTTTTCTTTTTGAAGAGGGAAAACGTTTATTAACCATAATGATTTGAGAGAATTGTAATTTCAATGTCTCTATTAATTTGAAAATAAGACACAGATTTTTAAAGGATTCTAGAAAGTGTTCGTACCATTTTCATAGCCGACCATATCATCGCCACAGGGAATCATCGCTATAGAGAGCCACCGCTATAGAGAATCATCGCTATAGAGAGCCATCGCTATAGAGAGCCATCGCTATAGAGAGCCACCGCTATAGAGAGCCATCGCTATAGAGAGTCATCGCTATAGAGAGCCACCGCTATAGAGAGTCATCGCTATAGAGAGCCATCGCTATAGAGAGTCATCGCTATAGAGAGCCACCGCTATAGAGAGCCATCGCTATAGAGAGTCATCGCTATAGAAAGCCATCGCTATAGAGAGTCATCACTATAGAGAGCCACCGCTATAGAAAGCCATCGCTATAGAGGTCATCGCTATAGTGAGCCACCGCTATAGAGAGCCATCGCTATAGAGAGTCATCGCTATAGAGAGCCACCGCTATAGAGAGCCATCGCCACAGAGAATACCGCCAAGGGATCTTTCAAACCTTCGAGAAGCTTTGGATCGCATTTGCAATTTCCTCACATTCAGACAAGACTGCGTCACGATACGCAACAGTTTTTCAACAACCAACGCCATTTTGACTACGGAATGACACAGCGTCACATTGATGTTTAAGTTTCTATGACAGCTAAACACAATCGTTGGTTCTAAGGTCTACTTCTTGGTCATACATTGAAATACAAGCTATCACGATGTCCTTATGACCGGTCGCGGTAGCTCAGTGGTTAGAGCGTTCGCTTCGTAACCGGGAGGTCGTGACTTCGATCCAAATAAATTTGGTAGAGAAATACATTTTCATAATGGACACATTTACTATTTATTTGATCCACACTTCTCTGCGGAACAATTTTGCCATTTTGATATTTGTAAAATTATTCATTTGTAAGCCAACAAATCATTTTTTATATATATGAAATAATTTCACCGTTTTTCTTCATATTCTAACTGTATAAAATAGAAACAAGCAAACGCTGCTTTACGGTACACCTGCATTCATGACTAGGCAAGTTGACAGGAATCCCCCCCCCCTTTTTTTTTTCAAAGAATGATTTTATTTACAGAGAAGTGTGCGTTTTATATTGGAACTGTTCAAATGTACTTTAGGTCCCAGTCCATTCCTCGATCGAAATTAATTGTATTGACGATACGTTAAACCCGAGTTACACTGTTTGTCAATTAAGAATTATCACTAAATCATAAATAATTCATTACCGTCTTCCTTAGCTCTGGTCTTAATGGCTTGCTGAGTGAGTCTTCTGCTGTCAAACAAAATCTTCACCAATGCAGTCATTTTCATATCTAAGAAATCATTCATATAAACCCCGTCTTGCTGAATATCGTATATATCATGTTCAATTCATTCCCAGCTGATAGTGTTTAATGGGTTTTCTTAATCTCCGAACATTTACCTAGAGTGAAAGGGGGTGTAATTCTTTTATGTCGACAAATCTCATAATAAACATCATCGCGCAACTCATTCAATATTGATACAAATAAATAACAAGATTATTTTGATAAAAATCATCAAATCGGTCGCTAAATTTGAAATATTTCAAGCTATTTGCAAGAAAGCACACAAATATGTAATATGAAGTATTAAAAAATGGAAACACAATTAAGAAGCAATTTTTTTAATGAAAAAAGCACTGTCATTTTTGCAAGGACACGTGAGTGATTTTCATAAATTATAACGGCATGAAATTCCACTCAGACATGTGAGTGCACTAATGCAATATAAAAGTTTTAATAGCAGTAATATAATAAACATATTATTTGAAGAAAAGCTATTAGCATGTTATAAATGCAGGTGTTCAGAAATCCAAGTGTGGTTCATATAAAAAGCGAAAGAAAAAAAATAGATTCTTAAAACACAAAACAAACTACCATCAGTAAATTTTGTATGTGGTTTTTCATAGGTTTTCATTCGGATTTCAGGTGTGTTTTGGTGTTCTTATCACAGGCGGGTTTAAGGTGTGCGTACGGACACCTCCCCCCCCCCCCCCCCCCAAAAAAAAAAAATCAAACTTTATCGTATTTATGTGTTCTATATCATTTACAATATAAAAATCACAATTTCTATGGAGTAAATGTACATAAAAAATGACGATCAATTACTTAAAATGTCATGTTTTTTGTTTCTGTGTGTGTGGTTTTTTTTTAAAAGACATGCTTTCCCTTCAAATGGAATATTTAATCTCGCAGTGTATATGCCGGTTTATATATTTGGTTAAAATGCAGCAGAAATTACTGTAAAATCAGCAGATGCACCTCAGAAGATCTTAGAAGAACTGGGATCTTTATATCGAGGGAGTTCAGAGAAAGCAACATAAGATGTTCATATATACAGGGTAGCAATCTTCATATAAACTCGTGCAGATGAACTCGCCGACTCTCCGATACCACTAGCTTGTAGAAAATGCCTCATTACTAATATAACCAGTCTAGCAGGCGAAAACATATTTGATCAATAAATTATTTGAGTCTCGTAATTTGTTTTCGTCAACTATCATCTTTTTTGTTTTTAAATTCATCCAAATAAATCATGATTTCCATGAATAAATCTTGCATTCACAAAACACTGCAAACCATTTTTTTTTTAATTTCATGAATGAATGAATAGATGTAAAGTAACAATGCAATAAAATGAACCCAAGACAAAGTAAGTACAAAGAGACAACTCCAATGTTTGTTAAGCTTTTATATTTAATACGCTTGATTAAGTTCTAGAGATAATACAACTCAATGGCTAACATTAACAATAACTTCAATCCCAAATTAAATGCGAATTAATTAATTTTAGAAATATTTTTGAAAATACATTCATATCAATCCCGTAGAAATAAATAGTTATGAAGATCTTGTGCGGCCGGCAATGATTTCTCATTTCCCCGTGCGCACTTTCTAACAAAAACCACAAACAGATCGGCCACTCCTACGGCCAATAATAACTGACGTACAGGGCGAGGTGGAGGTGTCATAATAATTGAAGTATGGGGCGGGGCGGAGGTTTCATCTACTCGTAACAATTTCACCTCTACTGACCTTGACCTTTTATCATTTCAACTTTGCAAACAAGAAATCAACTTGACGCAAGCGTATTAAGCGGCAGAAGATATGAAGAACTCATTCGATAATTTTTTTAATTTACATCAGAACACACTGACAAGGCATGTAAATACATTTTGTACATCCCTACAGGATGAAGTGTTAATTGTGAAGTCATACTTTAATTAAGATATCGTTTAGTCAGCAAACTTTTTTAGGTGAGACAATTTTTATACAGAAGATAAACGACTTTAAAAGGTACATATTTACATTTGCCAGTGTTTTGCCTTATATGACACTACTAACAAAATTGACATTCAACTTCACATAATATGAAGTCAATCACGTGATCATACTTTTTCCTTGCGTATGAATACATTCACCGCTTCAAAAGTATTTGGGTCAAGTGCACTACTTTTACCTACTTCCTTGCTTACGCAATTACATCAAAACAAACAAAACAAAAGAAAAACATACTAAAATGTTCAAATTGAGTTTATTTTGCAAACAGACAAGAATTTCACCAATTAATAAAATCTCAGAGACATTAAACGTACAGTCAGTTGTTTAATAAGTACCGTCTGCAATTAAACCTGCAACTTCTGCAACACGGGGAATTCATACTGTGATTTTATTGTTGGAGGTGAAGAAATGGCGGCAGGATTATATTTACTTTATGATGATGAAATATTGGCTTATCTTGACCTCTCATCTTTGGGTCCTGCAAGTGAACAAGACACTGAAACCATGATTAAGGAGCTAAAATCATCTGATATGGATTGCCTTCCTGCACCAGAGACACCTGTCTGTATCACCGTGTCTGAGAACAGACCATCAGCACCCAAGAGATTCATGTCCATTACGGATTCTGAATTACAGCAGTTTCAGGATGCCAGACAGCCAAAGTCAACCAAGAGAAATACAAAATGGGCCAGCTGTTTCTAGGTGGGCCAAAATTGAAGGCAACACCCCCCCCCCCCCTCCCCAAAAAAAAATACAAGAAGAAAACCAGAAACAAATTAATAAAGATATAAAGGTAATTATAAATTCCAAGATAGAACAATTATGAAACATGACAAAATAAAAATTATGAAATGAGAAATTATAAAGAAACAATAAAAATTATTTAATTGTTGAATAAAATAAAGACTATAAAAACCCCTCCAGGCAATAATAAAGGTTGCAAAGGAAAAAATATTTCTTATGATTTTAGAATGGCACATAGAGGTTTATGGTACTTCCCTGGATTTCCAAATGGTGAAAACTGATGATCTTGTCAAGAAATTACGAAAATTCTTCTGTGAGGCAAAACCGAAAGATTCAAATAATTCCAGGTACTTGATGGAAGCACAAAGCGGCTATTACCACAAGAACACATTAAAAAAAAATATCAGATCGGCTATAAATAGGTATCTTCACGACATAGGTCGCCCTATTGACATTATGCGGAATAAAGAATTTAAGTCGACAAATCACACGTTCGATGGCATATTGTTTGTTTGTTTGTTTATAGCCGGCTGAGCAATTTTTCAGCTATCCGGCGGCTGTCACCATTACCGGTGAC
Organism: Ostrea denselamellosa; assembly: GCA_024699665.1. Classification (NCBI taxonomy): domain Eukaryota; kingdom Metazoa; phylum Mollusca; class Bivalvia; order Ostreida; family Ostreidae; genus Ostrea; species Ostrea denselamellosa. The sequence goes on from JAMZEH010000059.1 coordinate 108,153, forward strand.
AGGGCTGCAAATTTAGGCCTATGCTCGGCACTCAGGGCCTTTGAGCAGGGAGGGATCTTTATCGTGCCACACCTACTGCGACACGGGACCTCGGTTTATACGGTCTCATCCGAAAGACCGGCACTCACGTCCCACAGTGGGATTCGAACCGACTCAAGGATCATCAGATCTTTGAACCCGACGCTCTAACCACTGCGCCACGCGGGCAGCGATGGCATATTGAAAATGATGACAAATATTGGTGCGTCAAAGCCCACTAAATACAAAGAAAACATAAATCCTCAAGATCTTAATAAAATATCCTCATATCTACGAGCAGCCCCTTTCTCTCCACTTGTCCTCTGTCAGTGTGTTTGGTATCAACTTTCAATTCATTTTGTTACACGCGGCCTGGAGTTCCATCACCAGTTGCGTCATGATTCCTTTGATTTTCACACAGATGAGAATGGTCTCGAGTATGTAACATTTCGACAGGAAACACAGCAAAAATATTTCCAGGGTGGCATAGAATCTGAAGAGGCCCCAAGTGACAAAAGGATGTATTCATCTCCTGAAAATGACACATACCCATTGAGAATATTAACGTTTGTTAATGGACAAAACAGACGAAGGTGCGTCATATCTGTTCAACACCTGCGTAAAGGAGGCTCTTACCTTCTCAGCTTCAATGTTATATGTTTGGTATTTAGCAAAACCTCTTAGCGAAAGAACCTTCAGAGGAATCATGGCTGACATATCTAAATCTGCTAAATGTACCAACGTTTACACACCCCATTGTTTGCGGGCCACAGTCATCACGGCCATGAGCGATGCTGGATTTGAGGCACGACAAATCATGTTGATGTTAGAGCATCGCTGTGAATCATCTTTGAAATCCTACAACAGAAGTCTTTCAAAAACAACAACTCAGTTCATTTTTATATTCTTTAACACACCCTGGAGATCAACGAAAGCAACCCATCTGCACTTCATCTGAATCTCGCTACAGCCACGTGTCCCGACAATGAAAATGTTAGTAACCTAGGCAGTTGCTACACAAGCATGAAAGCTTGATGATAACAACACAAAACGAAACAGAAATATAAATATAAGAAATAAGATACATTTTTAGTGTTATTGGGATATGACATGAAGTTGGTACGTGATCAAATTTACTATAACGCCCTACTACAAAAAATGTATCTTATTTCTTAAATATGTACATGTATGTTTTGGAGATTTTACTCGGCTAGACTCGACTCCCCCTATCACCTCTAGATCACTTAAATCACTGCACACCCTTATTTGTATTTCATGAACGAATAGTAATATAAATGAAATGAACTGAACCCGAAACAAACGCATTACAAATTGACAACTATAATGTTTATTAAATTTTAAATACGCTTGATTTGTATCTAGAGATAATACAAATCGAACATTAGAATTAAAAAAAAAACAACTTCGATCCTCAATTAAATACTTACATTACATTAATATTTGAATGAAATGATGAAATGATAAAAAAAAATACATTTACGTTAATCCCGCAGAAACGCATGTACTTTTTTTTTTTTTTTTTTGAAAACTCGTATCAGAATAGACCGCGATCTTGCGCGGTCTGTAATGAATGGGAATGCAGACTTCACGAAAGCACAAAGGTAAATGAAAATATATTTAACTTAGCTGCAATTCTTTTACACAAGGGTGGTAACTTTAAACCATAAGAATGGGAGCTTCCATAACTGTTCAAGACAGTTTACGTGTCGGTGTCACTTACATGTAATCTAATCAGAATTTATACCAGCGACCATGATTTTGTTTTTCAAATTCTAAAAAGAAAAAAAAAAGACATATTAAGGACCTACATCTTGTGTAAGATGCACGTAGCAGCCATATTGACTTTGGATTCGCTTAAAAGGAATGGCTGTAAATCAATATAGGAATCATTTTTATGATAGCCGCATCTTAACACATGGTGACACTCCTGCAAGTTTAATTTGGAGACGTGGGTTGAATTGTGTACACATAGGAGAACGTGTGAATGAACGATCAACGTAACCCATCCTTGCGACATCTTTGAAGCGAAGGGGCATACTCAGTGTGTAAAATACATAATTACTTTTGCAGTATCTTGATCCGAAAAGTCGGATCACGTCAAGTTGATAGGCGCGGATCACCAGATCAAACGAGATGCGAAGCGCCTGTCAACGAGATGTGATCCAACTCTTCGTATTAAGTTTATTTAAATATTTATAAATTTATTATATACCCCTCTGTATTTTTAAATACGCGTTTATATTCCTGATCAGTAAAATGAAAACTATATTGTGTCTGTGACTCGGTCAATCACTTTCTACAGATACGCGATGAACTGAAGAGAGGAAAGGCGGATCACACTGTGAATTTAACAGTTTCAAAACACGGATCATTGCTGGGTATACAATAAACAGATTTATAATTCTTCATCACAATTCCGAGTGAACTCAGGAGTTTACAAACTATAGATTTCGTATTTTACGTGGGTACCTAATTTCGCAAAATGATTCTTAGACTTAAAATCGCGAGAACATGAATTGGCGAATGATCTGTTGATCAAAAGTTTTCACATGTATTTTAGCAATATAAAAGCAAAAGCGAGTATGTTTACTGTGCGAATGATGCTTCTCGCGAAGTTACAATTACATATTAATGTATCTATCTCCTGTTGATAATCGAATGATGAAATATTATACGTTCAAGTCATTTGTCTTTATATCAGTATTATTAATTATGTAAAACCTGATTTACATAAATATAGATCCGATGTATATTTCACTGATTTTTACTGATTATTCTTCAAAATGTATTCTGTACTATATAATTGGATTCCGGACATTCTGCCGGGTACTCCATATGAGTGAAAGATTCTCGAGCGAAACGTTAAACAATATACAACCAACCAACCGGGTATTCTGATTGACTGAGCGAGGTCCAACGAACTAAAAAAAATTATATCGTTATGTTCACCTGCTCATGTCTTTCAAGTGAATAGAACATTTGATTTTTCCAACATCGGACCAAATCGTCTCGCTAATCACTTTCGACTAGGTCTTGCACTCTAGCTGTAAACAAAGATAGCCGATTAGGTATCGTATTGTAAGCGCTAGTAGCCGGTTTCTATGTATCGAATTATCAATCACGAACATGGAAAGATAACGAACAGTGATCGATCTCATAAATCCTGTAAAGAATACAAAATTCATAGTAGGGCATACACGAACCCCTGGACATAGCAGAGGTGGGATCAGGTGCTTTGGAGGAGTAAGCATCCCCTGTCGAACGGTCACATCCGCCATGAACCCTATATTTTGATTCTCGGGAATCTAAAGCATTGTATTTACCTTTTATAAGTCAATAATTGAATAATATACAGTAATAATATTTTCGCACATTTATGCACTGTTCTAGTGAGCTCTTACGCCATTCTTGTCGATAAATGATCTTCATGGCATAATAATTCAACCGATAATATTACTTAAATGAGTGTTGTAAGGTGTCTGTCATTGTACAGGTAATTATAAATTTTCCTTTGATTAAAGGTAAATATACTTATTCCCCAAACTGCTGAACTACTGAAGTGCTTTATATTCATATGAATAGAATTGACTAAGGAAATATGATACCCAAAAAACTTTGTTGAAGAATTTTGTAAAGCTATTTGTAAATGTTTTAATATTGGTAAGGCCCATATTTACTACAAAATGTTCTATGACACCACTTTTATATTTTATATTTATATTTGTATTCCCAAAACTCAAGCGGAAAACATCACAATCTTCAATAACGTATTTTTTTTTATTTACATGCATTTCATGTATCAGTGACTGATTTACGATCGTTGTTTAATCAAATGATGGAAAATTCCACGTAGTCACAGCACAGTCCTCATTAGAGGAGTCCAGAACTTGGGTATGCTATGACCTTATCTCACTGTAAAGGTTTGGTGACCCATTCTTTTTCTTTCAGAATTTTCAAGAAAAGCAGTCTAAGTGGTAAAGTGAGTATTTTATTCATACCATATTTTGAAACAGCTAGTAACAGACTTTGTGTCAGTTTTTCAGTATTTATGAAAAATCATCAAATTTATCTCACAGGTGACCGTGTTTCTTGGGAAGCGAGATTTTCTGGACTATCTCACTCATGTGGATGCTATTGGTAAGTTCTACATTTTCCAAATTGATAATTCTTTCTTTATAATTTACGTTAAGTTGGGAGAGAAAAGGTGAAGATAATGAACAGTGATCCATCTCAACGAACCTCTGGACATACCAAACGTGGGATCAGGTTCTTAAGAGGAGTAAGCATCCCCTGTCGATCGGTAACACCCGCCGTGAGTCTTATATCTTGATCAGATAAAAGGAATGACTGAGCTTATAGATATATATAAATCGTGAATGAGAAACTCGTAAATTTTCTGATTCACGATTTGTCTAACACCAATTGATCGTAGGTAGTCAGCGAAAGCAAGATCATTTGTAGCAAACGGCGTTTAATCGCACTATCTGACATTATCATCGATTGCAACTAAGCATAACATAGTCACTCGCACCTAGATTACCACAAGTACATTGTCCAAAAATTACTCACCCGCTCGTTCTTTACTCGGGCTCGGGATGAGGAATATTAAGGCCACATTGCACTTCTCCTAGGTGATGGCTAAAGTTTTCTTCAGTTGTTGAATTTACTTATTTCATTTGAAAATTTATTTCAGCGTTGTTACTGAAAACTACTTGTCTGTGTGCACATTATTTGTATATACAGAATAACTTCTTCAGTCATATGTCAACGAGTTTACGACATAACAGACAAACCCTGTATCCGCATAGCATTCTTTACAAGGAAAATGAATAGAGTTGATGTTTGTATATATTTTTGCGGATGCTTTTAATGATACAAAAAGTGATAGTCCTCTACTCACATGATGAATAGCAATTCAGAGCACGTCCGGAATGCAACCGGAAAGGATTTCGTCATTGATGTACATCACAAAAACATCCATTCGCAAGTAAGCGAACAATCCATCTTTACGTTGACAGAGACTGATGCACTGGTGCACAGTTTCACCTTTATGTAATTCAGACACTAATTACTGAAACTGTCATTTTTTAAAGGGCCTCCGTGGCCGAGTGGTTAGAGCATTGCGCTCAAAATCACAAGGCCTCTCACCTGTAGTCGGCGCGGGTTTGAATCCCGCTCGCACCGATATATGTGAGAAAGTTTGCCAGTTTACTTTCGGAAGGTCGGTGGTCTCTTCCCGGATACATTGTATCTGGATTCTCTCCTCCACCTACAAAAACTGAATGCCACCAGATAACTGAAAAATTGTTGAGTATGGCGGAAAACAATCAATCAATTGTATCTGGGTTCTTTCTTTCACCAATAAAAATAACTGGACGTCGTCAGATAACTGAAAAATTTGAATGTGGCGGAAAACAACAATCAATCATTTTTTCTTCATGACAGTATATAAATGACTTCAGTGAATTGGTATACATGTATATGACCAGTCTTTACTTATTTGGGAGTCCCGTTGGGATCCGAGTTAAAATAGGTACTCAGTACCTCTTACTTATCGCAACAAAAGGCCAAGATAACTAACAGTATTCAATCTCGTAATTCCTATAGAAAATACGAATCAGAGAGATTGGCAAACACAGTATGAGGCGACTAAATGGGGAGTCCTTCGGATGAGACCACAAGAAACGTAGCCCCGTGTCACAGTAGATGTGTCACGATAAAGATCCCTCCATGCTTAAAGGCCGTAAGCGCCGAGCATAGATTTAAATTTTGCAGCCTTTCAACAGCAATTTGGTGACGTTACAATATGAGTCAAAAATTCTCGAGAGGGACGTTAAACAATGATTGTTTGTTTGTTTTACGTCCCGTTGAGAATTTTTCACTCATATTGAGACGTCACCAGCTTTAGGTGAAGTACCACAAATTTAGACCTATGCTTAGCCCTCTGGGCCGTAGCAGTGAGGGTTCTTTAACGTGCCAACGCCTACCGTGACACGGGACCTCCGTTTTTAAGGTCATATCCGAAAGACCCGTGATTCTCACTTCTAAATGCCGAGCGTTTGACGAAGGAGCAATCACTACCTATTTTTCGTCTTAGGTTTGACGCGGCCATGGCACGAGCGGGGCTCGAACTCACGACCTCCCGGTTACGAAGCGAACGCTCTAACCAACGTTAAACAACATATATAACCAACAACGTATATAACCAACCTTATTTGGGTAAAGAATGAAAATTATTTATTTATGGAACCCACCACTTATTTATGTAAAACCATTACTGGAATGAGTGGTTGTGAAAGTTTGTTTTACTCTGTACAATAAAAAGGTCATGTGCAACTGGTTCTGTGTCTATGCGCAACTGGTTCTGTGTCTATGCGCAACTGGTCCTGTGTCTATGCGCAACTGGTTCTGTGTCTATGCGCAACTGGTTCTGTGTCTATGCGCAACTAATTCTGTGTCTATGCGCAACTAATTCTGTGTCTGTGCCCGACTGATAGGACGTTATGTCTGGTATCTTTGAACTTGACGAAAGACCGACAGATTGTGCTAGTGCGATCACCCTCCACCTTGGAGATCAGGTGAACTCGTTTTCTGCAATAGAAATGCAGACTAAGTCAGAGCATTGGGAAGAAATCGAGCCATTCTGTCACGTGAAAACTTCAACAATCCAACAATCATCTAACGAAGGCGAAACCTTTCAAAAATGGTACCGCAAAGCTGAACATCCTTTCGTAAGATGGCTTATTGGACGATAGCATCCCTACAAGTCGTATTGAAATTAAAAAACAGAACTTTATTAAAGGAAGATTCTGACCTTGAAAAGCATTAAAAACCAAGGTCTTTGTGAAAATAATATCAAATAAAGCGCGACATCATTATTCTCACCTTGTTTAAATGTTCACCCATTTATAACAACACACTATTTATAAAAACAAAGGGAATACAAAATTATCGCCCCCTTCTGATTGATTGATTATATATTGTTTAACGTCCTGCTCGCGAATTTTATAGTCATATGAAGATGTCATCATTGCCGGTGAAGGGGTCTCCGTGGCCGAGTGGTTAAAGCATTGCGCTGGAAATCACAAGGCCTCTCACATCTAGTCGGCGCGGGTTTGAATCCCGCTCGCGCCGATATATGTGAGAAAGTTTGCCAGTTTAGTTTCGGAAGGTCGGTGGTCTCTTCCCGGATATATTGTATCTGGGTTCTCTCCTCCACCTACAAAAAACTGGACGCCACCAGATAACTGAAAAATTGTTGAGTGTGGCGGAAAACAAAACAAAACAAAGATTGCCGGTGAAGGGCTGCAAAATTGAGGCCTATGCTCGGCGCATATGGCCTTTGAGCAGGGAGGGATCTTTATCGTGCCACACCTGCTGTGTCACGGGACCTCGGTTTTTGTGGTCTCATCCGAAAGACCGCCCCATTTTAGTCGCCTCTTACGACAAGCAAGGGGTATTGAGGATCTATTCTAACAACCCGGATCTCCACGGGGCTCGCACTCTTGTGTGGATATATATTGGCGCAATTATTTTCCGTGGAATATCCGTTTATTTTTGGTTCAATCTGCTTTGAAAAGTGTCACTAATTCATGTCGATAAAAACCCATTTTCTGATATTTAAACTGAAGTATCGACAAACCTAGAATATTTCCGAATGTTCTTTTCTATGGCACTGACCTTCATCTGTACACTTGAATACCAATACATGTACGAACCAAGGTATTTACAATTAGATTATTGTTTTAAGTTCATTCAAGAAATTTACATTCATATGGAGACATCACCATTTGTTGGTGAAGTGCCACAAATTTAGACCTGTGCTTAGCGCTCAGGTCATAGCATTGAGGATTCATGAATGTGCCAACGCTTGCCGCCACACGGGACCTCCATTTATAAGGTCATATCCAAAAGACCCATGATTCTCACTTCTGTTTGGTGAAGGAGCAAACATTACCATTATTTATGTCTTATATGGTTCGAACTCACGACCTCCCGATCACTTAGCTACCGCGACCGGTACCTATGAGTTAGAAATTGACCACAAGAAATCCTGCGACCTTTCATATTTGGTCTTGAAAACCAGTATCTCAACCAAGGTTTCACTCAAAATTACATGCCAGTCAAAAAGTTTTGTACACCAAAAATATTTCTTGCGGTGATCTACAGCTTCCACCTATAACATTGAAAACCAGTGTTTTCAGACCTATACAATATATTAATGAAAAGTGACGATGGTGAATAGTGATCAATCTCATAAATCCTATAAAGAATACAAAATTATGAGTAGGAAAAACGCGGTCCCCTGGAAACACCAGAGGTGGGATCAAGTGTTTAGGAAGAGTAAGCATCCCCTGTTAACAGGTCATACACGCCCTCTATCTTCATCAGGTAAGCAAAGTAATCCGTAGTCAAACGGCCGAAAATTTAGCGTGAAATATGTCAGACAGCAATCGACCTCACGACTTTTCAAGTAAGATCATTATATCGGCCATAAAATTTGCAAGATGCAACTTATTTGTCAGTAGTTTCCTGCGATTTAAAAATTGGATCTTATGCAGAACATGCTCTCGCGTATCGAATCAGTTGAGACATAAACACCACATACAGGTGATAATGGAATATTGCTACATAAATAGGGGGAGTTAATGATGGAGAAGTCATCGCGTTTGTCATAAAGTTGAGTTGTTAGTTTGCCTTTAACATCTATGTTCAATAAAATATCTAAGTACGAAGGAGATGAAGAAGACTCTGTGGTGTAATTTTATTTCATAAAGTGTTGAAAAATCTTGCGTTTTGATGTTGATACGAGAAACAAATATTATGATTTCAAATTTATCAAAAGTTTTTTTTTTGTTTCTTTTTTTATAGAATTTTTTGATCCTTAATTTACACCACTTCAGGCATATGTCATGTCTCATGCAAAATTAGCATTTTATACGGTTAGTGAAATGAAACATTCTTTTTGCGACCGTTCTTTGACGTTTACTTCAATATGCTTATTTTTGAAGGTGAAACACACAACAACCAAACGTGCTCAGAATGCACATTTTTAAATTCTTCTTCCGGAGCATGCTCCTGCATCTGACGTAGGCTTTTAATGGTCTCAGTCAAATGACTTTTGAAAACAACAGCCAACCCTATACACCATAGTCTAGTGCGACCTAAAACCAAAATCTCCAGCTCATGAAGACTGCACATGTAGTGACATGGAGGCCATTTGACGAACTAAACTCTACGCTTGTGGTATCTTTTAACTACTACTCTGTTAGCTAGTTTGTTTGCATCAAAAATAATTATAGAAATATGAATAATGACGATAATGGGTCCCTATTCATATTCTCGTTATACTAATTACAAGAAGAAAAAGTGCGCTCTAGGGCGTGTACTTTGTTACCGTGCTATAGGTAGATTTAAAACAGGTGCGAGCTCACTTCACGTGCTTATTAGAAAATGAGTAGCCTCTGGATTTTAATGGATAAATAAATGACTTCATGTTAGACAGGATAAGAAAATGCACTCTCGGCTCATTATCTCCTACGGCGGACAGTTTACCATTAGTCCAAGAATACACTGATCAAATAACATTACTCGGGGATTTAGTTCATTGTGGTAGAAGACAAAATGTTATACTCTAAGTCTTGTATTTTTTACAAACGAGAGAGAGAGAGAGAGAGAGAGAGAGAGAGAGAGAGAGAGAGAGAGAGAGAGAGAGAGAGAAACAACCGAACACCTTTATAAAAAGGTATAATATTCATTTTATTAAAAAAATGATTTATTGTTTTTATTGATAATTAGCACTTTATGATATCAATTATTATAAAGATATAAAAGTTATAATACGATATAACCTTTACACCCACGCCCAAAATCAATTTGATATTCGAAAAACCATATTAAAGAAAAAGGTGTTGTACAGTAAGAGCACAATAATTAGCAATATACAAACAGTTTTAAAACTTCTTTTACGGTATGAAACATATATCATCTATGTATCATACACGTGTGATCCTTAAGTAGAATTTATTTGTGGATTTTAGCAAGTTATATTACTTTCTCCTCTAAATTACTGCTCATATATCATAACATTATAATATATCAGAACATAATATATCATAACATTATTATATATCATAACATCATTATATATCATAACATTATAATATATCATAACATTATTATATATCATAACATATAATAGCATAATATATCATAACATTATAATATATCATAACATTATAATATATCATAACATATCATAACATTGTTGCAGAAGTTTGTTTTGGACGATTCGAAAAACTTCAACGATGACTCGGAGCTAGAATGACACACCGCTGATAGAGAATGTCCAATGATATAGTCATTTAGGCTTGCTGGACGTATTTTGGTGAATATTTGGCACTTGTTGGACGGGGAATATTCGAGCTCACAAACGCATTTTTACGCCGAACGAGACGCTCAGAGCTAGTATTCATCTATAAAAAAATCAGCAATTCCTTTATCATATAGTTTAAACATGCTTCACAATTGTTTTATAACTGATGATATTTTTCTATTTGTTTTCAAGTTTAAATACTGAGGCGAAAACTAGGGTGATATTGGCAGTGGTGTACTGGGGGGGTGGGGGGAGTGCTTGCAATATCGCTGTTAGTCACGATTTTATATCGGTAAATGCTAGTAAAGTGTCTTGGACACGAAGTACGAATCGAAATACATGTAACATAAGAAGTAATTGATAAATAATAGATAAAATAATGAAACCGCCCACCGGAACTGACCTCTCTACATCCGGCGCTCAGTCTTTGTGTACCAGACTGAGTGCAATAAAGTTCGTATTCTTTGTACTCAAAACGTTTAGCCGCAGAGGCAATTATTTCACAGAAAGTTTGCGTTCAATTAATTCCTCAGTTATTGCATATTAAAATACCCTTATGTTTACGAACCTTTTACTTCTAACACATTATTAGATACATAATACTGGTATTTATGTAGTACTGGCAATTTACAGGGCAGTCGTAAATAGAAAATTTACAGCCTGACAACAACTACTTATAAGTTTTAATATCTGGACTGGTTCTATTGCAGTAATAAATGCTGAATACCAGAACATGTTAGGGGTACATTACAATATAGCCCTTTTAAGACTGATACCTTTGAAAATGTGATTATTGCGAAACAACGTTCTGCAATTCATACTAGTTATAGGACAGATCAAAGAGCTGAAGACTGGTGCTATTTACAGTAATGGATGCAGATCTCTATAGGCTTCACTGCTGGTTATTGTCCTCCATAAACAAAGCCACCACCCTCACAGACTGTAACTCTGTCGTGTGAAGTGACGGGGACACGTGTCCATCGAGCTACCGCCCTCACAGACTGTAACTCTGTCGTGTGAAGTGACGGGAACACGTGTCCATCGAACCACCAACCTCACAGACTGTAACTCTGTCGTGTGAAGTGACGGGAACACGTGTCCATCGAACCACCAACCTCACAGACTGTAACTCTGTCGTGTGAAGTGACGGGAACACGTGTCCATCGAACCACCAACCTCACAGACTGTAACTCTGTCGTGTGAAGTGACGGGAACACGTGTCCATCGAACCACCAACCTCACAGACTGTAACTCTGTCGTGTGAAGAGACGGGAACACGTGTCCATCGAGTCCCGATTACCAAAAAAAAAATCATTAGAATTAAATAAAACACGAAATGATCATAGCCTCACGCAGCACATGAAAACGTGATCAGGTATTAACAAAACAGATGTCTTTAAATTCAGAAAAGAGATTGTGCTTTGTAGACGTTTGTCGACAATGGCATTATCGATACGGATTAGGCTGTTAGGGTTGTTTGTACAAAGTAGACAGGCATGAGTTACTGATTCGCACTGGCAACGGAGAAATGTTAAGGATTTCCACTCATAAATGCAATGCTTTTCACCACAGCAAATGAAAGCTATAATGTTAGTCAAATAAAAATCATTTAAGAAAAAAAAACATTCGAAAAGGATACTTACAAAACTCAAAGAATTAAGTTACCGTGGTTTTCATAATTTTTTGCTTTTTCGTAGTGCTGGCATGCTATGATAAATAGTTTTGCTCTTCAGTAAAGAAACTATATTTTCAACAAATTTCCCAAATATACTCTGCAAAAAAAGAAACGCATAGCCCTTTTGAAATTTTAAAAATGCAAATTATGTATTTTACCAGGTAAACTGAAATGGTCAATTGAGTAATTGATTTTTTACAGGTAAGTATGAAACTTTAAAGGTCTGTTCATTTGATTTGGCTCTCTGCCAAATTAGCTCGGCGACTCTCTAAAATTGCACATCACCTCTATCGCCATGGAATTTGGCTTACGTTTTTCACGAGAATTTTGTGCTTAATTCAACCACTACATTAAAGCGTATAAAAGGACGAAGTTTGAAGCTTGAATTCATCATAACTTTAAAATGCTGCCATGCCAAGGTTGGACCCTGCTATTCGAAATATCGTCATTGGCCGTCTCCAGGCCGGAGTATCCCAGTGAGATTGCACGAACTGAAAACGTAAATCAGAGCACAATTTCTCGGCTGTGGAACAGATTCCAGCAGACTGGCTCTACTAATGACCGACCGAGGAGTGGGCGACCTCGCATTACGACTCCTGGACAAGATCGCTACATCCGGGTCTTTCATCTACGGAATCGAACCGTTGCTGCAACAGCTACTGCAGTTGGAATACCTGGATTGAGAAGAATCAGCTCGCAGACAGTCCGCAACCGACTTCGACAATATGGCATTAGACCCAGAAGACCGTATTTTGGAGCAGTTTTGACACCGTTACACAGACGAGAAAGAGTCCGATGGTGCAACAGATTGAGGGGCTGGACATTCCGCAACTGGCGTAGAATCTGGTTCAGCGATGAGTCCCGTTTTCTGCTACAGAAACGTGATGGAAGAATCCGTGTATACCGGCGCAGGAATGAACGTTTCTCTTCCTCGTGTGTCCAAGAAGTGGATAGCTTCGGTGGAGGTAGCGTCATGATGTGGGCGGCGATCTCTAATGACCGTAAAACAGAACTGGTACATGTCCCGGGCAATTTAACGGCTCAAAGGTACAGAGACGAAATTCTCCAACCTCACCTTATGCGCGTAATTGACCGACAGAGGGAGTTATTCCAACATGACAATGCTAGGCCTCACACAGCCCGCTTAACAATTGACTACCTTCAGCAGAACAACATTAATGTGCTACCATGGCCTTCCAAATCACCGGATTTGAATCCGATTGAACACTTATGGGACCAACTGGATAAACGTGTGCGCCTGCGCCAACCTCCGCCTCAGACCCTCGATCAGCTCCGTCAAATGTTACAACAGGAATGGCGAACAATTCCACGCAATAACGTAAGAACATTGATTGACTCTATGCCAAGGAGATGCAGAACTGTGTTGGCAGCTCGAGGTGGTCATACACGGTACTAACTTAAACGTGACAGGAAGTGTTCTTAACTGTGATGATCTGACTTTTTTTTCACCAATATCTAAGGTTTGGACTGTAATTTTTTTCAATTGAAACAATTCTAGTGAATATCTACATTTTTTATTGTAAAATCATAATCCAAAATACATCTACTAAAATCTTAAAAACTCCATTATGCGTTTCTTTTTTTGCAGAGTATATGATGTCCACACTAATTTGATGAAGACACAGTACATATATGGCATAAATGATGATGATCTTACGATGTACGGACTTTCATGGAATGTTGATTGATTTTTTGTTTGTTTTACGTCCCGTCGAGAATTTTTCATTCATATTGAGACGTCACCAGTTGTAGGTGAAGTGCTACAAATTCAGACCTATGTTTAGTGCTCAGTAACAGTGAGGTTAAAGAACCTTCACTGCTACGGCCCTGAGCGCGAAGCATAGGTCTAAATTTGTGGTACTTCACCTACACCTGGTGACGTCTCAATATGAGTGAAAAACTCTTGAAGTCCCGTAAAACAAACAATTACGTCACAGAAGCTTGCTTTGTATGGAAGGTTATTAAAAGCATAAAAATCCTTAATCTTTTGTTTTACGTAATTCTAGCGTAAGGGATAAACGTTTATTTGGTTTGTGTTATGGGTATATATAAACACTGGGAACACTGGAGTGGTTTACGATAAAAAGTAATATGCTTGTAAACAATAATAATGCATCTTGGTTCGCCCTTACGTTGGACATTCAGGCAAGATTTCTCACCTGCATCTTATCCATTTTATTAGAAATGAAACCATGCTTAAAAACTGGGTTTTTGTTGATTATTCAAAGTGGCACAGGGGGACACCAAAATGTTCACTCTGTGAGGATATGGTCCGCTGGATTGTCAGTTGACTTAACGTTTGATTTCCCGCTTTATATTTTGTATAGATGGTGTGATTTTAGTGGACCCAGAATGTGTAAAGGACCAGAAGAAAGTCTTTGTTCAAGTCCTTGGGGCTTTTCGTTATGGCAGAGAGGACCTGGATATTATTGGCTTATCTTTCCGGAAGGACCTGTTCGTCGCCACCATACAGGTTTATCCTCCAGTAGTAGACCAACAAAAGCCGCTCACGACCCTGCAAGAACGGCTGCTGACAATACTAGGACCAAACGCCTACCCATTCTTCTTTGAGGTAAAAACAAATGGCGAGACGTCGATTTGATTGAGTTAAAATTTGCATTGTAAGACCGTTCTTTACGTGGAAATTTTACAAATAATATCGACTGAGCATTATTCGATACAAAGCACTAGCTGTATTCATTCTGATAATTCTTTTCACATGCGTTGAAATTCCGCCATAACTAATTACAAAGCCGTCCACTTCATTAAATCTTTACTGTATACAGACACCTTACATGAAAAACTAATTAAATATCTATACGATTTTTTTAAGATGCCTAAGTTGCGATTTTAGTATTCATACATAATTCAATTAACTCTTCGTCCGTAGAAGAATAGTCCACGTGTTCAAGTTAAGTTTCTGATGTACTTTCACAATTAAATTAATGAACATTTGTATACCATCTAAAATTATCCACAACCATAGCTTAACTAATTGATTAATGCTATCAGAAATGACAATGGTTCAATCGAGAAAGGGTTTATTCACGTCTACATAGTCATTTGTACTGAACAATTGAAAGCATGATTGTGAAATTCTGCGATCAGCACTTGTCCTATAATTACTACACGACGAACGAGGAGTGTCAATTTTATCCTACTTGGGCTTCAAATGTAGAACTCGCAAGAGGGCAGATTAGATGACGATTGTAAAAATAATTCACAATCATACCGCGGTACTGTAATTAAATGGTTTTTCTTTTTCAGATTCCTCCCAACACGCCGAGTTCCGTCACCTTACAACAAACACCTGGTGAAGATGGCAAGGTAATATTCGTTCGTTACGTCAACACATTCATGTCAGGCTTGTGACGCACCAATAATTATGTATTTTTATCACTACAGCATTTTTAAAATATAATGAAAACGGTTTTAAAGAATAATACAGATGGAATCCGTCTTTTACCGTTCATAATATTAATTCATCGTTATCAAATCAGCTCGCAGCGCTTGCAGTAGCTCAGTGGTTAGAGGGTTCGCTTCGTTCCCGGGAAGTTGCGAGTTCGAGTCCCGCGCGTTCCATGACCGCGTCAAACTTATACGTAGATTTATATAGGTAGTGATTTCTCCTTCGCCAAACGCTCGGCATTAAAAAAGAATCAGGGGTCTTTCAGATATGACTTTAATAACGGAGGCTCCATTTTTCTGCAGGCGTTGGCAGGTTAAAGAACCCTCACTCCTGACCACTAAGCATACGTCTAAATTTGTGGTACTTCACCTACAACTGGTGACGTCTCAATATGAGTGAAAAGTTCTCGACGGGACGTTAAATAAACTAGAAAACAAATCAGCTCGCGTGTGAAATAATACTAAAATGTTCCATTTACAATAAATTTCCACACACACACACACACACACACACACACACACACACACACACACACACATATATATATATATATATATATATATATATATAATATATTGTTTAACGTCCCGCTCGAGATCTCTCCACTCATTCGGAGACGTCACCATTGCCGTTGAAAGGCTGCAAAATTTAGGCCTGTGCTCGACGCGTATAGGCATTGAGGAGGGAGGGATCTTCATCGTGCCACACCTGCTGTGACACGGGGCCTCGGTTTTTGCGGTCTCATCAGAAGAATCGCCCCATTTTAGTCATCTCTTACGACAAGCAAGGGGTATTGATGACCTATTCTAACAACCCGCATCCCCACGGGGATATATATATATATATATATATATATATATATATATGATTGATTGTTTTACGTTTTAAAAGACAAAACTGTATTTTAAGAGTCGTAGTTTATAATTTGAATGTAAAATAGAAAATGCTTACATTGCGCAATGATTCGCTTAGCAAACACACCGACAAAGTGTCGAACGTGAAAGAAGCCAGAACATTTACTATGTGAATGAAATTTGAAAACGTAAGGTGAAGTTTGCAAAGAATCTCAATTACCGAAAATATGAAGGCCTAATGTATATTTCGCAGCGGAAGATGGACTTTGGAGTCGCTTTGACAGAAAGTTTAGGTCTGGTATCTCACAAAATACATCGTGTAGAAAACCAGAAAATGCATTAAGATTTTCGAATTAAACATTTTTGATTGCATAGTCTTAAACTACATGGTAATTCACCATTGCGTGCAATCAAATCCTACACAATATATCAACACATTCACTGCTCTATGTCAATCGATGGGACGTGACGTCATGTACTATACGTTTTTCAAGACATGGATGTTTTTGTGTTTTGATAGGCATATCAAGCAATATCCCCCCTCCCGAGTAAAAATATATTTATAATGAAACTGCAAACTTTGAAAATACTTAATATACCATTATTTCGCATATGACATCGTTGTGTCAGAATTTGTATAGAATTTTTAATGTTAATTAGTGTTTTCTGTAATGTTACTTGTAAGAGAATATACGCCTCGTCTGACATTATGAAAAAAATGTGTATAAACAAAATGTATTCTATTGTACATGCTTAATTCCATTGATTTTCAATTCATAGAAGCTTTACAACTCAACAGAGTTATAACTGTAAAAACTAGTGCCGTCTTCGTCGCCAAGGTGCGTCTCCCCATACCAAGTTACATTATACAATATAAACTAATTTTGGCAGTGTTCTCAGCCAATCAAATTGCGTGTTACAAGTAAAATTAAATTATCACTTCCAAACCTTCCGCTCCTACACAGGGTTGAACTCCAGACCTGCAGAACGAAATCTCCTAGCAGTGTGTGTCCAGCGCGCCAGACCATCATGATGCGGCATGCCAAAGTGTGATGGTGTGACACGCCAAAGTGCGATGGTGCGACACGCCAAAGTGCGATGGTGTGACACGCCAAATGCGATGGTGCGGCATACGAAAGTGCGATGGTGTGACACGCCAAAGTGTGATGGTGTGACACGCCAAAGTGCGATGGAGTGACACGCCAAAGTGCGATGGTGCGGCACGCAAAAGTGCGATGGTGTGACACGCCAAAGTGCGATGGTATGCAAAGTGAATGAAAGAACAAATACAGACTGTACCAACGTTCTTTTTAGCAAAAAAAGGAGAAAAAATCAATGCAAAGTTAAAAAAAGATCACCCGTCCTTTCCTCCAGTATTCCGAGAGGAAGACGTTAATGCCGGTAGAGAGAGTTGAATTGGATTTGATATCCACGATACCTTCCATTGCGGGGTTGAGTATCTGTAATGCCGTTAGAGGCGCGGGCTTTTTGGAAAAGAGTTCCAAATGATAAACTTCACTGTTCCAGTGGTCAATGTTCTGAGAGATAATAAATTTGTTTGACTTGAAAATCATTGAAAGAATTGTTTATTTAATGTACATGTAAGGTTTGAGTTGATAAAAAAATATACAAATTTATATGACCTCCTTTAGAGAGTACACGGAGTCCGAGTATCTTTCTTTGCTGTTGGTGCTCTATAGTATGGACTTACATTAGACTAAAATAATTTGAAATGAATGTGAATTTCTCAAGAAACATTGCATTTTTTTCAAAAACGTTTGAAAAACATTTCGATTTCGATAGTTTACTTTCATATTTATCTGCAGTTGTTCGGCGTTGCGTATAACCTGGGAGTTTGTCATGTCTTGGAAAGGTGTACTGGTTTCACAGCGCTGCGGGGACAAGTCTAGCGGGAACGTACCTCCAGTAGCGACCTGTTAATAAATGCGTCCATAATTACCCCGGAATTATTTTTACAAGCAAAAACATTCTGGTGCCACATGATTCAAATCAATAAATTTACCACTGCCTTTTCATTATTATTTGAATGTTTGGCGGCTGTGGTGAAACGCTGGAAAGTACGTTTGGGGTGATTTGGTTTGACTTTTAAGTAAAACAAAATCTGACCATAATTATCAATATGATTTACATCTTGTAAACAAACGCATAATGTCCCAAATCATTTAATGTTGTGGAAAACAGGTAAAAATTAGCTTCACCAAAATCATTAGCACTTTATGTTTTACTTTAAAGTAAATATTTAGTTGATTTTGAACGTAACGTTTAGCGGATTAATATTTTTTGAATGGCATTGCATGGCAAAGTATCAACTTTGATGAAACTGACAGTATTAAGCACTGACTCGTCATTCTGTATTGTATTTTCCTCGTCCTTATCATCATTGTTCTTTGTGTCATCTTCCTCGACGTCAATATGGACTCTCTCCAGAATCTCTCTCTCCGCCTTGGATAAGTTACACCGGAATCTAAAACAGTAGGGTTTAGTCCTTGTGTAGTATTTTTACAAATACGAAGGATAAATGTACTGAAACTTTTAGAATGAACAATTAATATTAAATTGGAATGGGACAAAATTGTGTACCCTTTTACAGTATCTTTAAATGATATGTAAGAATGAATACCTGCTCTTCCACTATGACGGAGAGAACTTTGGTGTCTTAAAGAATGTTTGGTGTGGAGTGATGGGTCTGGTGTGGAGTGGTGGGTTTGGTGTGGAGTGGTGGGTTTGCTGTGGAGTGATGGGTTTAGTGTGGATTGGTGGGTTTGGTGTGGAGTGGTGGGTCTGGTGTAGAGTAGTGGGTGTGTTGTGGAGTGGTGGGTCTGGTGTGGTGGGTCTGGTGTAGAGTAGTGGGTCTGGTGTGGAGTGATGGGTCTGGTGTGGATCGGTGGGTTTGTTGTGGAGTGATGGGTTTGGTGTGGAGTGGCGGGTTTGATGTGGAGTGATGGGTTTGGTATGAAGTGGTGGGTCTGGTGTAGAGTAGTGGGTGTGTTGTGGAGTGGTGGGTCTGGTGTAGAGTAGTGGGTGTGTTGAGGAGTGGTGGGTCTGGTGTGGAGTGATGGGTCTGGCGTGGAGTGATGGGTTTGGTGTGGAACGGTGGGTTTGTTGTGGAGTGATGGTTTTGGTGTGGAGTGGTGGATTTGGATTGGAGCGATGGGTTTGGTGTGGAGTGATGGGTTGGTGTGGAGTGATGGGTTTGGTGTGGAGTGATGGGTCTGGTGTGAAGTGATGGGTCTGGTGTGGAGTGATGGGTTTGATGTGGAGTGATGGGTTTGGTGTGGAGTGGTGGGTCTGGTGTGGAGTGATGGGTTTGGTGTGGAGTGGTTTGGTGTGGAGTGATGGGTTTGGTGTGGAGTGGTGGGTTTGGATTGGAGTGATGTGTCTGGTGTGGAGTGATGGGTTGGTGTGGAGTGATAGGTTTGGTGTGGAGTGATGGGTTTGGTGTGAAGTGATGGGTCTGGTGTGGATTGATGGGTTTGATGTGGAGTGATGGGTTTGGTGTGGAGTGGTTTGGTGTGGAGTGGTTTGGTGTGGAGTGATGGGTCTGGTGACCTGTGGACGCGGTTGTTGTGTTTATAATATAATTCTAGAAGACTATTGGGCCAATCTATCGCGTCAACAAATCGCGTCCTGGGGCATTCTACCACAGTTCTGTTAAACTACTCGACGCGACATGCAACATTTTTTTCAAGTACATGTTAATTACATAATTCATTTATCCATTATCTGGGGGCTGTAATTTCAAAATGCCCAGCAATAATTCTTTTATGCTCCAAAAAAAATTTATTATTGTATAGTAAAGTTGAAGCTTGCACTGTGCGTCGTAGTATTTGTACTTTAAACGTTTATATGAAGGTTTCAGTGAAAACACCATTATACCCTCAGACTGTGAATGGTAGGGTCGTACATTAATATGCCTTGTCTTAAGTTCGTCCATTACAGCCGTTAAGCCTGAGTTTAATATTGAATTCTTTGCCAATAAATAGATAAACCGCAAAAGTACATCTGATACCATCTTAGCCGTCGTTCGCTTTGAAATGCTCCAAAAGCAAGTCTTCTATAACATTCCACGATGTTACAAATACAACTGGGGTAGAATTTATTTTACCGGTGCCCAGAACTTAACGCAATGCGCATGCCACTCGACCTACATCCGGGTTGTTATGCAAGTAAATACATTTTGAAGCCATTTTGTTTTCGTTGACGTAGATAATTTACCATATATCTGAAAATCATCCAAACTGTCATTTAAGGTACTAGTAATATCTCATAAAGGTAGAGTTTTCTGGATTATTGGAGATTGGGTGCTGGATTTGAAATGGTTTTCGTGTCCGTTACAAATTCTGATTTTGCCGATTCCGGATTATATATTACAAAAAACGAGAAATGAATAGGTGGATTGTTTTAGAAATATTTTTATCACAGTACTGTACATAGTAACTGTCATGTACTTTCGGAGTTCCGTGTGTGAGCAAATATTTTTTAAGTGCCCTCCGAGATGACTGGATTGTGTTTGTATGTGCACCGGAGCTTGGATCCACCAAATTCGTGTTGTGGTTCACAGTTAATTATCACTGAGGGAGCGATGATAAAAATCATTTTTTTTTTCCAATGTTAAATTGTGATGTTCAAATCGCGATGATAGCTACTTCTTATTTACATTTCTTGTTGCTGCATCCCCAAACGTGGCCGTCGCTACAGTAAGAGTTGTTCTTCCGCAATCCAAACACTTCCGCAATCCAAACACTTCCACAATCCAAACACTTTCGCAATCCAAACACTTCCGCAATCCAAACACTCCAAATCCACAACATTTACAAATGCAGGCACGAAGATTGAGAATAAGACCTATTTGTATTAACAATTAATTGTGCTCTCCACAGAATCACACATTTTTACAAGATCTTTAAGTTTACTCGGCTTATTTGTTTATATTGATCCCATGTTGATTCGTCAAAAGTCGTAAATACACGCTTTACACAGAGTCGGCACCTGCAAAATTAACAACGGATGATTGATTGATTGATTGCATATTGTTTAGCGTTCCTCTCGAGAATCTTTCACTCATATGGAAATGTCACCATTGCCGGTGAAGGGCTATAATATTTAGGTCTATGCTCGGCGCTTATGTCCTTTGAGCAGGGAGGGGTTTTATCGTGCCACACCTGCTGTGACATGGGAACTCGGTTTATACAGTCTCATCCGAAGGACCGCCCCATTTAGTCGCCTCTTACGACAAGCAAGGGGTACTGAGGACCTATTCTAACCCGGATCCCCATGGTACCAACAACAACGAATGACGTATTTCAACGAATAGATGACGTATATAAATGGCATTGTTTATCCATCGAATTTAAAAACCTAGTTAAAAACTATCGTTTAAAACAAAGTTTTTAACTTAAAAAACTGTCCAAAAATTCCAATTTTAGGTTACAAACCTGAGAAAACGCTTATTTTTTAAGTTTAATAATCGTTATCGCGATAGAATATTATAAACAGTACGCCTTCGGCGTAGTTATGTTTTAGCACTTTTTTATGGGGACCCGCAAAGTAAACTCGTTCCTGTAATTATAGCCCGGGCATGGGGGATTTTCTTTAAGTCCATCTGTCATTGGCTGTTTGGATAGGAAGCTGGTGGGGGGGGGGGGGGGGCACCTTGTCCTTTTGTTTTGGGGAAAATTCACAGCAGCCAGATACTTGCAGCATTATACGTTCTGGTTGATTGATTGATTGATTGATTGTCACTCAAGAGAATTATTTCCTCATATGGAGACGTCACCAGGCTGTAAATTTAGACTTGTACTCGGTGCTAATGGCCTTTGAGCAGGGAGGGATCTTTATCGTGCCACACCTGCTTTGACAAGGGGCCTCGGGTTTCGCCATTAACCCAATACATTATCAGCTCTAATGATACGACTTATAATTAAATGTTTGCATGTTTCAAGATTTGAAAAAAAAACCCAAACAAACATTTAAGACACATTTAGATTTCATCCTAGAATGTCAAGTTTGTGGTAGAAACACATGCCTATGGTCCACGTATTGTAGTCTTGTTTTAATGCACAGCAGTTTGTTTGTATTCTTATCAGTAAAATTTTTACGTTTGTCCTGTAGAAGGGACAGGTCGTCCCTAGGAAATAATTCCTCTGAAGCGCTTTACTTCTGGTCCGTTGGATAGAACGTAAACTGGTACCCCGTTCCTGGGATCGCATCCCGTCCCGTAAAAAGCCGTCGACGTAGTGCGCGATAGAGTACGCTTATGATGACGATGAAGCTGCCACGACGTCCATACCACCTTACAAGCTTATCTTTTAAAGAAGATTAGAATGCTAGCGCCAAATTTATGATTTAATTTTCTATTCAAGTAGAGGTTATCAAAAATGTTTAATTAATTACAAAATTTCTATCATAGTAATTAAAAATTAAAATTTATAAATTCTTAGGACCTTTATTTTCTGTAAGAATTCTCTGATTGGTTTTACACTGCAATAAATGATAGAAAGATAAAATATTCAGTAAATAAATGCTATTTTCCGAAGTATTCCAAATTATATGCAATTTGTCTTTCGTACGTGTATGCATATAGTAATTAATTTTAATGGTAAAATCGCCTTAATATCGCGATAATTAACCAAAAAAAATACGGATTTAAATAGTCCAGATTGTAAAATCGTTAAGGAATTCCGTGGTAATGTGACGTCAATGCGACCTTCTTCGATTACTAGTAGTTGACTATGAAAGTAGTACTAAATGTCTTCTTTTTTTTTTTTTTTTTTTTTTTTTTTACAAAGATTGCACTTTACCGATTCGTCCGCCATTTTTAATTCTAGATCTGCGCATGAGGTGTCCCGACGTAAACACTTGGCATCAACTAATATGGGTGCAGTCATTTTGTTTTCGTCAGAAGCTATAAAAGAAAATCTAGCGGGAGCTTGGAGGCGACAGTCCCCAATATGTATAAGGATATAAGTAAAGAGAAAGGCTAGCGGCGTTCGAGCGTAATTAAGCAGGGACTTGGGGGCGGCAGACCCCATAAAAACAATTTATGTCAACTTACCTTAGTCAAATAAATCTAACCCGCTGTTAAATTCGTCACACGTGGGTTTCAGTGGGATTCTTTCTTGATTAAGATCAACAATGCCAGAGATTTGTAGTAGACACTTTCAGGTATATCTTCCACAAACAATATTCCACCAAATAACTGTCATCAACATGCTTTGGAGATCTGGTATATGGAAGTGATTTTTTAACAGTATTCAAGGTCAACTCTGCATTAAATTTGTACAAGCACCCGTGTCCTTTTTTTTTCAATTTTGAATTCAATGGAGAGAATTTCTGTCGGGTGGATACAGTCTTTAAGGAATACTTTTTCCAGCAGTCGGAGTGCATTGTGGTACCGGGTTCAACGTACATGTATTTCTGAATTATTGGAATGAATGTGACTGTAATTCTGTCGCAATGGAAAATAATAGTAATGATGATGATAATAATAATAATAAAATAATAATAATAATAAAAATAATAAATTAATAAATTCCACCAACATCGCTTGGTTTCTCTGCCAATGCCTCTAAATATCTACATACCATCAACTCTTTTTCTTGGACGATGATATTTGATATTTCCTCTTTTTTTTTTTTTCTTTTTTTTTTCCTTTTTTTTTTTTTTTTTTTTTTTTTTCCCCTTCCCCCCCCCCCCCCCCCCCCCCCTTTTTTTTTTTTTTTTTTTTTTTTTTTTTTTTTTTTTTTTTAAATTTACTCGCGTCAATTTCTACAACGTTTGGCGCACGACCAATCTTCTCGTGATCTTGCCGTAAAATGCATAAGCGTACCTCTTTTGCCAAAATTTCTTGAATCTACAATCGTATGTTCATTACCTAGTTTCATTCTGAAATAATATCTAATATCTGAGTTTTACAATGTGTTCCAATAAAAGATGAGATTTCTGAAATCGCTATTCCTCTCTTACAGAAATTTTCTTATTGCGCTCACGGTTAGTAGATCTAAATTCTACACCATCTTTACTGTGGGAATTATCCTCAACAAGACAAAATGATCAGTCTCCACAAATATCACTCACTTTTAAAGTTTCTTAATAATCTCTTTGTTTGGAGCCAATCAATTAAAAACCTCGTGTTTTTTGTAAAAATCGTTATAAATGAATGGCATTACTAAATCGTAAAATTAAGTTCAAATGACGTAATTACCTATTACTCATTCAGGAGACAAGTTAAGGTCACGTGCCTAGAAACATTAGAACTTTGGAATGTGCAGAAGAAATCGGAAATTATAGGTTTGTTATTAAAACGTAGACAATTTTTATCAATAACTTCGTTAATAAAAACAAATTTTATAAACATAAAAAATCACAGGGATTTAATAATTTTTGTTATCTTTTGCCATTTAAGCGAAATCGTCACGCTCACGTGACTGCAATATTGGAAGAACAATGGCTATTTCCACATGATTTGTACATACCAGTAAAGGGCAGTTGTACTAACTTTTATGTACCATTTTTACCATGGACAACATTTATTCCTATGTCAATATAATTCCCGAGTAACAGTCAAACCATATATTAAGCCACCAATTTTAAGCCACCAATGCATGAAAAAGCAACATAATACCGAAGAAAGTGAAATCGACAATTTGCAAGTTGGTCGCCATATAAACATATTTAGTAAGGTCATTACTTCAAACATTTGTAATTGATGATGTTTTTATTATCAATTGTGCAATAATATTTATTTTAGATCATAAGAAATATGTATGTACTATTTTTTAAATTTATTTTATTTTTAAACACAATCAGGTATATATCCGTACATGCAGAAATAAGATTGGCAACGATCAGGGATACAGACGTGTGTGTGTGTGTGTGTGTGTGTGTGTGTGTGTGTGTGTGTGTGTGTGTGTGAGAGAGAGAGAGAGAGAGAGAGAGAGAGAGAGAGAGAGAAAGAGAGATTTATGGAAATATTAGGGTCCAATTGTTCCACTGGGCATCAAATATCTCGTTTTGTAAAATATGAATTTTTGTGTTTCATAAAAAAGTCTAAATAGAATATTGCAAAACGAACACTTGGTGATTTTTCAGTACTTATAGCTAGAAAAAAAAGTACCATCTTCCTCAATTATATCATTAAAATGTCTAACGATATTGTCAAATAAATGTTTATCAAAGAACGTTTTCCCACCAATATGGATCATAGGGATGTAAAATAAAGGTGAATCTACAGTAACATCGGTCTCTGTACAGGTGTTCTGTAAATCAATCCATGCTTAGAACACATCCATCCAAAATTTGATTTTATTGACTTTAAAAGTAATTTAGCGCATTCCACTCCACAGGATATGAATTTATTTAGATTGAAATTTGATATGAAATTACTCAACCCCTTATTTGTAGAAATATGATGTCTTATCCAAAACGGTTTCAATAAAACTATAAAAGATTTTAGATTTTTCAGTTTTAGGCCGACATCCTCATATTTTTTGTCTAGTACTCGTACACCCTACTTTACCCTGTGAGTTGAGTAACCCCATATAAATGAGAAAAATAGTTTTATTACTCTTTACACACTAAGCAATAGATGGGTTAGGGATGTACATGATTCAACAATAGTAACAGTTTTAATTACTGTTATCTTACCACTGGCAGTTAAATATCTTCTCCCTCTTTGATTTAAAATTGATTTCATTTTTACTAACTTTGGATCATTATTTAGTTTCGGAATATTTTGCAAATCAGTATCAAAATATATTCCTAGTAGAGTGAATTTACGAAAAAGAACGAATGTCAAAAAGTTATTTTCAACCGAGGCCAAGGATATCGATCGATCGGACAAACGTGAACTGATTATAGTATCGTGTTTCGAATCAAGGTCAAATATGAAGACTAGCTGCTTTATTACTAATCTTCTGTTTAAAATTGTTTTGGTAATAACTAAGAGAATTTCGTTCTATATATACAAAAAAAACCCAAAAAACAAAAAAAAAAAACAAACCAAAAGAACAAAAAAACCCCCAAAAAAAACCCCCAAAACAAAACCAATTAAAAAAAAAAAAAACAAAACAAAACAAAACCCCCCCAAAAAACCCCAAAGAAAACCAAAAAAAAAAAAAAATCCAACCAAACATAAAACAAACAAAAATAAATAAATTTGAAAATTAAAAAAAATAAAACAAATAAATAAATTATTACGAAAAACAGTAATGATATATAGTATCATTAGCATCCAATGACGTTAGCAAAAAGCGCACAAAGCCGATATATCGGTGAAAGATCGCTGCCTCGGTTTAAAACCCTAGACAAACAAACAGACATAAAATGACAACAGTGAAATAATATACACAATAAGCAGTGAAGAGCCATCATATTAAAAGTCTTGACGTAAGACAATGATAGCTGTGACGTAATTAATTGACAACCGCCATAAACCTCGCTCTCTGATTTCAGTAAAAGCTCTTCCTTATAATGTTAAAATCACCCAATACCGTAAATAATTACACAAGTAAATCGTACATGATGTAATATCTCGAAGGTGTGTTTTCCTAACTTTCACTCATAGTCCATGGAAAGCAAACAGACTAAAGAATTTGCGTCGTTTTTTCCGCACACCGATCGGAGCATGTGACGATCGTTCATTGACGTGCGGAACGGCAATCTCCTCGCTATGATGGATAAAATTCCACCAGCCTTCCTGTTCATACGCAGAGAAATCACCCACAAACCTATCCGCAAGACAGAATATTAATAATTCTTAATAATTCTTACAAAACAGCGATGTAACAATTTCTTTCTTTCTTTCTTTATTTTTTTTGAATTACAGATCACGAAATATTGGTTAAACTAGGGGAGAAATAGTCACCAGCACGACATTCTCACTGACGGCAGTTGTAAAAATAAATAACATGAAATGTAAAAGGTGTGATGAGGTCTACGCTAAATGTGCTGATATGCCGTACTTTGTATATACATAGTTCATTATCACTAATTAGTAGGTTAACACCATTTCCAAATTGCTTTTAATACTGTCCAGGAGCTTCTTCCTTAAATGGTCTAAATTTAGACACCAACTTGTAACAGATTTCAGGACTTCTGCACTCCTGGGGCCTTAGGTGCAGGGTAAAATTTGACCAGTTTTCAAACATCTTCTCTACAATGGCATTATATGCACTATATGCATAGTCTATGACTATTGTAAATTTCATGGTCCCCAGGCTAGAGGTTCTGACTCCAGGGGGCGGGGGGGGGGGGGGGGGGGGGGGGGCATATAGTGTTTAGGTGTAAAACATTTGAATAACATCTTCACTACTGTTTCTACTAATTTTTGAGACTAAATAGATATTTAGAAGGGCCAAGTAGCCAGTACGTAGCCACAATGGCCATATTGCTTAAACAATTTCATCATTTGAAAGATTTTCTTCTTTAATTTTGCTAATATCGTTATTTAAAAACCAAATGGATATAAATAAAAAGCAAAACGGGATGTACCAAACACTGAATTTTGCAACTCCAGGATTCCAACTCTAGGACGGGTACACAACAGCCATAGAATCTTATCACCAGTATTCATCAGTATAAGCACTTTCCGGGGGGGGGGGGGTGTTTATATTTGAAGAACACATCTTGTTTTTTTTTCCTGCTGCTGAATATTAGAAATTTTGCTTAAGTATGCAGAGCAGGAAAATTTTATATTATAGATTTCGCATCCTTTGGCGCTAGTGATGCTTTTAACTAAAACTCGGGTGACCTCTAGAGCTAGTGGGACTTCTTGTCCCGGAGAGCTACAGGTCTGCAGCTGCATGTAGGATGTACAATGTACATGTAACGGCCATCTTACACCCAAAGTTAATCGTGCATACATGTAAATTGCATTTCAAAGTGTATCATATATTTAAGAAATAAATTTCATTTTTGAAGATGCACGACGGTGTGAACTGCAATGCTTCATAAAACGCGCTATTTACGTTCTACTCTTTGTTTCTTTTAGTATCCCTAGTTAATGAAATAGACGTGCTACATTGATCAAATTTCACATCATACGAATGGTTTACAGCTGCAGCGCGTTCATGAGGAAATGCCTATCATTACAATCTGTAAAGATATCAAACAAAAAAAAAAAAAACAAACAAAAAAAAAAAAAAAAAACAAAAAAAACAAACAAAAAAAACAAAACAAAAAAACAAAAAACAAAAACAAAGACAAAAAAAAAAAAAAAAAAACAAAAAATACAAAAACCCAAAAAAAAAATACAAAAAAAAAATACAAAAAACAAACAAACAAACAAAACAACAACAACAACAAACCCCCAAAAAGATAAACATTTTAATTCAAAGATATTATAAACGAAGACGTTTATAAATATACATTTTAAATACAGACCGAAAAAGAGATTTCTTTTGTATTTGAAAAGTCATGGTATACCTTTAATTTTGTACCATACGAAAGTGATTTGCATAAAGGGGGATTCTAATCTATGTGCTCATTCGAAAAAAAAAACCCCCAGAAAGTACTGTATAGTACTTAACAAAATACGTTAAGATAGAGAACTCTCTATAACACTAAAGATATTAAGATTGTTTATTTACAATACTTATACATATATTTAGACGTCACCCTACAGCTGTTTATAAGTATTCTGATAATTATATTATGTGTTGAAGTTCCATTTTTTTTTTACCTGTCGTAGCCATGACGAGTCATTATCGTGGCAATATCTGCCGAGACATAGGACTCAGCTAATCGACCCGCGACACTCATATCTAAATGCTGAGTACGAAGGGGTAGTCACTTCTTAAGTTTGACACAACCAAGGTATATCTACGAACAGGGTCACGCCCTCCCGGACAGGAAACGAATTCTCTAATCACCGAGTATATGTTGCCGGTTACAAAAACAAATAGGCTAATTTGAAAACATACAAGGGAATTTTCTAAGTGACGACGAAGCGATTCCGACTTCGTAACCGGGTTCGATACCCAGTAGTAAAAGACTGAACATTACTATTGCCGCCACCAGGAGTCAATAATTACTGGTCTTTCGGATGAGACTATGAAAACTAGGTCCCGTGTCATAGGAGTTGTCGCGTTAAAAAAACCAAACACACACACACACACACACACACACACACACACACACACACACACACACACACACACACACACACACACACACATCTATCTATCTATCTATCTATCTATCTATCTATCTATCTATATATATATATATATATATATATATATACCTCAGTGCTATGACCCTGAGCGCCACGTATAAATCAGAATTTATCATCTACGCCTAGAGATGCTTAAATTCATTTCGAGTTTGATGTAAAACAAACGAAATTGGACGTTAAACTCACGGAATCTGTTAGGTACAATTGTCATTTAAGGCGAGAATGCTATGCGACTAGTATTTTAAAGGTCAGCATTTGCTAGAATATGAATTTTCCCTGATCAGGGTATTAAAACATACCCCAATCCGGATTTGAACCAAATCTCTATATATCCCTAACCTGATGATGATACTAGACACATTGGTCGCGGTTTCTCAGTAGTAGGGCGTTTGCTTCGTAAACGGGAGGCCGTTAGTTCGAGCCCCGCTCGTGTCAAACCTTAGTCTTAAATATAGGTTTTGATTGCTTCTTCACCGTACACTTGGCATTTAGATTGATTGATTGATTGATTATATATTGTTTAACGTCTCGCTCGAGAATTTTTCACTCATATGGAAACGTCACCATTGCCGGTGAAGGGCTGCAAAATTTAGGCCTATGCTTGGCGCTTATGGCCTTTGAACAGGGAGAGATCTTTATAGTGCCATACCTGCTGTGACACGGGGCCTCGGGTTTTGCGGTCTCATTCGAAGGAGCGCCCCATTTAGTCGCCTATTACGACAAGCAAGGGGTACTGAGGATCTATTCTAACAACCGGGATCCCCACGGGGCCTTGGCATTTAGAAATGAGAATCACGGGTCTTTCTGATATGACCTCCCTGCTACAGCCCTGAGCGCTAAGCAGGTCTGAATTAGTGGTATGTCACCTACAGCTGGTGACGTCTCAGTATGAGTGTAAAATTCTCGACGGAACGTATAAAAAACAAACAACCACGTGATACAAGATATCTGATTGGTGGATTTATGAGACAATGGACATTCACCCGTGTCAAATCCAGTCGTATGTATACTGCGGAAGTTTAAATAGATGTAGTGCAAGATCACACTTGTTCATTAGATTTATGTCATGGAATTACAGCTTTGAACATGGAATCACACTGAACATAAATTCCAGCTAATGACGGGACACTAACCAAAACAAATTTAGGATAATGGACGTCGTATGTCGGCGGGAAAGTTTATTATCCATTGGCTTGTATTCTTTTCTGGTTGAAATGGCTCGTTGTTACTGTTTGGTCGTAAATATCTACACAATAATTGCAGCTAAAATTATTTCTGATTCTCATTTGATGTTCAAATCAATATAAAATCCTCATTGTAGACAAGAATTCATAAAATAAAACTCCATTCGAAATATTTGCTTTGAAGCAGTTCTCTCTGAACGTGTAATAACCATTTATTAATATCGGAATACCATCAGAGAGAAAATTGAATCAGAAGGCAAAAGAAAGTCGAATCACTTTCATACGACAGTCGTGACTTCTGATTTAACATATTCGGCCTTTTCTTCCTGACGAAAAGCGTGACAGGTGACTGCTGTTGGATCACGTGTTCCCAATATGAATGTGAAAAGGTTATCTTACATTTTCAATGAGAGTAATCAGGATGCCTCGAGACTTCTCCTGCAGATCGGCTAAATGGCGGGGACTTTTCTCTCGTGCCAGGAAAACCCTTTTTACCCTTTCGTGACTCCTGACATGTAAATGACTTGTTACAACTCGATCTGTCCATTTATCGTTTCAGAGTTTCAGTTTTAGACACCATATTATAAATTTTGTGGAAAATATGGACATAATACTACATAATTGTTAAAGATTGATATCAGGGGGATCCAACATAATAGGCATTTTGTATTTGATTGATCGTTTGTTTGTTTTACGTCGCGTTGCGAATTTTTCACTCATATTGAAACGTCACCAGCTGTAGGTGAAGTGACACGAATTAGACCTAATTAGCGCTCAAGGCCGTAGCAGTGAGGATTCTTTAACATGCAACGCATGCCGCGACGCTGGACCTCCGTTTTTAAGGTTATATCCAAAAGGCACGTGATTCTCACTTCTAAATGCCGAGCGTTTGGAGGAGGAGCAACCAATGTTAACGTCTTAGGTTTGACGTGGCCATGGCACGAGCGGGTCTCGAACTCACGACCTCCAGGTTACGAAGCGAACGCTCTACCACTGAGCTACCGCGACCTTAAAAAAACACCCACAACGATTTTAAAGGATGGATTGCCCTTTGACCGTGAGTTCTCTCAAGCAATTTAGTATTTCATCTATTTTCCTCTTTAAATTAAAAGCTAAACTAACAATAAAATTCATAGAGTTTAAATTAGAGAACAGGACACACAGTAAATCATGGATACAAGAAATTAGCATAACCCTGTGTGATACTTGATATGGAGCTTTCGTTTGATTTAGTCTTCAATTATCTGAGAAAAGAACCAACAATCTAGGACATAGCAATAACTAAAACGAAACATGTGTCATTTGCTAGATCCATCCAGGAAGCACCATTAGATGATTAGATGACTCTGAACAGTTGTTCCCTGACCGGAAGAACCTGTAGACTCACACCGGCATATGTAGATACTGTAAAGTGATATAAATTGCCTCTACAAGACATATTGCCTGTAATTCATTGATGAAGACGTGCATTTTTGTAAACAAGTGCGAAAATATTTAACTGTATTAACAATTAAAAGGACGTTCATTTTTCTCAGTTTAAAGGCCTTAAACATATTTTCTAGAATAACAAATTTTCTTTACCCTATCTAGACAGGGTAAGCACTGTAATGGTTCACGGCGGGTGTGGCCGGTCGACAGAGTGCGCTCGCTCCTTCTAGACACTTGATTCAATCCCTGGCATGTTCATTTTGTACATTTCAAGGACCAATGACATAATCACCAGAAAAAAAAGAAGAAAAAAATGTATACAATATCGAAAATTTAATACCACAGAACAGCGTTTTCAGTCAGTGATTGAGGGGGTTTTAAGCACATGTAATTAGTTTGAGAGTGACACCGTATGGTGACGTCAAAGACAACGTTCCTTCATATTTTCCGCTATCAGTTAACAGTGAAACTATTGATTAAGATTGTTTTTCAACTGTGTTTTAGAATATATAATATTAATATATTAACAAATGTGTATACAGTTACGATGACAAAGTATAAATTTGAGACTGTAAAACAAATTGATATTTTGTGAAATGAATGAGAAAAAATCAGCGTATGACGAAGACAAACTACGGTGAATATGACCATTCACGTACATGTATATATTTATGCGAAACTTGTAATTAAATGATTAATCTACCTTTTGTCTAAATCCTCGAATTAGATCATCCCATGGGGATCCGGGTTTGAATAGGTCCCCAGTACTCCTTGTTTGTCGTAAGAGGCGACTAAATGGGGGTGGTTCTTCGGATGAGACCGCGAAAACCGAAGCCCCGTGTCACAGCAGGTGTGGCACGTTAAAGACCCCTCCCTGCTCCAAGGTCCTAAGTGCCGAGCATAGGCCTAAAAATTGCGGCCTTTCACCGGCAATGGTGATGTCTCCATGTCAGTGAGAGATTCTCGAGCGGGACGTTAAAATATATAATCAATCAATCAATCGATCAATCGAGTTAGATCATGTATATATAACCATGCATGACAACACCATTTCTTCTTTCTCCACCATATTTGATATCAATATGTACAGAACACCAAAACTGATTGGTATTTAGGTGTAAACGTATTTTGTGTGAATTTTTAAAGTCCTCCATCAAATTTCTAATTTATTTCCAAAATTATTTTGGTCGAACCTAATTTTCGTAAGTTACTGCACGGCAGTTTTGTCAAACGTAAACACGAAATTATAAACATATATGTAATTTTCAATCTTGACTAGCAAAAAGCAAATATTGATGAAAATATTATACATCTACCTTACATTAAAGTATGAATAACATTTAAAAGTTGTAAACTTCTTTAACGATGTAAATTTTCTGCGTCGCGAAATTGCACAAAGAATTCAGATGACACGATCACACTTATGTATCGTTCATGTTATTACGTAGTGTACAGTTTGCACTCGTTGGATGATTATTAATTAAATATGAATGGAATAATCTTTGATTATTTGAAAATAGCATCAAGATTGGAAAAAAATTGCGAATGGATAATTCCGATATGAAATGTGTATATTTTGTATGACTTATGGGTGATTGTCGCGTCTGGCGTCACACAATTATTGCGTTCGAAGCAGGGAGTCTGGTTTAAACTGCATTAAAAAGTATTAACCAAATACATGTGCGTTTCAATAATATAGTCATATTCACATTACCTATCTGATATTAGGTAAATTATCAATATTTGTAATAAATGTAAAATTGGCAAACAAAATTGATGTACTTTGTAATGGCTGAGTGGAACTCCTCTTCTTTGGATTATGCTTAAAACCGGGCACCGATTACACACCCACACACGCACGCACGCACGCACGCACACACACACACACACACACACACACACACACACACACACACACACACAGATATATATATATATATATATATATATATATATATATATATATATAAAATAAAAATCACAATATTGAATGACTAATTTACATGTTAATCATTAGACATTTAAATGTGCTCACTGATATACCAATATCCATATACTTTGCATTTCCCGTCCTTTTCTAATTCAGCCATGTGGCGTGGACTATCAACTGAAAACACATCTCGCAGAAAGTTTGGATGCTAAAGCAGAAAAACTGTGAGTAGAAAATGACTTACTCTTGATAATTATCTAATATGATTGTGTACGTGCCACCGAATTCAATATCAATTGTCCTATAGATCCACCGTGAGGATGGCTATACGTAAACTGACGTATGCCCCCAACGATGTGCGCGCTCCTCCCCCTAAAGCTGAAATCAACAAAAGTGGAATCAAACTGGAAGCCTCGTTGGAAAAGGAAGTAAGGAAATGCATGTAATTGAAACACTACGTGGAAATGAAACAAATTCCGGTTTAAACGTTAACTCATCACAGTGTCATAATGAATTATTTGCATCCACCCGGGCCAGTAAAATTCAAAACTTATTATATGACATCAGGTAGTACTCTAACAGTCGAATTATTTATCTAGTGTAGCATGTGGTAGTTAAAAAATTAATGTGTACAACATAGGCAGACTTCCACAAATCATTGCATTCGGTCACGAATTAAAGTTGTTGTTGATTCGTTAAAGTATATGATGCATTATTATCAACAAAATTTACATTTTATATAATCGATTCATAAGAGGCCAATTATCGTAGATTGCAGGACATGCTCTCCCATGTTTGTACTATTGAGTCTCTACATTTTCGTGATACTAAATGATTTTATTTGCGTTTATAATTTCATTTTAATTTAAGTTTTTTGGCAATCCGGTATACGTCAACAAAATTCAACATCAATACACAGACGTCTTGCCTCTGCGCAAACACCCTGTTTTTACATTCGTCTTGCGTATACTAATCATGTTCATATTTTACCCATATTTTGTAGGACATCTGAGTCACTCGGGTGACCTTATGCTGTCTGTTTTTGTCGGTGATCATGCATCGGTCGTAATCTTTTTTAATATTTTCAATTTCTTCTCTGGAACGAGTGATCAAATTTAACTAGTTTTAGTCAAGAGGAACAAAAATTGTGAATTTCATGGACCGTGCCTTCTTGAGGCCTTAAGGTGTGACTAAAACCATCAAAATCAACGTAATATTCAAAATCGTCCCGGCAGTGCTAGAGTGCTGTGTTTGCCAGTGAACCCTGGTTAATTTTCGTTCAATTAATGAAAACAATTTTCAGCAAAGGAAGGACATTCTACCTTTATATTACTTTAATTTAATATAAACCTAACTTATATATTTCTCAATTTAGAGTGTTTATTTAAAGCTATAAATTAAAATTCCTGTACAACATAACGGAGTAGTAAAGCACGTGTTAACATTTTCCGTAAAACGTCACACCTCCGTTTTTGGCGCCTCACTAGAGGACGCAGTGCGCTCACGCAATGACCATTTCCGGTAAAATGAAAGCTGTAAACAGCTAAATTTCAATTCTCCCTCTAAGCTAATTAAAATGAGATTACTGGCAAGTGATTTTTGTAAGTAACATTTTCGATGTTTATTAAGTGTTACATGAGTGCAATTTTCATTCTGCTACATTGCCGGTTTTATAGGACGCATTCCGTCGTTATATCAGGTCCTTCAGACAATCATTTCAACAACAAAACATTCTAATTTAAATATGATTGTAAAATCCACAAATGAATATAAAGATGGCTGCTGTAGTTATTTTATTGTAGTAGTTACTACATACATATTAAGAACTTGATTTGGTTTTACTGATCGATATCTATGGCGCAAGCATTAATAGATTTATTCTACTCAATGCATAGAAAACAATGCGCTCTCACGGTATGAAAAATGATATAATATGAGAGTAATAAAAGTATTAAAAAATATATAATAAAGCAAGCTTAACTTGATTTTTGTTTTCTTGTTAAATGTGAATATCATTACTGCAGTCCAAAAAGTTTGAAAATAGTTAAAATGCAAAATTAACGAATTCTTAAATGTTAAGAGATTCTGGAAATTTAATAATTCTCAATTAAGTGATTTAAGTTTTAAAAATGCACTAATTTAGTTGCAATATTCAATGTCTTGTGTATAGTATGGAAACATAGCTTCGATTGATAACATTACTGTGAGTGACTAATTATTTCTAGATACCTTACTAACACCAATAGCGGTGGCCTAGTGGTAGGATACCCGCTTTGCAACGTAGAGGTCTTCAGGTTCGATTTTCGATCCCGGTACCCTGTTAAACTTCTTAGTAAGACGTTTTACGTTATTAGTGTCAGTTCCTTCGCTAAGCGCCTGGACTTTGAAAGGAAAGTAGGATATGATTTTAAAAACGGAAGTCACGGTAGGCATTGGCACGATAAATAAAAGAATCCGCATTACTACACCTGTTTGCACCATCTGCAGTTAAATATTTGTAACAACGTGCAAACTAGAAATACTAGTAAGTGATAAAATTAATTTCAGGTGTGGCACGATCAAGATCCCTTCCTGCTCAGAGGCCGTTAGCGCCGAACATAGGCATAAAGTTTGCAGTCCTTCACCGGTAATGGTGACGTCTCCATATGAGTGAAGAATTTTCGTGCGGGACGTTAAACAATATACAAGCAATCAATCATAAACCTGTAAGAAAAAAGTGAATCAACAAGAAATAGGAGAATTCAAATTATACCCACTATGAATTAAAAAAAGGTCAGTGTATCACAACAAAGATAAGATCATTAGAGGGAGGAGAAAATCCATCAACGTGTTTAACTTAGAATCAAGAAACTATTCCAGTAAACAGGTTCCAATATATAGCCAATCTTTGATTTTTATGAATATCTGGATAAAATGTGATAAAAGATGGACATAATTATAACAGAAATAACTGATGTTTTTAGGGAATGTTAAATTATTAGTGTATGATTGATTGATTGATTATATATTGTTTAACGTCCCGCTTGAGAATCTTTCACTCATATGAAGACGTCATCATTACCGGTGAAGGGCTGCAAAATTTGGGCCTATGCTCTGCGCTCAGGACCTTTGAGCAGGGGGGGATCTTTAACGTGCCACATCTGCTGTGATACGGGGCCTTGGTTTTTGCGGTCTCATCCGAAGGACCGCCCCATTTAGTCGCCTCTTACGACCAGCTAGGGATGCCGAGGATCTTTTCTGACAACCCGGATCCCCACGGGGTTAGTGTATGAAAGGCATTGGCAACAGATTTTTACGATAAAATATAACATCCATTAATAATTGGATTCAAAGAAGTATCTAGTTCATTTACTTATCATGGTGTAAAGCTAGGCACGACAGAAGGCGTCCTATTTATTTTCGTTTTCACCATCTTTTCTATACACACATATAATTTGTCACGTCTTAAGTATTGTAAGAATAAAAAATTATATTTCTTCAAAATCAAATTTATCATGAATAGATTAATATGTTAGACATGCATGTGTACTGGCATTGTGGATTAACTATTTACAAAGTGTATGAGTATGATTTATATCCTTGAAGATGAAAATATATATTACAATAATATTCAAAAATGAGATTTTACGGCACTGTTTAATTGTGTTTGTTTGATTGTTTTTATTTCTGTTTTGTTTGTTTTTGTTTACGCTATGATTTAAATGTGTACAGTTCTACCAGCGGTATATTGTAGTAGTGCAGTGAACTACACTAGAGTGTCTGCAATACACTCCTTTACCAGGATTTGTAATCGATTTGTATGTTGATTTATACACATTGTTTAAATATTGTTTTTATTTCATTTTTATATTAGAAATACTATCATGGAGAAAGCGTTGCAGCTCGGATTTCAATAGACAACAAGTCCAGTAAAACAATCAAGAAGATTAAATTGTCTGGTAATCTTATTTTGTTTTTAATCGGTTTAATTAAAGACATATTGACATAGAATAAAGCGCTAAGATTATAAACACTTTTTTGTTTTAGAAAAAATCGCTAAATACTCACGACGCCAAAATTACCCAATATACGGTATTTTTAAGGATCTCATTCATGAACAGGGTCTGTATCCTGTACTTTCCAATGTTAAAAAAACAAAACAAAAGAAAACAATAAAAAAAAAAAACAAAAACAAAAAAAAAAAAACAAAAAAAAAAAAAAAACAAAAAAAATAAAAAACCAATAAAACAACAACATAACGTTAAAATGTGATTAATGATAAATAAGCATACTTGTTTTGTTTTTAAGTTGTTCAGAAGACCATGGTAACGCTACATGTGTTATGTGAAGAAGAACAAGAGCTGAGGTTCCCGGACCAAAATTTCCAGTGAGTACAAACTCTATACATTTTTTAGTAGAATATCTTACATTATGCTTTCTCTGTGTCACCGATTCATTCAGAAAGATTCTCAGCGTATATTCCTATCAAAACGAAATTAAGCAGAATCTAGTAGAGAGAAATATAGAGGAATCACTACAACTAATGAACAGTCTAGAGAAATATAGAGGAATCACTACAACTAATGAACAGTCTAGAGAAATATAGAGGAATCACTACAACTAATGAACAGTCTAGAGAAATATAGAGGAATCACTACAACTAATGAACAGTCTAGAGAAATATAGAGGAATCACTACGACTAATGAACAGTCTAGGGACTGAAGCACTTAATAACTAGAAATTTTTTTTATCATAGTCACAAAAATTTGCCACCAATCCGGGGAACAATTTTCTTGATTGCCAACTTTGAGATTTTACCGTCTTGTATGATGCAATATCGCGGATATTAAGTTTGTATTTCGAAAAATGTTACACTGTATAAATTGTGTCTTATTTTAATGAGATTTTTTAAATTTGTGAGCTATCAACGAAAATTGATTCCTCGCCAAATATAACGATGTCACAGTAGGTTGGCCAGATGAACACGCCTCGAACATGACTAGAACTGTACCCTGTATTATTGCTTTCTAGAGAAGGGTTCCCTATCAGGGCAGGACAAACGGGATTCTTTAAGACGTACCATATGATGCCACTTCTAGAGAACAACAGGGACAAACGGGGACTGGCACTGGATGGCAAGCTAAAGCACGAAGATACTAATCTGGCATGTTCAACAAAGTAGGTCAAAGTTCAGTTTATATTTCTATCTTAACTTGAAATGTCCAATAAAGAAGCTCAAGTTCATTAACTTCTGTCACTTTTCAAATACAATCCTTACACAAAAGTACATACAAAATAAAGTGCACTCAGAATTTATTGAGGGTTCAAAGGGTGGTTAGAGGCATTGGAAATTCGTTTTATATCGATAAATCTTGTGGAGAAGCACGCCCTCGTAGGAAGCTATTTGAAGGTTTGATAGCAGACTAGGAATGATTCCTACTGTGGGAGAATTGAGAGAAGTATTTATATCTAACCTTTGGGACCAGTTTCTGATTCAGCACATAAAATGAAAGAGTTGGTGTAGTATTCAAC
This sequence comes from Ostrea denselamellosa, assembly GCA_024699665.1. Lineage (NCBI taxonomy): Eukaryota > Metazoa > Mollusca > Bivalvia > Ostreida > Ostreidae > Ostrea > Ostrea denselamellosa. The sequence continues at coordinate 147,775 of JAMZEH010000059.1, forward strand.
AAATGGTGCTGCCTGCTAATTCGTGATAGAATGACGTATGGTAAAACAACATGCTTGATAAGAATTCTTATAACAGAAAATGTTATAAGATATATTGATATCATAATACTTTAAAGATGAAAAATGAAAATAACAGTGTTCAATCTCATAAATTCTATAAAAATACAAATTAAGAGTAGGACAAACATGGGCTCTTGGATAAACCAAAGGTGGGATCAGGTACTTAGGAGGACTAAGCATCCCCTGTTGACTTTTCACACCCGCCGTGACCCCTCTATAATTCGTACATTATCATTATCCATTTTGGCTACGTCAACGTGATTCCATGCATTTTACAAGATAAACTTATGATAATCGCATTACAAACTGACTCTAAAATTTACAACTTTTTACTACATACACAAACATAGGACATCTAATTAGATTTTCTAATTACTCCGTAATAGAAGAATATAACTACAGTTGTCTGATTTTAGATTTATATATATTAACAGGATGTCAGAGAGCCTTCAGAGAGAGAATGCTGGAATTATTGTGTCTTATAAGGTTGTCATCAAACTGATATTCGGATTTGGAACTAGGTAAGAGAGACAGAAACACCCTATTTTAACTCTGTAAATATTTGGTTTATAATTGATATATTGATTCTGATCATTCTTTTCCATTGACTCTGATAGGAACTGATGCTATTGCACTATATCCGTAGAGCGGAGAGTGCAATTGTGTGTTTTTTTCCTGATAATTTTTTTGATTCTTAAAAGATGAGATTTTATCATATAATCTAAAAGTAAAACATCAGTTTACACTCAATAAGCAACTCTTCTTGTGACAAAAAACTTTTGGTGTGTTTCAGTGACCTGATTTTAGAACTGCCCTTCACGTTGACTCACCCAATGCCAGAGTTAGCGTCTAGAACCACCAGCTGCCGAGATTCGTTGGGGGACGATGCGGTTTTTAATAGGTAGCCCTCTTTATTATAACTCCCACCACACACAAAGTGGCGGTATATTGGAATCACAATGACTACCTGTCCGTCTTTCCCGCTGTTTCTCCCCGTGTCATAATCTCGTTTTGGAGGTGATAATCTCGAGCTCGTTATGGAGAGACACTAGAAGGTTAATGAGGTAGTGTGCAGTGTCCCTTATTTGGGTAATTCTACCAAAGTTAAGGGTAGCAAAACGTTTCAAGTTTTTGTCCGGCCATAACTTTGTAACTTTGTGTTACGATTCTAACAGAATGACACTTGGTCAAGCAGGAGATCACTGGTAAAAGGTTTGAAATATTCGTGCAGGCAGTCGCCCGACAAAGATTGTTTACGATTGGATACTGTAGCAAGGTTTTCTAACCAAGGCAAGGTCAAAGTTAAATAATGTAACCCAGAAACTCATTCTGGATACAATGGGTTTTTGTTGGGAGATGTTGTATGACCCTGACCTAAGGTAACTTGACCTACATATAAATCAAGGTCACCTGGAATAATGATTGCCATGTAAGGATCACAAAAGCTTGAAGGAATGTGGGTGAAATTTGAATATGTCTCATTTGAAATGAACCACAGTACACAAACTTCCAGGTACGTCCGAATTATATCCCTTTAAAAACCCTGTAGTTTACAGTTAGGCGTATTCAGGGAGTAAATACACGCACGAATTGCTTATTATATCACGTTATTTCATCGCTTGTTCTATATCATGCGTTGTCTAGGTTACTACATGTAAATATGTCATTGTTCCTTGTTTACATTTTTGTAAAACATTTCTGTCGGTAGTATTTTATATTTCCTTTGTTCTTTCCACATTCTATATTTTTAATCATCTTTCTTACTGACTATAGGTTCACAATATAAAAGCATTCAGAGTAGTACTAAATGTACCTCTAACAAAGAAGAGTTCTTGTCTCAAAACTTGCGCATAGTGTATTGTTCCTGTTAGGAAAGTCTAGATATCGTAAATGACAATCTTATTACTTTTATTGATTGATTGTTCGGAGGTTTACGCCATATTGGCAATATTCCAGCCATTTTACGGCGGTTTATTACTTTTAAATTTAAACTTTTTATTTTTTTTAAAAAAAACCCGAAATTTATTACCATTGAGAAGGAGTACTTTTTTGAAATTTTCCAAGAAAAAAAAATATTGTGTTTGCTATCTACAGTGATAATGAAGCACCCGTCTATGTGTAAATGACTGTTTTTTCACAGCGACGAAATGGTGGATGACGACCTAGTATTTCAGGAATTCAACAGAGCGCCAATCGCCAAACCAGAGTGTTTTAAGGAAACTGCAACGTCGGAAGAAAAAAATGACGAATGATTAAAAAAGATTCCTCGGATTTAATTATATTTTGTATGTTTTGTGTATATCTAAAATTGCTATACTTGTTGTAATAATGATATTCAATGATGGACGGCGACAGGATGAATTTCGTATAGTGCTTTTAACGTCCCCCTTTCACACAGGAACTTTACATCAACGAATCTCTTTACTCCACAAATGTAGCAGTAGATGGCAATAAAAATAGGCGCACGAACTGAAAAAAATTCTCCTTGGTGATTTTGAGACCTTGAAAAAGTAGTACAATTTGACGAAAGTTCAGAGAAATATCGTTTGAGTTGTGTACCGGCATCTCGCCGCTGTGCTCCTACGTCAACATGTCCTGCCAAAGTGTTGTCATTCGTCAAATGGTCTACGTATATTTTCTAAATCCATGTAATAAAATGAAGTAAAATTCTAGGTATTTGTTCCTATTTTGAAGATTCGAATCTGTACTGTATGTCCAGAAGAACGTAATTTTAAAAACGTCAAATTTTTTTTTCAGGAAATGAAGCCATGAACCAGATATTCTGGACCACTCATTCAGGGACCCCCCCCCCCCCCGTTCATTATTAGCTATACATTATATTTAGTTAGGAAAATGAGATTCAGTTTTAATAGAAACCTCTGTACACTGTTACTATTATTTTTAGTTGCAATGTATTTGGTGTCCAGATCCAGAATTTTAAAGAAACAATACATTTTAACTAAACACGTATGAAACATAAAGTTTGGCCCCAAATCCAGAACTCTGACCAAGGGATAACGAATTCCACAGTTTTGGCAGAGGAGTTCCCGTTGATTGTTTGCTGGATATCCCTGTTTGCTGGATATCCCTGTTTACTGGATATCCCTGTTTGCTGGATATCCCTGTTTGCTGGATATCCCTGTTTGCTGGATATCCCTGTTTGCTGGATATCCCTGTTTGCTGGATATCCCTGTTTGCTGGATATCCCTGTTTGCTGGATATCCCTGTTTGCTGGACATCCCTGTTTACTGGATATCCCTGTTTACTGGATATCCCTGTTTGCTGGATATCCCTGTTTACTGGATATCCCTGTTTGCTGGATATCCCTGTTTGCTGGATATCCCTGTTTGCTGGATATCCCTGTTTGCTGGATATCCCTGTTTGCTGGATATCCCTGTTTACTGGATATCCCTGTTTGCTGGATATCCCTGTTTACTGGATATCCCTGTTTGCTGGATATCCCTGTTTGCTGGATATCCCTGTTTGCTGGATATCCCTGTTTGCTGGATATCCCTGTTTGCTGGATATCCCTGTTTGCTGGATATCCCTGTTTACTGGATATCCCTGTTTACTGGATATCCCTGTTTGCTGGATATCCCTGTTTGCTGGATATCCCTGTTTGCTGGATATCCCTGTTTACTGGATATCCCTGTTTGCTGGATATCCCTGTTTGCTGGATATCCCTGTTTGCTGGATATCCCTGTTTACTGGATATCCCTGTTTACTGGATATCCCTGTTTGCTGGATATCCCTGTTTGCTGGATATCCCTGTTTGCTGGATATCCCTGTTTACTGGATATCCCTGTTTGCTGGATATCCCTGTTTACTGGATATCCCTGTTTGCTGGATATCCCTGTTTGCTGGATATCCCTGTTTGCTGGATATCCCTGTTTGCTGGATATCCCTGTTTGCTGGATATCCCTGTTTACTGGATATCCCTGTTTGCTGGATATCCCTGTTTGCTGGATATCCCTGTTTACTGGATATCCCTGTTTGCTGGATATCCCTGTTTGCTGGATATCCCTGTTTGCTGGATATCCCTGTTTGCTGGATATCCCTGTTTGCTGGATATCCCTGTTTGCTGGATATCCCTGTTTAAAAAAAGGAATGATCGCTGTCATTATCTCCACTTTTTTCAAAAGTGTAACGTAGATTTTAGGGTCTTCGCTCCTCCTATTAATTCAAATTGGTGACAGGGCAACAGAGTCCATAGGTATTGTGTTCCCTTACAACATGAACTGACTTCATAGAATTTGAAAATGTTCAGACGTTACTCCACCATGAAGGACGAAAGGAGATCGCAATAGGATATACCCAGGTGTGCAAAAACTGAAAGAGGACGTTTTACCTGTAAGGCATAAGTGCACCTGCAAGGCGTTCGATCCGTTTTCAAATAGCCTGATATGTGCAATTTGTTTGAGTGACTCCATAACCAAGCCGCATTTTCTTCAATTTTGCTTGTTTTTAAAGGCAAGGAAATATGAACAATTTCAAAACGACCCCCCCCCCCCCCACTTTGCTTTACTGCATTATGTTTCACCACCTTGACGTTATACTAAATGCATGAAAATGTTTCTCATTCTCATTTCTATTTACATGACCTCTATATAGATTATAATCCCCTCCTGTGTTTTGTCGTTTTATAATAATAGCCTTTTCATAATGATATCTCTTGTCTTTTAGGCTGATTACGCGCTAATAAGGAATGGTCTTGCAGACCTCCAATCAAAATAAACTTCAATATCCTCTCAGACTTCATGAGAATGGACTGACATTAAGCCCTCACTTGATAAAGCTGAAGAAATAATGGATTATTTCTCATTCTTGACCGCGCGTCACATCAGTATATATATAATCTAGTCCATTATAGTGCAATAATTTTCTTCCTTAAGTTGTCTTATAGCACTCACTAAAACTTAAGCAGTTCTTGTAAACCACGATATAAAGGGAAATGACGTGATTGATGAAACGCCAATACGGAACACAACACAAATACACTGGTGTGGACTTCCCTTCTCAGCAAAGCCTGTAAAGTTAGTGTAAGTTTACTTAGTAAATTATTTTTAAAATGGAAATAAAAATTAATAAATATTTGACAAAAAATAATACGGTTCTAATAGATAATTGAACGAAGGTATAAAATTACCTGAATTCCAAACTGTGAATTATTTTCATTATATACGTGTACAGACAAAATAAAGAACAGACATATTGGGTTGGTTTACCAATTTTTCTTCATATCGAAATACTGATGTGTTACTAAATATAAAAAAATATTAGAGTAAAAGAAAACTTTTCAAACACACCTTGTATTTTATAAGACCTGTATTGATAGGCAGCAAGATTCTTTTCTTTTCTTTTTTTTTTTTCTTTTTTTTTGGGGGGGGGGTATCATAAATATTTTTGATAGCCATTAAAAAATGGAAACGTTTTCTGTTCAAAATACAGGTATTTTAAATGGATTGGATAATCTAATGCGCCAATTTTCATCTGGATGGGACTGGCGCAGGACGCATGGCCTTCCCAATCATGGTATTTATCAATCGAAAATAATCGATGAATGATACACAGGCCTATGAGAAATGTCCCGGAAGTTCTGCTTTTATACTTAATGTTGACTCGAATGAACATGTCTGCCTTCAAAGTTTAAGTACATGTTTGTTAGAACACTATATGTTTACAGTAAACACTAAGAATAAAGGATAGGCATCGATATTTTCCCTTCCATATTTACATAATATGCTACAAATACATTAATACTTGTATGTGCTGAAAAAACCAAGAAAAACACGCGAAGGCGTAAAACTATCTTACGCAGTTCAAACGTCACTTATGTTTATATTCCTGATCGATTTGTAACATCGTCTGAAAGTTGTAGAAGCTTAGCATCCATCTGAGACGCAGGATATCAACGGTTAACGCGGAACTATGACGTCATTGATGGATCGAGTATCCCTGACTCCTTGACTGTATCGATATGAAGTAGTCAAATGTTAAAGAACAGAAGACAATAGCAAATTAAATGTGAATCTTTTGAAATAGCACCTTATTTTCATTTCTATGAACGATATGAAAATATCGTGAAAGAAAACAATTACAAAGGTGTGAAGGCGATCAATGTACAACATAACACGGAACACTAACAACGAAAATCTCATTGTCGTCATCACGCCATCCATTTGAAATGGGATAGGACAAAAAAAAACCACTTCAACATTTAACAAAACTTAGAACTTCTTGTGGTTTCATTTTGACATTGTAATCGTAATATATTATTGTGAAACTGCAGACAATAATCGCAAAATCCTGTATCACTCTTCATTTATTTAACCCGAGTATGCTTATTTTTTGCTCTTAAAATATCGGCAGATAAATTCTAATAGTTTTAAAAGAGGGTTTATTGTTCATTTTAGTCATACAAAAAAGTTTTTTCAACCTCAGAAATACAATATTCACCTAGAGGTACATCAAAGTGGTACCTAAAACAACGTATTGACCAAATCTGGGTCCCCACTCTGGATCCACCATTGAAACTTCCAGACATCATAACCACTGATGAAGACCGACGTATAAACATATACTGGCGGACTATAAAAACGTCACACTTTTTTGTTCTTAATAAGAAAATGTTACTTTATTCAACTTAGTAGAAAATTTCAACACCATATATCGGCCTGATGTTTAAAATCTATTACTCGTGCTAATTGTTTACATGGTGAGAGTGCATTGTCCGAATTTTTCAGATTAAAAGGAGTTAGGTAGGTTATGCGAGGAATATGTTTTGGTTACAGCTGACAAAGCGTGGAACAACATTGAATATTTTAAAATGAAAAGGCTAATATAACGAAGAGTATTCAATCTCGTAATTCCTATAGAAAATACAAACCAGAGAGGTGGGCAAACACGGACCCCTGGTCATACCAGAGGTGGGATCAGGTTATTAGGAGGAGTAAGCATCCCCTGTCGACCGGTCACACCCGCCGTGAGCCATATATCTCCATCAAATAAACGAAGTAATCCGCAGTCAGAATAAGTGTGCCAAGAATGGTCTAATTATTGGTATGAAACACGTCAGACAGCATTTGACCTAATGGAATGTTGTACTGGCAAACTAGATCATTATAACGACCATAAAAGTTGCGAACTGCTGACTTTAGACGAGACAGTACAAACCCCTGTAAATTCAACTTCTTTGCCAGTAGTTCGGGGTCCTCATTTTCAACTATATCGAATATTCGCGAATATCCGGTAATGGCATGTCCAGCTAGACTATAGTTGAAAGAAGAACAAGAACACGTATGAGGTGTAACATGTATAAGATGGTCTATATTCTTTTTTGTAATTGAAACGTTTGGGTGCAATGGTAGAAGTATATTTATAGGAAATGTAGGGTGTAGTCTTAACCTTGAAATATGATGGAATACAAGACTGACTAGGAATATATGAATGATATGACTAGGAATACAAGATAGACTACATGACTAGGAATACAAGACTGACTACATAACTAGGAATACAAGAGTGACGACATGACTAGGATGACTAGGAATACAAGACTGACGACATGACTAGGAATACAAGACTAACGACATGACTACATGACTAGGAATACAAGACTGACTACATAACTAGGAATACAAGAGTGACGACATGACTAGGAATACAAGAGTGACGACATGACTACATAACTAAGAATACAAGACTGACTACATTACTAGGATGACTAGGAATACAAGACTGGCGACATGACTAGGAATACAAGAGTGACGACATGACTAGGAATACAAGAACGACATGACTAAGAATACAAGACTGACGACATGACTAGGACTACAAGAACGACATGACTAGGAATACAAGACTGACGACATGACTAGGAATGCAAGAACGACATGACTAGGACTACAAGAACGACATGACTTGGAATACGAGACTGGCGACATGACTAGAATACAAGACTGACGACATGACTAGGAATACAAGACTGGCGACATGACTAGGAATGCAAGAACGACATGACTAGGACTACAAGAACGACATGACTTGGAATACGAGACTGGCGACATGACTAGAATACAAGACTGACGACATGACTAGGAATACAAGACTGGCGACATGACTAGGAATGCAAGAACGACATGACTAGGACTACAAGAACGACATGACTTGGAATACGAGACTGGCGACATGACTAGGAATACAAGACTGACGACATGACTAGGAATACAAGACTGGCGACATGACTAGGAATGCAAGAACGACATGACTAGGACTACAAGAACGACATGACTTGGAATACGAGACTGGCGACATGACTAGGAATACAAGAACGACACGACTAGGACTACAAAACTGACATGACTAGGAATACAAGACTAACTACACGACTAGGAATACAAGAACGACATGATTAGGAATACAAGAGTGACGACATGACTAAGAATACAAGACTGGCGACATGACTAGGAATACAAAACTGACATGACTAGGATACAAGACTGACATGACTAGGAATACAAGACTAACTACACGACTAGGATTACAAGAATGACGACATGACTAGGAATACAAAAACGACATGACTAGGAATACAAAAACGACATGACTAGGAATACAAGGCTGACGACATGACTAGGAATACAAGACTGACGACATGACTAGGAATACAAGACTAACTACACGACTAGGAATACAAGAACGACATGACTAGGAACACAAGACTGACGACATGACTAGGAATACAAGAACGACATGACTAGTAATACAAGACTGACGACATGACTAGGAATACGAGAACGACATGACTAGGAATACAAGACTGATGACATGACTAGGAATACAAGACTGATGACATGACTAGGAATACAAGACTGATGACATGACTAGGAATACAGGACTGACGACATGACTAGGAATACAAGACTGATGACATGACTAGGAATACAGGACTGACGACATGACTAGGAATACAGGACTGACGACATGACTAGGAGAGATTATCACCCATAACCTTCAGTGCTTTAAAACAGTCCATTACAATTGCGTTATTTTCAATATAATGAAAAATCCTTTGGTCAGTACTGGTCCTTCGTTTGTTCAATATTCCTATTTCCTCATCTAGGAACTCACGCTAGTATAACGTGCTATGTGATGCATTCTCCATGTAAAATGATAGTAAGACTTATTAGATAACGATTTAAAGAAACAAATGTCTACGAAGAATTGAGTGATCGCCAAAACCGTTCAAATGGCAATCACTCTAGACTAAATGTCAATGATTGACTAATGATTTATTATTTAATTATTGTTCGAATAATTCCATTTGTGTTTATCATATTCAAATATCAAACCGTGTATCCAAGAACCGCTCACTTTTATAGGTTTTGTAGGTTTTTATAGGTTTTATATTTAAATTTATACACCATGTACGTAACGTCTTGTAATGCAACGTTGGTAACGAAATCAAATTTGTTTCTTTTTTTATAATATACATTTGCAACGGTTTGGTCAAAGATAGAATAAGGTAAATTGATGAACTGATGTATGAATTTAATGCAGTGCAAGATTATATGCACAAGAATACTTTTAAAACGTTTTATAATATCGTAAAAAATTTATACATCGCGCTCGTGGTATCAATCATGCGCAAGATTTGCAACGTAGCTTTATGAAGTTACTCTGTATATTATATTTAATGCTTTACTGGTATTTTTAACAATTTAATAAAATTTTTATGCGTTAACATTACGCTTATGAACCTTTTAAAGTGCACAAATTCTTAGTGGTACGCAGTCATCAGTCAATATAAGATTTACCTCCCTTTGATCAGTATGCTTATCTAGTTTTCTCAGGCCTCCTGTCAACTTACTAATGTAAATCACTTTATTACCTGGTTTATATAATTCTGTTATGATGATTGACCACTTTAGTCTCATGCTTATTGAAAATCAGTTTGTGTACATTGTTTACAGTACGTATGTGAATTATTTGCATGTTTCAGTTCTTACGTTAATGTATGACTTTGAACTTAAAACTGATCGCGTGGACGTAACTAGGAGGTCACGAGCTAGAGCCTTGTTTGTATCATGGTGCACAGGGGGTTGTCTTACGGATTATGGAAAATAAAATGAATAGATAAAAATATGAATCCTTCAAAAATATTCCCTTGGAATCGTTCTGATAACGATGCCGACACGTTTTGGTAGTTTATATATCGTTTAAACCCCCCCCCCCCCCCCCCCCCCCCCCCCCCTGAAGATTGATTGATTATTTATTGCTTTCCGCCACACTCAACAATTTTTCAGTTATCTGGTGGTGTCCAGTTTTTGTGGGTGGAGGAGAGAACCCAGATACAATGTACCTGGGAAGAGACCACCGACCTTCCGCAAGTAAACTGGCAAACTTGCTCACATAACGCCCGCGGCCGAGATTCGAAGACTCGCCGACAGAGGTGAGAGGCTTTGTGATTTTGAGCCCGATGCTCTGACCACTCGGCCAAGGAGGCCCCCTCCCCCTGAAGATAGTCACCATCTTGAAAAAAGTACCCCCACTCAGTTCAACACCCGTTTCTGTACTCTAAACTAACAATTTGCTGCAGCGATGATTTTCCTGAAAGATGATGTACTTGTCGCCGGTCGACACACGCAAATGAAAATAGATCGATCTCTTCGACTTTGAGGGCCATCTCGTCAAAACGGAAGTCACAATATCGCATGCTCAGCAATAGGGATAATGCCAAAATTTAAAATATTGAAATGAACATGAAAGTTCAAAATGTCCTCGGCATTGTTACCAAATGCACGTCCGGTAAATTATGTTTTGTTTTACGTCCCGTCGAGAATTTTTCACTCATATTGATGTACAATTGTGTACATGGTATGTAGGTGTGTAAAAATTTAGTAAAATGTATGATAGGTCTAAATACTGTAATTTTCATAGAATTTAAATGGTAACGCTCTAAAGTGTATAATTAATAATGATAATAAAAGGTGATTATTTCAAAATATAAAACAATATTCAATAATTGTAATTATGTTTATTAAAAAAATTGGATTGGATAACACGCTATAAAAAAAATAATAAATAGTAATCCTTATTAGCGATTAAGCAAATATCATAAAAACACCATGTGATCTTTCCCTGAATGTATGTATTAGTTCGCTATCTCTACGATATTAACTTTTAAGAATTGACCAAAATACATATTTTTTTAATCTATCAAGAATTAGTCATTGCCTACTCCTCCGAAGAAAATTTTTGGTGATAATCATATAAAAACATTATTCTTTTCATAATTCATGCAATAATATGTATGCATACCCCCCAACCCTCACATACACACTACAAACAATGCTATATATAAGCAAGTGATATTAAATTTTCTGGTTACTACCTTTTTAATTGCGATGTAACCCATTTTTAACTGGGTGTGCATTTGTAACGAAGGTCGAAGATATTAAAATTTACAAATTTCAATATTTCGATTTTTGACATTTTCCGTAGAGCAAAGGATCGTATCGGGCCATAGATTTGAAATTAATAACGGAGGCCAACGACTTCTTTATAAACATTTTAATTCTCCCGACCATTCCATCTTATCAATGAAAGTGAGAATTATAGAAAAAAAAATTATTATAATATGCATTTATCAGTGTGTTTCATATCATGTACAGAAGCATGAGTGACGGGTTCTACTTTAAAACATTGAGCCATAAATTGCCAACATTGAGGTGGTTAATCTAGAGTGATAAATTGGATATCGATCTTTGTGAAGTCTGTAGTTAGAAAGTCACTAAACAGCACGTCACGTGGGTACTCTAAGTGTTATCTTTAGAGAAGTCTAATAGCCCACCAGACCAGGAAGAAGAACCAAATTTCAGGCTTCACGGAAACATACATAGGATGATAAACTTTCAAAATGGTGTCAACAATGTTGCTCCTTAGTGCCAGCAAAGTTCACATGCAGGTACTATCTGTCCCACAGAGAACAAAATTCCAATGATGTCATTCTACGGACTTTAGAAGTTTACTCAATACCTTATCGCAGCTGATGTAGCAGGGCAACACTTCTTTATAAAGCCTCCGTGGACACTGAATGTAGAAGCTGTTAGTCTAACAGGTGCCAGAGAACTACAGATTCCGTCTGTTTATAATTTCAGCGAATTTCAAATTAAAGCTACATATCCCGTATTCTTTGGATAAAAACGTGTTTTATATCATACACTTTTGTGTTTTATATCATACACTTTTGTGTTTTATATCATACACTTTTGTGTTTTATATCATACACTTTTGTGTTTTATATCATACACTTTTGTGTTTTATATCATACACTTTATGCAAATTATACGGTGCAGTTTAACCAATCATATCAAAAAGTAATCAAGTTAATGTCCTATTTAATGATGTATTTTACCGGTCGCGGTAGCTCATTGATCGGGGCGTTCTCTTCGTAACCGGGAGGTCGTGAGTTCGAGCCCCACTAATGCCATGGCCGCGTCAAACCCAAGATGTAAACATATGTAGTGATTGCTCCTTCGCCAAACCCTCGGGATTTAGGAGTGAGAATCACGGGTCTTTCGGATATGACCTTAAAAACGGAGGTCCAGTGTGCGTATCGCGGTAGGTGATGGCACGTTAAATAACTCACTGTTACCACCCTGAGTGCTAAGCATAGGTCTAAATTTGTGGTACTTCACCTACAGCTGGTGACGTGTCAATATGAGTGAAAAATATGGGACGTAAAACAAACAAATAATGGTCATGTATTTTCCCAGTCGGATAGTGAACGCCCCATTTTTGAAGTATTCTTGATAATGTGACGTTGCAAGAGGAATTTCGAGAGTAAACAATTATATTGCGACGTGAAAGAGTGGACGGCCTGCAGACTGTTGGCGGGACACATTCAGCAATAAAAGACAGTCAGAGTAAAACAGGGTACAGAGAACCAGTTTAAGCAATGGAAGGGGAGTTAAATTCAGAATGATTGCATACTGTAAATGAAATCCTTTCACCTCCCGTGATATTTCTAATATTTCTCTGGTGCTCTTTCGCACATCCACCATAAACGTCAATCCCTCATAAGGCCAACATTATTTTTATTATCTGTTTTACGGGAGCGCCGACCCAAATTTTGGCAAAACTGAAATAAAAATAAAAGTACCCGTTCGTTGTTATTTTTTTATTTCATCCTCCAACCGTTCCATTTTCAGTGAGGAAAAAAAGCGTGTCTAGTTCCTGTCGCCACAACTCATAAGCACTCCTTTGGAGTGATCAATGATTGGTAGGGACAGGAACCAGACTAATAAGGGTATTTATAAAAGGAGACTTGTCATTGGCTGATTCCAGGGACATCATCCAATCAGAGACATCGAAACGTAAGACGATATTTAGATCGAAAATGAAATCGAAGCGCAGCGCCAAGATGTCAGCCTCAGCTCAGGACATGAGACATTTGGTTATTCAAGATAGTTACTGTTGACCATAATGGTTAAACTTTAAAGTCATCGAAAAAGTGAGTCTTGCTTTCTCTGTCAATGACGTGATTAACCAGATGGACGATAATGTGGCCGTCATGAAAAGTTAAGGTGAGGGTCACGTTGAATTGGACAGCAGTGTTACATAATCCGCTCGGTTGTCTATTTGGACTAGTAAATTAAGGCGTCAGTCCAAGTATCAAGCCGAACCGAATCTCAACCGAAATAATATCACTAAATAGTTCATTGACACACTTTCCTTATCAAAATGTACACATATATTCACTTCTCTTCCTAAACCAACTTCGCAGTGGATTCAGCAACTAACAAAAACTCTGTACAAATATATATGGGGAAACAAAATTGAAAAGATTTCTAGAAAAACATTAGCATTGGATTTCGAAAATGGTGGACTTAGAATGACCAATATAGAAACTTGCATTAAATCTCTTAAATTAACTTGGTTTAGGAGGCTCTTCACAACAAATTCTAGCAAATCTTTTCTAAAGTCATTGGTTGCACATTACAAAACAAACCCAATTTGGATCCTCATATTGCAAACAAAGAGGAAATTCCACACACAATTCCTTTTGGAAGGAAGCATTATCTTACTTTGCAGAATTCTTAGAAAGTTTTGAGATGGAAGATTCCTACATATTATTTAACCTTTATGCATAATGATAAAATAAAGCTTGAAAATAAATGTACATATTGCAAACCATTACACGAGAAAGGCTTTCATAGAGGACATGACCTTTTAGATACACAAGGTAATTTTATCACCTATCATAGTATTACAAATGATTACTCAATTCAGATTCCATTCAAAACATATGAGGGTCTAAAACAAGCTATTATATATTCATGGCCAAATATCAAACTTTTATTACGAAATATAACTTTTCAACCATATCAACCAGAATTCATTAGAATTTTGTGCAATTACAAACCAGGATCTAGGAATATGTATGATTATTTGATATCAAAATCACAACATCGGCCTACTTGCGAAAACAAATGGGGTAATTATTTAAACTTACAATTAAATTTAGATTGGAAACATGTGTATACAAACATAAGATCTGTGACGAAGGATTCAGGGTTGATATGGTTCAATTATAGAATTATACATAGAAGCACTAACAAACTCCTACATATGTCAAAAATCAAAACCTCTCCACTTTGTTCAACATGTGCACTAGAACCAGAAACAATCAAGCATATCTTTTTTTTTTACTGTACTTCAGTGTTAAGATTATGAGAAAAATTATCAGATTGGATTTTTGAAAAATCTGGTAAAAGAATGGAATTCAATGTACAAACTGTTATTTTTGGTTTCCCAGAAAAAGAAAACATGGGTCTAAACTTTATAATCCTCTTGGTAAAGAGATATATTTTCCAATATTCAAGACTAAATGTCAATATTGAATGTAATGATGTTATGAGATGTATACACAATTATTACATTTTAGAGGGGAAACTTACAGAATTGACACTTTACCAAAGAAAATGGTCTAAATGGAAATGTCTTTTCAGTGAATGATATCTTTCATTTTAGTTTTATCTCCTTGTCATCAAAAACTAAGCACCATAACAGTTTATACATGTATTTTTCATAATTATATAATATGTTTAATCTGTATGAAAGTGTGAGTGAAAGGTGTGTATGTACTTGTCAAAATATATTTATAAAAACAATAAAAAAAATCTTCTATACTGCGTCTAAAAGTATTTGCAGTTCCGTTTCGGAAAAATGAGGATTTGTCTTACGGCTCATAATGTGACAATGTCAGTCTTTTTTCCATCGCAATCTGCCAGTGAATGACAACAGAATAAGCCGTACGAGATTTTTTCGCGGTATAATCTCTTTAAAAATGTTTGCTGTTTATAGATTACATATGTTAGCTTGTATATTTCATTACAATTTTACAAGTCATTAAAGCAATTAAAGTTTTAAATCACTAATGTTATCATTCATTGGTCTGTAATGTTACAATTCTTTCTTTTTTGAGAAAACAGAATCATCAAATTGACAATGATTACAGGTAATTCAGAGAGAGAGAGAGAGAGAGAGAGAGAGAGAGAGAGAGAGAGAGAGAGAGAGAGAGAGTGAGTATTGATTGATTGAATATTGTTTTACGTCCCGCTTGAGAATCTTTCACTCATATGGAGACATCACCTTTGCTGGTGAAGTGCTGCAAAATATAAGCCTATGCTCGGCACTTAGGGCCTTTAAGCAGGGAGAGATCTTTATCATACCACACCTGCTGTGACATGGGACCTCGGTTTTTACGGTCTCATCTGAAGGATCACCCCATTTATTCGCCTCTTATGACAAGCAATGGGTACTGAGAACCTATTCTAGCCCGGGTCCCCTTGGGGTGAGAGAGAGAGAGAGAGAGAGAGAGAGGAGAGAGAGAGAGGAGAGAGAGAGAGAGAGAGAGAGAGAGAGAGAGAGAGAGAGAGAGAGAGTATACAAATTTGTAAACAACTAAAAATTAAAAATCAGTGTGACTTTTTCTTAATAATATAGCAGTACTCAAAACTTTTCCCAATTTCTGAAGATTGCTGACATTACTATTACATCTATTTAATAATTGAATTAGCTTAAAAACATTCGGTCTAGAATAGTAATACTTAACAAAATCCTCAGATCGTTATATAAGAATTGTCCTCAGCATCTCTTAAGTTTATCCTAGTTAGGACAGTCCTAAGAGAGCTTCTATGTCCATCTTTAAGATACATCTTAGGACCCTCCTAAGAACCGTCCGAAGATGTATCGTAAGTCATGTCTTAGGACTGTTCTTAAGAAACCTTCCATGACATGTCTGCTGTACTCCTGTAATACCCGTATGTAATATGTCAAAATTGTCAAATCGAATTATTTTTCATAGTTCATCATACAGATAAAATACACGGTTAACATCAATCAAAACACTGATTAATATGGCACATAGACTTATTCCGTTCTTCATGTAGTTAAAAAGAAAGGAAGTCCTTAGTTGACATTCAACGGAGAAGAAACCAAATACATCTTTGCCTATCCGCACTCAGACTAGTTAGTAAGCGTTCATAAGTAACTTAATATTTACTCGGCAGGTGCATGAGAATTTAAATGAAATTGCATGGCTACAGTTTGAGGATACAATACCCATTGATAAGTTTTTGGATCTACCTCAAAAATAGTTCCGACTTCCTCGTATCATTTAAAATGTATTGTTTTCACACGTGATAATGACGTGCAGTCCCATGACCGTATTTCGTAATAATGAAAAGGTTATGGAAACCCTTTAGTGACATATACAAACAGTTTGAAATTCTTTATGCAAACCAAATTGACTGAATTTCTATATTAACTACAAGCATGTTTCATATTCACAACTTTCAAAGATTTGACGTAAATTCGAAATTTCTTGTTTTTTGACAACACAGTGTTGGCACCTTTGTTTTGCCTTGATGACCATATAATTCTAAGTTACTTTCTGAGTCTCTTTACATGAACACATCCAGTACATATCAGTACATATCAGTTACACGTACACGTTTAAATTAGCAATGCGTTTTAATTAACGACAACACTGTTACATTATGACTGATATCCTTCTAGAATCGGATACTTTAATTTATATTGATAAAGGAAATACGAATCTTTCAAACATTTCAATATTGCATAACTGTCCTGCCATACATCATATCAAATATATTTACCACAGTAGTGAGCAATCTGTCAGGGGACTCTGTACGGCGCAAAGCAGACATTTTGAAAACAACTTTTTTGGTGCGACAATGGAGAAAGGAGCTATTAATGAAAATTACAACACACCACCACCGCCATACCAGGCCGGGCGTAAGTGCTTTGTTTTATATCCTAAAGTATATGATAATCACTGTGTATTGTAAATAATTTTATTAGTACATGATGAAGTTAAATAACAAATACGTCTTGCACTTGGATACATTTGAATAATTGTGACAAGAAATATTTAACATGGTTTTATTGTAACAATCATACACAATATTGAAGTACTTTATGTATTGAGTGTAAATCACATCACAATCCCCGAGAAAAAAATTACCTGATTTAAATAAATATAATTGATATCCCATCATTATATCGAACAGTTAATTTTTTTTCATTTTAATTTGCCCGTTTTGTCACAGACATTGATAAGCTGAACAATTAGTTGAAATTTCTTGTTTCTAACTTCATCGATCGGTACATGGTGTTTACATAAGGACGGAGTATTTACTATTTAGATAGGCAACCTAAATATGTCAGAACCTGTCGTGTTATCAGTGAACTGTCTTCATGTTTTACGTGTATAAGTTGTAAACCTATTTTCTTTCCCTGATATCGAAGGTAGGGGGTACACTATGAAATTATTTGTGGTCTGTATCTCTGTCTGTTTCACATTGATGGTGTAGGATTCACGTTGATGGTGTAGGATTCACATTGATGGTGTAGGATTCACATTGATGGTGTAGGATTCACATTGATGGTGTAGGATTCACATTGATGGTGTAGGATTCACATTGATTGTGTAGGATTCACAATGATTGTGTAGGATTCACATTGATTGTGTAGGATTCACATTGATGGTGTAGGATTCACATTGATGGTGTAGGATTCACATTGATGGTGTAGGATTCACGTTGATGGTGTAGGATTCACATTGATGGTGTAGGATTCACATTGATGGTGTAGGATTCACAATGATTGTGTAGGATTCACATTGATTGTGTAGGATTCACATTGATTGTGTAGGATTCACATTGATTGTGTAGGATTCACATTGATGGTGTAGGATTCACCTTGATGGTGTAGGATTCACCTTGATGGTGTAGGATTCACATTGATCGTGTAGGATTCACATTCATGGTATTTCTATCTGTTTTCTATAAGGTTTTGATATTGGTTTCAACCTTTGAACTGTAAAAAAAATAGTCTTAAAACTTTGTGAACTGAAAGGTTGAAATAATCGTTGTATTACTGCAGAAGGTTGTGCTTATTCACAAAAAAGGGTCAAATTTGCACGTGACCACGCCAATGGCGTTGTTCGGCTATGAGTAGGATACCTTTAAATCCCCCCCCCCCCGAAATAAATACAATAAAATCAAAATTATGTTTTGATTACTTTACAGAAACTACAGGAGTTGTTTTCCAGCAACAACCTTTGGTGACAGTGCAGTTATTTAGGGAAACTCCAGTGCGCACACGATGTCCACATTGCGGAAGTGACGTTATCACAAGTACCTTTTTTGAAACAGGAACTGTCACGTGGTTGGCATGTGCTATAACAGCTTTCGTTGGGTATGTTTGATACGATTTGAGTGATGTATAACATTGTATAATCATCTCTAACTGATTTGTATCGATAACTAATTAAATTGCATGGACACGACTTGAGCTGAATGTTTATTTTCCCATTTTTAATGTTTATAATGCTTAACTAAGGTATTTCTAATGATCAAACAAAATTTGAGTATCAATTGTTGAGTTACAATTGAGATACAGCACTCACAATTCCTTTTTATATAAACAAGGCTTGTGCCATGTTTTTGTTTACATAAGAGTTAGCTAAATGGAAAATACCGAGTTTAAAACAAAAGGAGATGTGACAAACACTAGAAACTATTTAACTGTGTTCAGAATTAACTTGTAAATTAAAACTCAGCCGAAAGCTTTCACTAGTATATATAACGTATATGTAAACAAAAACATGACACGAGCATTGTTTACATAACAAAGAATTGAGTGCTCTATATCTCTCATGTAACTGAACAACTGACATTCAAAGTTTTGCTGACCATCAGAAATACCTTAGTTAAGCATTTTAAACATTAAAAATGGAAAAAAATTGAAAATTTTAATTTCAGCTCAAATTGTGTTCATGCCTCTTTAATGATACGATATACGTCTATAACAGTAAAACTTAAAACACTGTGTCTATTTTATAGTTGTATAGATTTATTTATTTATTGTATGTATTTCACGATTGTATATATTATTTCACGATTGAATATGTATTATTTCATGATTGACTATGTATTATTTTATGATTGTATATATTATTTGTTGTATATATTGTTTTATGATATTGTTTTATTATTGTATTATTATTTTATGATTGTATATATTATTTCATGATTGTATATATTATTTTATGATTGTATATATTATTTTATGATTGCATATATTTTGTTAACAGGTGCTGGCTTGGCTGCTGTCTGATTCCGTTTTGTGTCGATGGCTGCAAAGACGTAGTGCACACCTGCCCTAACTGTCAACAGGTCGTTGGACGATACAACAGAATGTAGAGGAGGCTCAGCAACAACAAAATGCTGATCAACTGTGTATATATCTAATTGTAAAGACGGTGCGGACTTTCTTGTTATGTTAAAGACGGTTAAAAGCAAGCAGATGCCACTTTGGGTAGAGTTACAGTCGTGTTGTCTTTTATGTGAAAAATGTTTACTGATTGTTGTACATATGAGATTTTGAATTTTTATAATATTGATTTTTGTTATTTGTTAAACAATAAACAATAAACAGTTGGAGTAAAATCCAGCTTCTTATGACTGATATTGAATAATGTAAATAAAAGGCCCACTGAATTGGACATCGAAAGCTCTGTACATGAACATTTATTGTAAGTATTTATCGCCATAGAATAAGTATGTTTTACACCTACGATACAAACTTCCTAGCAACACCTACGATACAAACTTCCAAGTCCGCTGAGTCAGTTTGCCGGTTACTTATCTCCTATACAAAATCAATCGAACACTCAGAATAAAGATATGTGCGAAACACTGTGATATGTAACAAACTGGAGTATCAGTCAAACAAACTTAATACCCTAGACCAGATAGATAAAAGACTGTATGATCTCGAAAGAAATGTTAGTTGTGTAAATCAAGAACTAACAGAAATGAAATCTATGAAACCAAGGTTGAAGAAATTGAGAAAGGTATGAGCTTTATAACCACAACAATATGACGACCAACAGAAAACCGTTAAGGAAATTGAAAGGACAATGAAAGACTCGGACAAAAAGTCAACGGCATCGATGAAAGAAAATGAAGCGATGTGTGAAGACCTGAGAGAACTTACAGAAACCTGAAACTGCAGACAAGATCGATGAGAGACGATTCAGTGTTCAACGGGATGCTCGAAACACAGGATGAAGATGCAGAAGTAGTGTTAAAAATTTTCATCAAAGAGGAGCTGAACATCAGAGACATTATAGAATTTCACAGAGTGCACAGGATGGGAAAGGAAGGTGGATTCAGACATCGACTGATTATTGCCAAATTTGTACTCTTCAAAGACAGGGAACGTGTCCGACAAGCAGCCCCCAGTTCACTGCTGAACAAGCCATACGGTACCAACGAACTATTCCCAAAGGAAATAAGTAAGCGAAAACAATTGTACCCTCGCTACAAAGCGGCCCAGAGACAGGGGAAAAGAGCCACACTTGTTGCCGACAAATTATTTGTTGAAGGATTAATACCATTGCAGACCATACAACCAGAAAGATTCCCAGCAACTGCTAAAGGCGCCGCGCTTCAGGAATGCGGAAACGCAATAGGACAACCAATTATTGATTGATTATATATTGTTTAACGTCCCGCTCGATAATTTTTCTCTCATATGGAGACGTCACCATTACAGGTGAAGGCTGCAAAATTTAGGCCTTTGCTCGGCGCTTATGCCCTTTGAGCAAGGAAGGACCTTTAACGTGCCACACCTGCTGTGACACGGCGGGACCTCGGTTTTTGCAGTCTCATCCGAAGGACCGCCCCATTTAGTCGCCTCTTACGACAAGCTAGGGGTGTTGAGGATCTATTCTAACAACCCGGATCCCCACGGGGTAATAGGATAACCAAGAAAAACTATGTAATCAGGAGGCATACTTCCATGTAAACAACGACTCGAGAAAAACCCTCTCGAAACTTTGAAAATTATTGGCTTGAATGTTTGTGGACTTAATTCAAAGTTACAAAACTCTGAATTTATTGAATTTATACAAGATAACGAAATTATTTGTCTTTCAGAATCAAAAACTGACGAGGCTGATAACATTGACATTGAAAATGTCCGTGTATTTTGCAAACACAGAACGTCACTTTCTTATAGAAAATCGGGTGGTATTATTGTTTATGTTAAAGATGCATATTCAAAATTTGTAACAGTATTAGATAACGATTGTGATCACCTACCGTGGATTAAATTTGACGTAAAGCGTTTAATTTCCAGAATGATGTAATCATTGGTACTGTCTATATCCCACCCATACATTCTCGATTCTCTTCCACAGATATATTTGATGAAATTAAAAGAGAAACTAGAAACTTGATTGACAGTTCAAATTGCTTATGTCTTATTGGTGACTTTAATAGCTGGGTATCTTTTGAAAAGGATTATTTTGATTCAAAACCATATCATGATGAACATCCTTTCACAGAGATTTCTGATGATTCAAACATTTTTCTTAATGAATCATGTGATGTTTCAAACCTTTTAAAGTATGACTTATCTATTGATAGAAAATCAAAAGACAAAACTTTAAATCAATTTGGTAAAAAAAATATTAAATATATGAAAACATTGTAATATATTCATACTGAATGGAAGATGCAGCGCTGATGTAAATGGTGAATATACTTGTAACAACTATAGTGTAGTAGACTACTAATGTATAGCAAACATCAATTTTATCAACCATTTGTCAGATATGTGTTTCCTACCATTTTTCTCAATGTACTCAGATGTGCATAACCCTATTATGGTTACTGTGAAATTACATTCTGATTCTGGATTAAAGAATCCAACAAGGGATAGATATATACTTAATGAGTGCCATACTCATTTAGGAAATCCCAAGAGGTGGAATGGTGATGAAAAATTAACTTATCAAAACTGTGTTGAAAACAAAGCTTGTATAATTAAAAGTTTAGAGACTGAGCTTATTAACTGTAATCAAACTTCATTAGATTTTATTGATAATATTGTTGAAAAAGCAGGAAAAGGTTTAGTTGGGAGTGCTAAAGAGGTGTTTGGTATTAATAAAATGCAGTTTTTGCTCAGAATAAGAAACAATTTAATTCTAAAAAGCCATGGTTTACAAAAGATTGCAAAGTTGCAAGACAGAATTTTAGAAAAGCAAAAAGATTGTTTAAACAGTTCGGTGGAAACAATTTTAAACAAGACTTGTAAGAAAAAGAAAGAATATATAAGTATAAACTAAAACGTGCTCAAAATCATCACAGGGAGGAAGTTACAATATCTAAAATCATACGATCCCAAGGAATACTGGAGAATTTTGAATTCTGGCTGTACAAATAAGAGCTGTGATGTAGAATTATCTGAATTATATAATTTTTATAAAGAATGCTGTAATAAAGAATTAAATGGGGAAAGAGATCATGTATTATCTGAAGAAGATTTAAAAACACTGTCAGATTTAGAACTTAATCAAGGTATTAATGAACCAATAACTCATGATGAAGTTATAAAATGTATAAGCAATTTGAAAAATAAGGCAAGTGGTCAAGACAAAATTGTTAACGAATACATGAAAGCTACTGTAAATACTATGTCAAGTTGTTGTGATTTTGTTTAACAAAATTCTTGATTCGGGCGTTATACATTCCCAATGGACATTTGGTATATTATCCCACTGTACAAAAATAAACGGGACACCACTGATCCAAAAAATTATAGACCCATTACGTTAATAAGTTGTCAGGGAAAATTATTTACATCCATCTTGAATGACAGACTAAATAGGGATGCAAATAGAGTAGAGCTTATTTTAGAAAATCAGGGTGGATTTAGAAAAAAACTACAAGACACTAGACCATACATTTACGTTGTATGCATTAATTGAGCTTTCTAAGTATTATAGAAAAAAGTTGTACTGTACTTTTATTGATTTTGAAAAAGCTTTTGACTCGATCTGGAGAGTGGGACTTTGGAACAAATTATTATTGAATAACATAGATGGTGAATGTTTTAATGTTATTACAGTTATACTAAGGTATTAAATCAAGAGATGCCACAAACGGTTTACTTTCTGATCGATTTCCTTGTACAGTCGGTGTAAGACAAGGGGAAAATTTATCCCCATTCCTTTTTGCACTGTATTTAAATGATCTTGAAGATTTTTGTGTTCGAACAATGTAAAAGGTTTATCATTCATTTCTACAAAATTGGAAAAAAGAGTTTGATTTGCATTTTAGATTGTTTTATTATATGCTGATGACGCGATTCTTTTGTCAGAAACGCGCGAAGATCTGCAATATGAACTTGATGTTTTTAATTAATATTGTATATGTTGGCACTTTAAAATTAATACAGATAAAACAAAAGTTGTAATTTTTGGTAAAGGTAATACAAAGTAGTAAAATCATTTACCTTAAGTGATAAAGAACTAGAAATTGTTGATTGCTTTAAATATTTAGGTGTAATATTTTGTAAAAATGGATCATTTCATACAAATATGAAACAACAATTTTTAAAAAGCAACTATTGATTGATTATTATTTATTGCTTTCCGCCACACTCAACAATTTTCCAGTTATCTGGTGGCGTCCAGTTTTTTTGGTGGAGGAGAGAACCCAGATATAATGTACCTGGGAAGAGACCACCGACCTTCCGCAAGTAAACTGGCAAACTTGCTCACATAACGCCGCGGCCGAGATTCGAACACGCGCCGACATAGGTGAGAGGCGTTGTGATTTTGAGCCCGATGCTCTAACCACTCGGCCACGGTGTTATTGGAAAATGTAGAAAACACAACCTTTCTGTGGATTGTATGTTAGATATGTTTGAAAAAATAGTAAAACCTGTGTTTTTGTATGGTTGTGAAGTATGGAGCTTTAGTCAATCACCGTTACTTGAAAAACTACATCTAAAATTTTGTAAACATATCCTACATTTAAAATCATTTACACCTAAATTTATGATTTATGGTGAACTTGGTAGATACCCTCTTTCAATTAATATCAAAGTAAGAATGATTATCTCCTGATGTAAATTAGTAAATTCACAAGGAGATAAATTATCCTCCAATATGTTTAGTGTTTTAGGAAGATATAATGACCTTGGTGTAATTTTATCAAATCAATACTGAATGACTGTGGTCTTTCTTTATTTGGCAAACCATAAATCCAATGGATCCACCCAGTATAAAGAAAACAGTTTTTGAGAAATTGTACAATCAGTTCCAACAGTCATGGTACAGTGATATGTATAACTCATCCAAAGGCCTCAATTATAGAATATTTAAGACATCTTTTTGCCTAGAAAATTATTAAGCGATACAGTAACTTGCCAAAAAATTCAGAGGATTGTGTAGAATTCACAATGATGGTGTAGGATTCACGTTGATGGTGTAGGATTCACATTGATGGTGTAGGATTCACATTGATGGTGTAGGATTCACGTTGATGGTGTAGGATTCACATTGATGTTGTAAGATTCACATTGATGGTGTAGGATTCACATTGATTGTGTAGGATTCACATTGATTGTGTAGGATTCACATTGATGGTGTAGAATTCACAATGATGGTGTAGGATTCACATTGATGGTGTAGGATTCACATTGATGGTGTAGGATTCACATTGATGGTGTAGGATTCACATTGATTGTGTAGGATTCACATTGATGGTGTAGAATTCACAATGATGGTGTAGGATTCACATTGATGGTGTAGGATTCACATTGATTGTGTAGGATTCACGTTGATGGTGTAAGATTCACATTGATGGTGTAGGATTCACATTGATGGTGTAGGATTCACATTGATGGTGTAAGATTCACATTAATGGTGTAGGATTCACATTGATGGTGTAGGATTCACATTGATGGTGTAAGATTCACATTGATGGTGTAGGATTCACACTGATGGTGTAAGATTCACATTGATGGTGTAAGATTCACATTGATGGTGTAGGATTCACAGTGTAGGATTCACATTGATGGTGTAGGATTCACGTTGATGGTGTAGGATTCACATTGATGGTGTAAGATTCACATTAATGGTGTAGGATTCACATTGATGGTGTAGGATTCACATTGATGGTGTAAGATTCACATTGATGGTGTAGGATTCACACTGATGGTGTAAGATTCACATTGATGGTGTAAGATTCACATTGATGGTGTAGGATTCACAGTGTAGGATTCACATTGATGGTGTAGGATTCACGTTGATGGTGTAGGATTCACATTGATGGTGTAGGATTCACATTGATGGTGTAGGATTCACATTGATGGTGTAAGATTCACATTGATGGTGTAAGATTCACATTGATGGTGTAGGATTCACAGTGTAGGATTCACATTGATGGTGTAGGATTCACGTTGATGGTGTAGGATTCACATTGATGGTGTAGGATTCACGTTGATGGTGTAGGATTCACATTGATGGTGTAAGATTCACATTGATGGTGTAGGATTCACATTGATGGTGTAGGATTCACGTTGATGGTGTAGGATTCACAATGATGGTCTAGGATTCACATTGATGGTGTAGGATTCACATTGATGGTGTAAGATTCACATTGATGGTGTAAGATTCACATTGATGGTGTAGGATTCACATTGATGGTGTAGGATTCACGTTGATGGTGTAGGATTCACATTGATGGTGTAGGATTCACGTTGATGGTGTAGGATTCACATTGATGGTGTAAGATTCACATTGATGGTGTAGGATTCACATTGATGGTCTAGGATTCACGTTGATGGTGTAGGATTCACAATGATGGTCTAGGATTCACATTGATGGTGTAGGATTCACATTGATCGTGTAGGATGCACACTGCATTGCACATATATATAAATAATTATAACAAAAAAGGCTTATGGGCATTAACGGTCATCATAATATCACACACAGTAACGTTGCCTATAGATAGCAGTTGTTTGATGTTGGTGATGCTAGGAATGCATCTTTCAAACCCGGATTACGGAAGGTGCTTCTTGTTTTGCAATACAGCATTACAAATAATCTAGTCACATGTTTGGTAACAGATATGAGCCTCCAATGTCATTTTGTTACAACATTATCGCTTAGATACCAAGTAGGAGGGATGACATAGTTGGATACCCACGGGTGATCTCGTCGTTTACTCATCACGATGATGGGTAAAAGACAAGGTCACCCGTGGGTATCTGACGATGAATAAGCAAAAAAAAAAAAAAATTAAAATAAAAAAAAACAACACACACATGGTGATATTTCTATAACATCTAAACATTGTTTGCAGGATTATTGCTGTTTTTAAACATTGTTTTCTAAATGTTTTGGAATAAAGGAGAATTAGTGTTTATTTTTCAGTGAATGATCCATATAACCGTACAGCGACGGCTGAAATCTTGACAAAGGGACCAGAACTTTCGGTTTTATTAAATCCCTCTATTCCATCATAGTTAGTACGCAGTCTGAGTCTCTCTGCTAGAAGGTCATTTTGGTTGTTTAATGTACAGGAATCTGGGAGAAAAAAATGTAAAGAACCATAGATAGCCCACTCCTAATATCCCCGAATCCAGGACATGTGAATATTAGCACCTTTTCTGTTCCTGATTACTATGTGTCAAATTATATGTCAGAAAGTCAAGAAGACGTATCTAAAAAGAAATGATGACATTGTATTTTCATTAAATGAGCCATTACTAGAGCTGAACCCTGCTATCACAACTCCTGACCCCAGGGGTCAGGAATTTCACAAACTCGATAGAGGCTTCGCGCCTAATTACCACTAGTACTTAGTTTGATTGTTGATGTCCCGCGATCTAAAAGGGAAGATGTTTAAAAAGTAATGCATTTTTGCTCTATGAGTTATAAAGTTTAACCTTAGTCCCAGAACCAGGAGACATTAATTCTACAATTTTGGTAGTACTATATACAGGTACTTAATTTAGTTAGATGTTCAGACACTAGAAGATTTTTAAAGAAATGGCACATTTTACTACATAAAGTATAGCCCTCTGCCACAGCATCAGAACATTTTCCCAAATTACCATGGTTTTTTTTTTTTTTTTTTTTTTTTTTTTTTTTTTACATTTATGGAGAATTTTGAAGATTGCATATTCTTTTGATGTTTGACCCTACCCTTCATGTATTCAGCTGTCGATGAAATTCACAATTGTTGTCGCTTTACCAGAGACGCTCAACCAAATTTGATGAAACGAAAAAATGGTCAAGTAGTTTTCGCGAAGAAGTTGATTCTATTTAAATAGAAAACACACGACGAATGGCGGGCGACGATAAACAATGACCTAATGCCACAGAGCACCCAAGTAATTCAGGTGACTTGGATTTTAAATAAATCCAAGAGCCATGAATATCTGATTTATCTGTTCAATTTTGATGTTGCTTCTGTTGTTTAGGCTTCAAGGATTCTTGTCCTCTATATAAATACGACGTTGTATCTGAAAATCAGTCAGAGGTGATACACACAATAGCGGTGTCGTAAAACACAGTAATAGACATGTAGAAACACGTGCGCGGGCTTCTGTTATGACGCCGTTCGGAATGCACTGTGTGGATATCAACATTAGTTCTGTACCTTTAACTGTTTCACGTATTTAGTACCAATTATTTTAAACGCAGTTATCACCGATACCTACATTTTAAAATTCTAATTGTTATGCAGGAATAAAATAAGGCCATGAGTCGCAAACAAGGTATGTAATCTTGTATTTTTCTACCCAGTTTGATTTCTTTCATAAGGACATTTCGTCCATTTTTTACAAGCATAATGTTCTTATTCATGTTTAAACTCTACTGTTATACATGTTCCTGGTTGAATCAACTTTGTTGAAAGCATTGATCAGCAATATCGATTTTTTTGTTAAACGTTAAAGGTGCCCAGTAGTGTGTTCATATATATATAGTCCAACAACACCCCACTTTCTTAAAATGTCGGGTTTACAAAGATACATGTCCAATAAGAAATTCACAGAAGAGAGAGGGGCATTGGAAAGGTCACGGCAATGTTTGTTATTTAAACCTCAAATTTCCCACGCAACCTGGGGCTTTATCAAGAGACATATAGTACATAAACAAATATCATAGACTACGACCCCCCCCCCCCCCCCCCCCCCCCCCCGTCCACCCCCCGACATGTTAATGGTTTACCTCGATAACAAATATGATACACTGATAAATATCTAACTGTGAAAGTGTATTGGAATGCGATTATATTAGTTATGTGACAGGTAACAACCAACAGTGCTTTTCTGTCTCTGTGTCTCTCTCTGTCTGTCTGTCTCTCTCTCTCTCTCTCTCTCTCTCTCTCTCTATCTGTCTATATATCTATCTATTTATCTATCTGTGTGTCTGTCTGTTTGTCTGCTAGCTTTACAAATTGTGATGACCTTCTTTAATCTATATTTTGTGAATCAGCTTGGTTTTCTTTTTCAATAATTCAACATTCAAATACAGGTTTTCATTTTAAATTGAAAGTCATCTATATGTCACAGTTTATACTCCGACATATAGACAGTGAAACATCAAAATCTGACAATGGTAAATGTGGGCTAATATATATATATATATATATATATATATATATATATATATAAGCCAAACGTCATACAAACGGCATACAAAGTGCTAATGTGAACAGACTTGGACTAGTCCCATGAAAAGGGAAATACAGAACAGACAATGATGATCTGACACAAAACATAAGGAAATATAATCTGGTTTACATAAAAATCGACTCGGAGTTCTCAAACATACCATTGTAATGTCACATTGATAATTTATTCTTGATCTACAACTTACTTAAGCAAAGGCGAAAATCTTTATTCAACTCTATTTGTCAAAATCAAAACTGCTTTAAAGACACGATTCTGAAAGTTAATAATGGAATAATAAAATTATAATAGAATTCCTTTTAAGTCATTCATTATCATAGCGTTAAGAAATCTGTACTGAGTTCCTTTTCCTAACTGATCAAGAAAGTGGAAAGTTATTTTGAGTACTCCTTATTCTGCTGTTTGGTAGGTTTCTCGGATCACATAGATAGGATCCTCTTACTATTTGATATGACCTTAAAAACGGAAGTTTCATAAGCATTGTATTGCTCATTATTCTTTAATGTGGTTAAATGTTCAAATTCAGAATAAATATGTTGTAGAAGTAGTCCCTTTGTGTTATCCTAATTAATCATTATAACACTGTTATTGACTTTTAATCAGGATAATTGCACTGATGGTTTGTTAACTTACCGTTTAAGAAACTACAGCAATAATTACTGAACAACCAGAGAAAAATACCGTCACTTCCGGTTTCCACGAATGGCCGGTCCACACGGAGTGTCCGCACTGTGGCTCTTCTATACTGACCAGTCTGGAGTACAAATCTGGGACTCTAACATGGGTCATGTGCTTCTTTTTAATGTTCATTGGGTAAGTCATCTATTGTTGTGTGTTTACAGTGTAGCACGGAACTTGACATTCTGAACCATTTAACAATGTAATGTTTCGTAGTGTTTCTGATGACTAAATTAAAAGTAAAACCCCTGCCTAACGAAGATATTTTCTTTTACACGTTTTAAAAAGATACCACTCTTTTGGTTCAATTCCATGTTTGTAATTGTGTCATTTAAATTACATGTGTGCATGATATTATTTAGATCACAAATACTTAACCTAATCATTTCATCAGACTATTCCTGATTGATTTAGATCACAAATACTTAACCTAATCATTTCATCAGACTATTCCTGATTGATTTAGATCACAAATACTTAACCTAATCATTTCATCAGACTATTCCTGATTGATTTAGATCACAAATACTTAACCTAATCATTTCATCAGACTATTCCTGATTGATTTAGATCACAAATACTTAACCTAATCATTTCATCAGATTATTCCTAGGCTGCTGCTTCATCCCTTTCTGTTTGGATGGCTGTAAAGACATTGCTCATATATGCCCCAACTGTAAAAACGAAATCAGCAGATATTACAGAATATGATGATGCACAGGGGCCGAGGAAAACAAACGGAATGTGCCAAATCTTGTTATTTGTGTATAGTAAATTTGTAATATGTTGCATAAGACAATGGCCAGTGTGGAGTTGAGATGACAATCGTCAGATTTTGAAATCCGTCCATTAATGTTATATCTCAACATGGAAGTGAAAGCACTTCCGTTATACCAAAGCTTTCCCATCGTTCCTTTTTCATGATAATAATGGCATGATGGGTATGTTATCAGGATTATGATACCGTTAGCCGTAATATCTAGTATAGCACTGTTATTGTGGTACAGTAAATGATACGATTGTGAAGATTATGTTTTTACATTGTATGATTATGGCACCGTTATAATGATTATGACGTCGTTATTATGATTATGGTAATGTGATTATGATTGTTATTTTGATTACAGTAACGTAATTGTAAATGTGATTATGATTATGGTAATTTTATTATAATTTTGGTGATGTTATTATGATTGTGCCGCTATTGTGATTATGGGAATGTGATTATGATTGCGTGCCGTTATTATGATTATGGTAATGTGATTATGATTATGGGAATGTGATTATGATCGTGGGAATTTTATTATATATTTGTGGCTATGTGATTACGAATATACACTGTAGTACCATTATTATGAATGTGGTAATGGCATAATTATGATCATGGTACCTATATATAATCATGGTACCGTTAATATTTTCGCGATGATCTATCGTAAGTTTTGAATTTACTGGCTAAGCGTAATTACAAATGAATTTTAAAAAATTACAATTTGACAATGTCATTATCATAATAATGGTCCTGTTTTATAGATCATCTCTTACTGATACACATGTTACGCAAAACGCTTTCAAAGTTGAATTTCTTTCTTTTATCTCTCTCTCTCTCTCTCTCTCTCTCTCTCTCTCTCTATATATATATATATATATATATATATATACCTAATGGATGTTACGTTTTTCATCTGAAAATTTCTTTCTTTTATATATACACACCTTAATATGGGTGTTATGTTAGACAGGGTGTTATAAAATGGCGAGATGTAGAAGAACAAATCTAACTACGTTTGTATTGAGGCTCACTCTGCTTGTAAAAAAAATAATTTCATATCACTGACGTCATACATGAAATAGATACCTATTTCATGACATTAAGAATACTGTACAATATGTATCCTTTTCATTGATGAGGAATTTGTAAACTGCATGACAAATGTCCTGAAATCTAACAGACTGAAAATGTTGCATCGCAATGAAAAGCAGGAAAATCAACAAAATCATGCTTTATTCCACTCTTTTACAACAATAATTTCCTCACAAACGGTCACGTTTTGAAAATTTAATTACGATGTTTTACGTCTAATAAATGAATAGCTCATGTTTATTTTTAATCCATTTGATGCATAATTAAATGTCACAGTCAATAAGGCAATTGCTTTGTTCCTTGGACCTAGAGAAGTAAAAACACAAACAATTGTCGTGTCCACTATCATAACATACCATGTCGTGCGTCTTGTTATGAATCAACAAAGAAATCACGTTACAGCTTCCAAAAGCATCTTCGTGGGTGATCTTTGACCTGCAAATATTCAAAGGCTATAATCTAAACGCGGTATGATCTGTTACACAAGTATAAATTCATGCATCTCGTCATGGCACATAATAGTCAATTTTGACTGGGTGCCTCTACCGACAAGAAGAAAAGATGTGGGCTGCTTTGGTATATATTTAATTTGTTTTCCCTGTCCTCTCTGTAACCCACTAAAAGCTTTGACCATTTTGTATAAACTACATTTTGTGTATAAAAATAATGTCGTAAGGATGTTAAAGTCCTGAACTGTAAGATGTAATCTTGCCTCTGTAAGTTCGATAGGTTTAATCAAAGTGTTTGTTTGTTTTACATCGGGTCGAGAATTGAAACACCACCAGCTGTAGGTGAAGTACCACAAATATATTTATGCTTAACGCTCAGGGCCGTAGCAGTGAGGGTTCTTTAACGTGCCAGGCCTGCCGTGACCTCCGTTTTTAAGGTAATGTCCGAAAGACCCGTGATTCTCACTTCTAAATGTCGAGCATTTGGTGAAGGAGCAGTCGCTTCCTGTGTTCACATCTAATTTTCACGAAGAAAGGTCATCAGGTTATTCTGTTACTTAGAATCTCTCTCTCTCTCTCTCTCTCTCTCTCTCTCTCTCTCTCCAATAAATCTTGGGAGCAAATAGTCGCCGTTTTGTCCGTTTGTCAGAACACCTATTTTTCTAGTTGTTTGAAATGGTCGCAGTAGCTCATTGGTAGAGCGTTCACTTCGTAACCGAAAGGTCATGAGTTCGATCCCGCTTGTCTGTAGTGCCAGTGGCGGTATAAGGGAATAAGACTTGTGGAACCCCTTTCCTTCGGTTGAACAATTTTAACAACAATAAATTGGGAAGTTTTCGTCATTTGGGGTCTTCACCACCACCACCTTCAATGCGAGGAAAATGTACAAACTTGGGTTGCAGCCCCCTCCTCTTGAAAATTTTGTGGATCCGCCCCTAGAGTTTAAATGTTTTCTCCCCATACATGCACATGTATTTGATTAAATTGAACTGATATATTCGATATCTAACCCTCGTGATATCACTGACACACTCAGATAAAAGGTGTAACATATGCTGACAATGCATGACATTGCTCGCTCGCGGGTTTGACCAACGATACAAGCCATCATGGAAGTAAGACGTTCGTGATGAACTTTGGTAGGAATGTAGATTGATTATGTGTGATTATATCTAAATATAGAGTAGAATACAGGGTAGAATTGTATACCTTTTGGTTTACTGTTTTTCTCATCGGCGAACTTGGGTACCCCATATTTAGATTTCTATAACTTTATCCTTTATTAGTAAATTCTAACCAAGCGATATAATTGCCTGGCCGGGGGGGGGGGGGGGGGGGGGGGGGGCAAGTTTGTACTTTATTGTACTTCCGCCAAATAAAGGAGGAGGGGAGTTAAAGACCCCAAAAAGTAAAACGTGTCCTTTTTAAATCAAAATATTTAACCAAAGGTAAAGGGGGTACAATCCATGTACCCACCTCCTTAGATCCGCCACTGTCATTGGATTAAGGCATTGTACAGGATTAGGTACATGAAATGTTAACTCATCGTTTAGACTAGACTGTGTCCACTGTTGAATTTGAATTCTAAGGTCCAGGTCAAATACAAGAATGAGTCTTAATTCTGAGGGTAACGGTGAAAGCTACAAATATTTCCTATCCATTAGGCCTATATATCATTATAGCTCTGGCAATAAGACGTATAATGAAATATTTGCATGTTTTGAGGTCTGTTTTGAAAGAAATTTTTATTTCACTAGAATATTAAGTTTCTTTGAGAAACACATGACTTTGGTTCACGTTTTGTAGTCCTTTTAAAGGACAACATCTAGCTATTTATATTAAGTATGTGGTTTTAGTAATGGAACTTGGCACTCAAATAGAGAGATGGGGATACAAGGCTACAATGAGGAGTTGTGGGCGGGGAGGGGTAAATGGACATCGTATACAGTACCCCCATTATCTGATATCAAATCCAAACCGTGACCTATGCACACTGATTGAGGAAAATCAATAAGAACGAATTTCGAAATACAAACCTGTACAGTGTGGATTTCGTAACACAGTTGTTTTTTTCTTGTAACCAATAGCTTCACTAGTATTTCGTGTACCTTCCTGAATTGGTGGGCTTCATTTTTAGATTCTATTTAGATTGACTAATTGACAATGGCTACTCAACCCCTGGGGTATTCTGGTAAGTATGGTATTCGCTAACGATATACATGTATCATTAAACATGTATAATAATCATATCTGTTGTATGTACGAACCAAAATGAATCTGATGAGAAACACTTTTATACTATTTCTTCATAATACTATTTCTTCGTATAATTTTTTTTTAAAGATATGAGATAATTCTAGATGCGCAATTTGTAATAAAGAGCAAATGAGTTTTTTTTAAAATATTATACATCATATGAATAATTATATTGAAATACATGTACATATATATTGTGACATCCAAAATAGCTAATCAAATGATGATTATATGGTCTGGTGCAGAATGGACGTATCTGGTAAGAAGTTATCCAGCAGGTACCCAGATAGATTTTGTAAACACAGGATAAATAGGTAATCAAACGAAAAGGCATTTAAATTTCTTGAAGGCACCCCGAAGGGTGTTAATGATAAAAAATGCAAATTAAAATTGGAATTTGGTTACAGCGTAGGAAAATTAATTTCGCCATCGTTCTCGTGTTTGGTAAAGTAACACCAGGGGTCGATTGTGAGCTATCATTCCTCTTGGTCAGTCAGTTTATCATGCTCGTAGCAAAAAACACGGAGTTGTAACCACACTCGAGTCGGTGACAAAAAAAAAATCTTTTGTTAAAGCAAAATTAATGTAAGCACATATAACCGGCATGAGATGGGGTATTTAGAGGGCCTTTCCTCACCCCAATTTTTTAACAATCCTAATTTTCCATTAGTTTTACATGCAGTCAGAAAAACTGGCTAACTGTGCCCCTCCCCATAAATTTATAGCAGTAGTGAATTGTAAGAATGTAAGTTTAAGTGTGTAGTGAAGGACGCCCACCCCACTCTCTCTCTCTTTCTCTCTCTCTCTCTCTTTAGAAACATCGTTTTAATGGTGATTTTCTATTCTTGCCTGTCAAGAATTTTTAAAAAAAATTGATAAACGATACTACGTCCCTGAAAAGGACAGCCATCAGATGCAGAGAATAAAATATATCGAAATCAAACACTTAAGAAGGAGCATTGTACACGTGGATGTAGCCCCAGAAAAATCCGTCTCTTTTCCAATTTGTAGCTCAGTTTCACATTCTTTCTACAGGTTCTTTGGAGAATTTAACAAGCCGTACATTACATGTACAGAGTAATGCAGCATACTCGTGAACAAAATCATTCATGTTGAACTTTATTTTAGCAAGCGCGGATCTAGAAAGGGGGAGGGGTATTCTTACTGAAAGAAAATGTAGTCATCTTTCACCCTAGCATCGCGTTTAATATTGGTTCATCAACTCTCTCGATCGACTTTATTCGCTCTATGGGGACGATTTCAAAATTCAATGTCATAATATAAAAATTACCGTACCGCAATTTTGGGTGCAGATTTCGCATAGTCCACTATCTGTAAAAAACGTGGAAATTTCGGAGGCTTCGCCCTAGAACCAGGTCCCAGATCTCCCCCCCCCCCCCCCCCCCCCCCGATGAAAAAAGATGAATCCACGCTTGTTTTAGCATCATAAAGAAACAATTAAATGAGTACAGTCCAAAAAAAAAAAAAATAATAGCAACAAAAAAATAAATAAATAAATAAATAACAAAAAAAAACCCAAAAAACAAAACAACAAAAAAAAAAAAAAAAAACAACCTAAAAACAAAAAAATAATAATAATAAAAAAAACAAAAAAAAAACAAAAAAACCATCAACATACAATAAAAAAAACTCAACAACAACAACAACAACAACAATGTGTTTCACACTGGATCATTCATGTGAAGACTTTAAGTTAATTGGTTGAATATGCTGCTGTTTTCCAGCACTGCTTTGTTCCTAGCGTTTCAACACGTGTGCATCAATCCATATTCTCTAATTTGATATTTAATTTTCAATTGATCTGGTCCAATACTTATAGGTATATCAATTTTGTGCAATCGTCTTTTACAAGGTATATTTTACCCCCATTTCAAATGAAACGACAAGTATTTCAAAATTTTACCTTTAAAAATAACAAAGTTTATATCTCGCAACCAAAGTCAGATTACGAATAGTTTTCCTGTTTCTGACAGATAAGCTACCCAAATTACTATCATTTGATGTTTCATCGATTATGATTCTCAATCAAATAAAAACCCTTAAACGTAAATGGAGGTTGAACGTGACATCATAACCCATTGATATTTACACGTATATAATGAAAGCAAACTAATTATAAGATACAAGGAATATATGTCAACAGAAACAAACATGGCATTTATAATTAACCGACTAAAAAGTGAGTATCGTAGGCTATTGGGGATTATAACAACAACTTTGGGGTGTTTTATTCTCACAGCTCAACCGACCGTGGTTGTCAACCCGCCTATCATACACCAGAACATCTTTAGAGAAGTTCCTGTGCGCATGCGCTGTCAATACTGCAATTGTGAGATCACAACCAGCATTTCCTATGAGACCGGAGCTTTCACTTGGGTGGTCGCTGGTGTTTTGCTTCTCTTCGGGTGAGTACGCCGGAGTTACTAAAAGGACAGAAATCCTTCAAAACCTGACAAAATGGCGTTTCTAAGCAATCGAACAACGCACTACGTACATGTAGATCTCGTAAATAATTCATTATGTCACATAAAAAGCGAACAGAAATGACTGCAATTAATTTATATTACTGTATCGGGGGTGAAAATGGGGTTTATGCTTCTAGCGCTTCATTCTTTTAAATCATGCTTCATATTCATAAAAAGAAATCAATTTTAACAGAGACATGTGTACCTAAAATTTGAACCTGTAAGCGTGGACTAAACCCTTTAAATTTGAACGGTAATAAAAAATCTTTTTCTTTAGTTTTATCATCTTATTAGATGATGTGCCTTATTAGATGATTATGTCTTATTAGATGATTATGTTTACAGATCCAAACGTGGTAATATTTCAACGCCACTATTTAACTTTCTTTGAATCAAGATTGACTAAATGAATAAACAGGGATGATTTTTCTATCTGCAGGCTCTGTCTGGAGTGTTTTCTGGTTCCGTTTTGTATTGACAGGGATGATTTTTCTATCTGCAGGCTCTGGCTGGGGTGCTGCCTGATTCCATTCTGTATCGATGGATGCAAGGATGTCATTCACACGTGTCCCAGTTGTCACCAGGTTGTTGGGAAATTCAGCAGGATGTAGCCATGCTCCAAGTTCCACAATTGTTTTTCTCTATTTCACCTACAGCAACACAAAGATCGTTTTTGCCTATCAAAGATTTTCTATGATACTCTTGACTGATATATTTATAGTTCATTTTTTTATGATATTCAACTCGATGTTGTGCCGGTGATTTTCGAGGGCAGAAAGAAGAATTTTACTTAAGTCATACATATCTAAATGTGTGTCATACTAAATATCGAAGAGCCATATTAGATATCAGAGTGTCATATTATGTATCAAAGTGAGATATTGTTTGTCTAGATATAAGAGTGCCATGCTAAATGGAGTGTCATACTAGATATCAGAGTACAAAATAGATATCAAAGTCCCATATTAGATATCAGAATGACATGTTACTTGTCTAGATATCAATATCATACTAGATATCAGAGTGTTGTACTAGACATCAGAGTCATACGAATAATTCTGTCATACTAGATATCTGATTGTCATACTAGATATCTGATTGTCATACTAGATATCTGAGCGCCGCACTAGATATCTGAGTGCTATACTAGATATCTGAGCGCCGCACTAGATATCTGAGTGCTATACTAGATATCAGAGTGCTATACTAGATATCAGAGTGTTATACTAGATATCTGAGTGCTATACTAGATGTTTGAGCGCCGTACTAGATATCTGAGTGCTATACTAGATGTTTGAGCGCCGTACTAGATATCTGAGTGCTATACTAGATATCATAGTGCCATACTGGATGTCAGAGTGCCATACTAGATATCAAATTGTTATACTAAACATTAGAGAACCACTGGACTATGTTGATTTCTAATGTAATACTGGTGCATCGTATCTCATGATTTCTTTGTATAAACAAGATTCATTGCACATTATCTTGTGTTTCAATTCATTCATTATACACTTATATCCGATTATTTACCTTTCCATCATCTATAACTGTTTTTATATTGCAAATGGATTCTGATATGTTCATAATACTGAGATGTACGTTGGGTCCTTGTATTCTATGCCAAATTATTTTTGTGGAAGAATATCCTTCATCCAGAGCTGATTATGTAGCGTTCTTGGCATATTATAACAAGGTTTCCATGAGATGCTAACTACATTGATATCGGGAAAACAGATATCATACTTAATCCGAGTCTTTAGTGACTCCTCTGTAAGGATTGCTTCTTCATTATATTTTAGTAGGTTCATTAACATATTACAGGTAGCAGCTTAAATGAATAAATACGCATAAACTTGCATTCAGTGAGCACCCACCCAACCCGGATGAGATGTACTCGGCATTCAATAAGCACCCACTCAACCCGGATGAGATGTACTCGGCATTCAATGACCACCCACCCAAGTTCAAATCTATACATGCAACCAACTAATTTGGACGTTGAAAAGAAATTACTTCCATAATGACCGTTTTCTTTGTTGTCGCAAAGTTACATCACGTTGATTTTGAGATTACGATCTTGTATAGATTACCGTATCTCGATTTGATTGAAAGCTGTGTGGTGTGAAAAGGTGACGATAGCGAACAGTGATCAATCTCTAACTCCTTTAAAGAATACAAAATGCAGAGTAGGTAAAAGAGGGTACCATGGACATTCCAGAGGTGGGATCAGGTAAACATCCTCTGTCGACCTGTCACACCCGCGGTGAGCCTTATATCTCGATCAGGTAAACGAAGTAATTCGCAGTCAGAAAAAGTGTGCCAAGAACGACTCCATTTGGTATGAAACATGGTAGGCAGCTATTCAGCCAATGTCAGACTTTAATGGTAAATTATATCGTTATAAAATATAAAACCACAAAATGTATGAAATTTTGACTTTAAACGAGATTGTTGAGACCCTTGTAACAACTTATTTGTTAGTGGCGTGTCTCGATTTAAAAACTGGATATACGCAGATCAAGCTCTCGAATCAAGTGAGACATAAATGCATGTACCGTATGCAGGTGATAATGGAATATTGCTACATCAAGTTCTTTGTTTATCGTTAACATCTATGGCAATAAAATATCTAAATAGAAAGAAGATGTGGAAGACTATATAGTATCTTTTGTTTTGAGTTCACTGGGATATATATCGAGTCGACATATCGTAATGAATAGAATGCCACAGTAAGAGATTTTCCTTCTCATGTAGAAGATTTTTAATAAATTCTGCCCCGAAATAATTATTTTCTTCACTGGTCACTTGGGCTACAAACTTCAATTTTTTCTGGTCAATTGAAAACTTTTACCGTCCCTTTGGACCAGTGAATATGAAAACGACTAGCCCAAATTCCATATTCAATCACTGCTATCTGAATTTCAATCAATGATAAATAAAAATAAATAGAAAAAAAAGAGAAAAAATTATCTATCTATTGATCGATAAATATTTTTTTTTCTATTAACATAGATATATATTGATTAAAATTCAGAAACATGTGATTCAATAATAATGAAACTTTTTCATGATAGGTC
This sequence comes from Ostrea denselamellosa, assembly GCA_024699665.1. Taxonomy (NCBI): domain Eukaryota; kingdom Metazoa; phylum Mollusca; class Bivalvia; order Ostreida; family Ostreidae; genus Ostrea; species Ostrea denselamellosa. The sequence goes on from JAMZEH010000059.1 coordinate 187,742, forward strand.
TTACGACCTTGTTATTCAAACTAGCACGAACAAGTTTTTAAAAAATGTCGTAATCTTATTATTTTTGACTTAAAATTAGAAATTAATTGGCATCAACTTGATTTTTATCGTTTGTGGAAGTAGCGTCGCAGGATTTCGAAAGCGTCGAATATTAGACAGATCACTCGGAACTCCTCTTGTGGTTCGTACCTTTCTGTTAAGCGTAGAGGAATCATCCTGGACTATCGATTGTATACTCCACTTTAGACAAACATTGCGTTACTCTATAGTACAACTTAACAAAAGTGAATTTGCATACGACAAAAACCTGGACGCACAGACAACTATTAGTGTGATCTTTGAGGTATTTTTATAAGTATGTAAATTAACTAGTCCAAAGTTATTTACAAAGCATTAGCACGATTCCATAATTTACCGGCCCCGGGCCATCGGGTCATCAATTATTTCGAGCCTTGCGTAAGAAACAGGTCAGCTAATAAAGGAGTAAAATTTGTGTCTTTGGGTGTACAACCTGTGCTGGTCTTCTATACTAACCAGTATATGCTATTGGTACATAGCGGTGAATACATTACATTATGTAGAAACTATTTAATAAGGCTTCCTACTGTGTAATATACGGCGGTGTTCGGTCATTGATAATGCTGTTCCCGACACCGAGGGAAAATGTCCTGGTCTATTGACTGCTCAGACATATAATTATAACTGATGTATTTAATTTTGTCAAATGAAGTTTAAGTTACCAATTCGATTATGGATTCAAATGCTATATCGACGGCGTTTTATCTATTAATAATGATAATTTTCATATGTCGATTCGATTGATTGATTATATATTGTTTAACGTCTCGCTCGAGAATCTTTCACTGATATGGAGACGTCACCATTGCCGGTGAAGGGCTGCATTTAGGCCTATGCTCGGCGCTCATGGCCTTTGTGCCACACCTGCTGTGACACGGGGCCTCGGCTTTTGTGGTCTTATCCGAAGGACCGCCCCATTTAATCGCCTCTTACAAGCTAGGGGTGCTGCGAATCTGTTCTAACAACCCGGATCCCCAACGGAGCTATGTCGATTCGATATATTTCAGTGAACCTGAAAAAAAAGACACCACAGAGTTTTCCACATCTGCTTCGTACTTTGATATTTATAGCAAATAGATGCTGAGGACAAACTAACAACTTAACTTTATGACAAACGGAATGATTTTGATTTCTCCATCACCAACTCCCCTTACCTATGGAGCAATATTCCATTATCACCAGCATGTAGTGTTTATGAAAAGGGTAAGATAACAAAAAGTACTCAGTCTCGTAATTTCTATAGAAAATACAAATCAGAGATATGGGCAAACAAGACCCTAGGACATAACAGAGGTGGGATCAGGTGCCAAGGAGGAGTATGCAACCTCTGTCGACCAATCACACTCGCTCTGAGCCTTATATCTTGATCAGGTAAACGGAATAATCCGTAGTCAGAACCAGTCTGCCAAGAACGGCTTAACAATTGGTATGAAACACGTCGGACAGCATTTGACCTAATGGAAGGTTGTACTGGCAAACTAGATCGTCATAACGACCATAGAATTGGCGACATGCTGACTACGATGATATTGTCTTAATATCCTATTTCGACACTACATGGGTACTATGTAGCAAACTCGAGGTGACTGCGCAAAATGTGGACAGTGTCTTTGGATGGAATTGATGCAAGGTAATTAAAATATCGATTCAAACAGATCTTCTACTTTAAATTTTTAATTAATTGTATTCTTATAAAGAAACTACATCATGCATGAAATAATAGACTGTAAAAATGTACTGGGGACAACACAGGTCGAATAGATGCTGAAACTCAACTTTGGGTATTTCTTACACCTGGGTGTATCGATGTTCATCTTAATTCTTTTTATTATCGAGATTCGACTGTATATGTCTTCGAAAACATTTTGTCTCCAGTGTTGCTCTTATCTGAATAGCAGGGGTTACGATTCGAAGAAACCTGAAACATCTTATCAACCGTATTATTCATAATGTAAATTATTTCTGTTGGCCTCCGTGACCGAGTGGTTGAAGCATTGCGCTCAAAATCACGAGGCCTCTCACCACTAATCGGCGCGGTTTCAATCCTCGCTCATGTCAATTATATGAGAGAAAGTTTGCTAGTTTACTTTCGAAGGTTCGGTGGTCTCTTCCCGGGTACATTGTATCTGGGTTCTCTCCTCCACCAACAAAAACCTGGACTCCACCAGATAGCTGAAAAAATTGTTGAGTGTGGCGGAAAACAACAAATAATCAATAAATTACTTCTTGGAACCAGGCAGGGGTATTAAATATGGTTTGAATAAACTTGAATCTTATAAAATTAGCATGTTTCTATACTTATTCCAAAAATTTGCTATTATATTCATTTGAATAAGTCTGAATCCCTTTACCCAAGGATACTTAATGCTAAGTTTCGTTAAAATTGGCTTAGTAGTTGTGGAGAAGAAGATTATTGAAGAGTGTCCCTTCATTCTCCTATATAGGACTTTAGATCCCTCTGTTGTACCATCACTGATCCGAGAGTCACGGTTCAAGAACATTAAATTTACACTATATGAAGAAACCTTCCAGTAAATATTGATATTTCAGGTGCTGTGGTTTAAAGAAGATTTTTAAAAACTCCAATTTTCAGTTTCTTTAATTATCTTCCCTTCAAAAGAGGTCTGATCCTTCATTTGAATCAATCTGAATCCCTTTTACTGAAGGATGCTTTGTGTCAAGTTTGGTTGAAAGTGGTGCAGAAGAAAAAGATTTTTCATGATTTTGCAATCATCTTCCCTCGGAAAAAGGTATGACTCTAGCTGTATTTTGAATGAATTTGAATTCCATGTATCCAAGAAAAATTAGTGTCAAATTTTGTGAAAATTGGTGTAGTGAAAATCCATGACTAAACTTTGTTCATCTTGTCAGGTAGACACCAGGGTGCATGTTGTAGTTGCTGTTTCAACAGCTGGTATCCGGGGAACACAGTGGAAGTTCAAACACACCTTATCTAACCTGCGTTATTATTGGAAGTACTTGTATATGATAATGTGGATTTTTCTCCTTATCTCCGAGTACCTCGCTCACCGACGATTTCCTCTGGCCAACATTAAGATCCTAATTTCTAACCACTATGTTGAACAAAGATTTATCAATTTATTTTCATTTACATGTATCTAGTTTGGTGCTATTTGCAATCGTTTATTTCTATTGCTAACAACCTGTCGTTCAAACTCAATTCAATCCGAACTTCTTGTTGTACGATGTAATTAATATCCAATATTCCGGAAGTTCACACGAGGAACTGACAATTTGTGATAAATTGATTTGGGGTACCTTTATTCTAAATACTGGTAATTAAAATTCTGCAATTTGGCTGTATATATTCCGGTACTGATTGACATGTTTAATTGTGTTGTCAATGTGTTTTGTCAATGCCATGTCATTTGTTTGTATTGTGCATGTTATGCAAGCATTGCAAAGTTTATGTGACAGATTTCTCTTTTATGTATGCTTTATGTTTAGGAATAGTTTGCTACGAAGTATATATCTTCACATTAATTAGGTCAGGAGATAGCTCACATTACTTGCATGTTTATAACAACACAGTCAGTTACTAGAAAATACATTCATTTATTACACTGTATTAACAATCCAGTAACAACTAATGAACAGAGCAGTGAGGAAGTGAGAGAGTTCCAAGTATTTCAAGAGTCATAAATTTGCTGCTTCTTATTCAGTTGATATCAGACTATCAGTTCTGAGATATCGCTGCTCATTGTATATCACAGTCACCCAACAGTTCTTGCAGGAAACGGAATTCCAGCAATTATGTCCATATAGCTTTGTATACCCTAGACTCTGTTTCTTTCTCTCTCTCTGTCTCTCTCTCTCTCTCAGAGTTTGTGATTTACACAATTTACTAATTTTTTCTTAAAATAATTTGTATTGTGTTCTCTAATTTACATTTTATTAAATGTCAATTCATGCTTACTAGTTTATGAGAGTGTGTGAGAATTATTTGTTTGCAAATGTTTGTATGTTTATTTATAGTGAGTACTAATTCTCGCGACATTGTACCGCTGTACGTGATTTTGTCTGTACGCTTTGTTCTGCAATCAAATGTAAATATTACAGATAAAGCAGGCAGGTAAAGTTGCAGAAGGAGATGAAGATGTAGGTTCTGAAGATGTCATGATCAAGAAGTTGTTGCAAGTGGTACATATGACATACTGACAAAGATAAGGACACCAGATGGTGTTCATGAAGCTAAACATAAGAGGTTTTCTGTTGGAAGGGGTAGAGCTAAACTTCAGATACTTTCAATATGAATCAGTTAAATTATGATGAACAGATGGTTCGCCACCAGGGACATTCTCAAATTATTTTATCAGAAGTAATGAAGTAATTCCCAAGATTCCAACATTCTCAGGAGATGAACCAGCTCAGAAATTCAGAATGGAGATGTCGACATAGTGATCTAGAGGCAAGTAATAGTCATTTACAAGAAATGCGTAGATCCCCAAGACGCACCTCTAGGGAGATGTTAATATATCTAGGTGACAAAACAACTACTGGTAAATATTAGACACGCTTGATATATTGCTCTCAGATATTGTAACTAATGGTATGATTATGCAGGGGGTTCTTCAATTCTTTTCAGTTACCAAATGAAAATGTTACATCCTTTGGTTGTCGAATCAACTCTGTTTTGCAAACATCTATTGGCATTAATCATTTGTGCAAAAAAGTCCAATAATGATCTTTTGCGTCATTACATTGTGAAAAACGCATATCTTGAACTAGACATTAATATGAAACTTTTCAAATTTATGACCAGTTGCTAAGAGAAATAGAGAAGGAGTGCAACTGTACTCAAAGAGAAGGAAGTTTGTCACCATGACAACTGGTACAGATTGACTGCACTTCAAAGGAAATTGGATGCTAAGGTGAGTGAGATAAAATCTAAAATGGATCAAAAAGATTCTTTAGAGAATTAAATTTCACACACGTGGAAATTCAAATTTCAGAGGAAACTATGATAAAGGTAGAGGATATGAAAATAATGTTAGACAGAGAAATGCAGGTTACAGATATACAAAGTAGAATGAGTCAAAAGATTATCCACCTTTGCTGATAGCCAATTAAAATGTGGTGACTCTAATGGCCAAAAATGTTGTTGGTGGGTGAAAAGGTGAAGATAACGAACAGTAATACAATCTCGTAACTACTGTAAGGAACACAAAATAAAGACTTGGGGAAACGTAGATCCCTGGATACACTAGAGGTGGCATCAGGTGCCTAGAAGGAATAAACATTATCTTAGCTTTTCGTGAACGGAGGGTCGTGAGTTCGAGCCCCGCTCGGGCCGGCCGCGTCAAACCTAAGACGTTAAAATAGGTAGTGATTGCTCCTTCGCCAAGAGCTCGGCATTACGAAGTGAGAGTCACGGGTCTTTCGGATGGGACCTTATAAACGGAGGTCCCGTGTCGCAGCAGGTGTGGCACGTAAAAGAACCCTCACTGCTAAAAGCCATTAGTGCTAAGCATAGGTCTAAATTTGCAGCCCCGTCACCGGTAATAGTGACAGTCGCCGGATAGCTGAAAAATTGCTCAGGCGACTATAAATAAAAAACAAACAAACAAACATAAATAGGTTAGAATTTGTCATTAAAAAATTATCAGAGCATAATTTAAAACTTACATTTTCTAGATGTGAATTTTTCTGATCACCAGTCACATATCTAGGCATGCTGTTGGGAACATGGAATTTCAATAGATCCTGAAATATTATCAACAGTGAAAGACTTCAAAACCCCAATGATTTGCGAAAGTTCTTAAGATTTTCATGTTATTACCATAGATTTATCAGAAATTATTCTCAAATTCCTCAACCTTTATATTCTTTACTCGCGGGTTATAGTAGAGTCAAGAAGGCCAAAAAGAAGCAGAAGAATCCAGACTGGAATTGAATTGAAAATCAGCAGGAATCATTTGAAAAGATCAAGATTTATTTGTCAGGCCTCCAGTAGCTTATGAAGAATACTCCAATCCATTCATAGTTCATACAAATTCCAGCAGTTATGGAATTGGAGCAGTGTTGTACCAAAACACGATGATGTAGAGATTGGTTGTTTGTTTGTTTTAAACTTTACAATTTTTCACTCATATTGAGACGTCACCAGCTGTAGGTGAAGTATCACAAATTTAGACCTATGCTTAGCGCTCAGGGCCGTAGCAGTGATAGTTCTTTAACGTATCAACGCCTGTCGTGATACGGGACCTCCGTTTTTAAGATCATATTCGAAACACCCGTGATTCTTACTTCTAAATGTCGAGCGTTTGGTGAAGGATCAACCATTATCTATGTTTAGGTCTTAGGTTTGACGCGGCATTGGCACAAGCGGGAATCGAACTCACGACATCCCGGTTACGAAGGGAACGCTCTAACCACTGAGCTACCGCGACCTGTCGATGAAGTAGAGAAGGTAATTGCCTATGAGTCTAGAGGGTTAAAACAGAGTTTTTGGCATTGAAACAGACCATTACTTACAAATTACAAATTTACTCAGGGGCGGACCCAGGAATTGAAGTTAGGACGCGCAATATTTTGAGGTAGGGAGTCTGAGGGCCACTTTAAGGCCCCTAGTTGGTCCGGGGCGAAGACCTGGTGAGGGTGGAAGTCCCGGGAAGCTTCGGATTTTATATATTTCATAGGGCTTGAAATGATGTCTCCTAAATAATCATGTTTACTATTTTCTGTCAAATTTAATGAGGTAAAATTAATGAAATCATTTTAAGGCTTTTCGGAATAAAATATAAGTTTTTTCCCTCCCCCAAAATTAACAATAAGTCAAAATATCTTGTAAATTATTTCTCTGAGAGTAATAACAAATGAATAATTCTTTTATCGTTTATTTTTTTTCTATAAAAATGACCATGATTTACCTTATATTAAAATATCTTAAGGGGAGGAGCATCGGGTGCCCCCTAAATGTTACTTATATAATAATCAGCTTGAAGTTGCGTTAAAATTAAATAATCTTTTAAATCGTCTACATTGTGTGCACCATCCTTAGGAGGTCATTAACTCCCTTATTCTATCAGTGTGTGTGTGTGTGTGTGTGTGTGTGTGTGTGTGTGTGTGTGTGTGTGATTTATCTGTTTGTTGGTGTTATATAGCTGTACAAATATTCATTTAATATTCTCTTTTTATAGAAAACTTTACTTACGATGACGCTGCAAACATTGGATGTTGGCTGATTATGGGGCATGTCAAAAAAAAACCAAAAAAACCAAAAAACAAAAAACAAAAAAAACAAAAAAAACCAAAACAAAAAAAAAACCAAAAAAACAAAAATAACAAAACAAAAACAAAAACAAACAAATAAAAACAAAAAAAAAACTAAAAACAAAAATCGAATGAGGAATTGATTCCTATTAACGTTTCGTCAGAAGAGTCTGAATACAGAACGAGATGAAAATGAACTTACAATAATGTAACTGACTGAAAAATGTTTAAGCTATGCTTAATAAAAGTAAAAAATTCTTTGCACCAATGAAATAGGAAAAAATAAATAAAATATTGCTTGACATTTCATTCTATGTATTAGTTTTGATTTGTCATGCAGCATGGTTAGATAATCTACGAAAGTTATTTGTATGAACAGTGATGCCAACAAATCGCTTACTAGAATTTTATCGAACATTCACGAAATGACTGCTGAGGTAGTGTGTATGACTGAAAATCGAAAGTTAAAGGAATGTAGGTAAACAATTACAGAAAAGAATTTTGAATGGTGATTTTTATATTATTGAGAAACGTGTACCAGTATGTCCCTAAGGTATATATATATTCCTTTCATCGACATCACATCAATTCTGTGCTTATAAAAGTAGTGGCACACAGTGAATTCATGTTTTCATGTTTTGAAGAAGTTAATTGTGTATATATCAATAAAATTGATACTAATAATCTGTGCTGTTTATTACCATATAACAGAGAAGGAAATGAAAGTATTAATAAGAATAAACTACGCAATGAAATAAACCATATATCATTGAAACACAACTGAACAATTAGTGAAAAAGACAAGCAGAGACTTGGAAATATCAACATAATGTAGGTAAACCATTACAGAAAGATTTCTGGCTTAATATATGGCTTAATGGTCCCTAAAATATAAAAGACTAGTTATTAAAATTTCACTGAAACCTAACTGAATGGTTGCTTAAACCTTGTTTAATGGACTGAAACCTTATTGAATGATCACTGAAACTTGATGAATGGTCTCTAGAATGTCCCTGCCATTCAGTGAGCTGAATGATAACGGAAAGATGACTGAAAAGTACTTTATCAGTGATGATTCAGTTATCATTCAGTTACTATTCAGTCACCTTTCTGTTTACTGAAAGGGTAGATTTCATCCTATGAACACTCAGACAAAACAAAGAAAATTTTGACAGAAAAATGAAACATTCATAGTTAGAAATTGAGAATACAGTTCTTGTAAGAAAACTTGGTTCAAAGAAAAACAGAAGCTTGTAAACCAGGGAGATAGAGAGGTCTATATAATTTCCTAAATACCAAATTTAAATATTCCTGTTTATGTTGTTAAACGTGAGGACGGAAATAGGGTCTATCCATACCCTCCGTAGAAACTTTCCTTTGTCTTTTAGCTGTACTCTAAGTAATCTAAATTATTATTTAGCTTCCAAATAAGTTAAACAGAATCTGAAACATCAGACCCCACCCACTATCTTCTTCAGATGATTCATCACAGAGTGATAGAGAAGTGTACACAATTCCTCAGTGTTGTCATCGACGAGAGCCTCCATCGTCTATATGTCATTCTTGTATTCATCATTCTTTTTGACATTATTCTACAGTACCGTCTTCTTTTTCTCGTTTTTATCACGAATTTGGGTACAAAAAGAGAGAAATGTTGCATGAGAGAGAGAGAGAGGGAGAGAGAAAGCTGTGTTCACATATTTACTAAAACATATTTTACCTGTCCGCACTTTACCTCCCACACCGTCAATGTTGAAACACGCAAGTAACAACATTGTTTGTAAAAGTTACTATTATATATCGAATGGCGAAGTAAACAATGTGTAAATAGTAATCATAAATCTCCAAGACATATACAAGTTCGAATGTAGGGCAAAACGGACCTCCGACAAAGCGAAGGTAGGATCAGGTGCCATGGAGGAGTAAGCATCCTCTGCTGACCGGTCATACCTGCCGTGAGCCCTTAATCGAAAATAGGTATTCGGGATTACCCGTAGTCAAAGTTAGTATGAACAATGACAGTCTAACAAAGGGTATGAAACACATCATTCAACATATATCCCAGAGACACTTTGTAATCGCAAACAAGGTCATTATAGCGACCGTAAAACTTGCGAAATGATTACTTCAAACGAGATTCGTTATAACCCTGCAACGTCAACTTTTTCGTCAGTAGTTGACCTCGCTTTAAAAAATTCTGATACAAATGGCATGTTCTCGCGTATCGAATCAACAGTCTGCCATTAGAGTCAATATTAAGTAAAATATCCAAATATGAAGCAGACACGTCAGATTCTGTAGTGTCCTCTATTTCGAGTTCATCGGGATATATCAAATGGACATAATTATGAAAATTATGATTGTTGATTGATAAGATCGATATATCTATATGTATGGTTGAAGGACGGCAAGTTTTTTGTTTTTATCCTGTAACAGTTTCTGAACAAATTCCGCTTCCTAAGAATATAAAAATAAGTCTGCCAATAAGGGAGGTCCGTTTTGTCTACACTCGATCTTGTATATGTCTTTGGGATTTATGATTACGATTAACACATTGTTTACTTCGCCATTCGATATTGAAAACGCAACATTCTTCATCATAAAGAAATCAGTCTTGTATTCCAGAATATTTCAAGTTCAAGTCTACACCTTGTATTTTCTACAGATATACTTCCACTATTGCATCCAAACTTTTTAACTACATACTAACTTTGCAGTGTCTAAATATAGACCATATTATACTCAATCCACCTACGTTCTTGTTCTCCGCCTTCCTTTAACTATTCGAATTTCAATATATCTGCTCCCTTACATACTGGTATAAAATATATTAGATTAATTTATTCAAAAGGTTTGAACAAATTCAGAAAACTACTTTTTGTTCAAACATTTCTGTCACAAATCTTTAAATTGAGATGTCAGAAGTGGTGCAAAAAAAAACCCAAAAAAACAAAAACAAAAAAACAAAACAAAAAAAAAAAACAAACAAAAAAAACCAAAAACAAAAAAAAAAAAAAAAACAAAAAAAACCAAACAAACAAAAAAAAAAACAAAAACAAAAAAAACAAAAACAAAAACAAAAAAAACAACAAAAAACAAAAAAATTACAATAACAACAAAAAGAAAAAAAAGTGGATTCTGAAAAATTCCAAAGATCTTTTAATAAATTTTAATAAATATGAAATCACAAAACTTTTCTTAAATTAAAACATTAAAACGTACGACTTTTCAACACTTACACAACTACCCACGATAAATTAAAGACTAGACTTTTTGGCATCTTAGACAGTACCTTCTTCAACATTAACGGTAAAAGGAAATATTCCTATCTAGTGATCATTCATCAAAAAAATTATTTTGTTAAACATCATTCTGACTCCACGCAGAAGTACTCTGAAGTTGATATTAAAAAGATGCTTGGGTTCCTCATTGACAATATCTTCATAGTCTTTAGTCATCATTCCTTCCAACAGTCTGCTGGAATTCCCATGACCGTGGTCCTTTATTAGCTGACCTGTTTTTATATTCTTATGAAGCAGAATTCATTCAAAATCTTCTACACGAGAAGAAAAATTTCTTGCCGAGGTCTTCAATTCGACATTTAGATATATCGACGACGTTTTAACTATTAACAATGATCATTTTCATTCATATGTCGATACGATATATCTCAGTGAACTTGAAATAAAAGACACCACATGTGCTTCGAACTTAAATATTTTATTGAAAATAGATGCTGACGGCAAATTAACAACTCAACTTCATGAAAAACGGGATGATTTCAATTTCGCCATCGTCAAATTACCTTATCTATGTAGCGATATCCTATTATCACGTGCATATGGTGTTTATATATCTCAACTGATTCGATGCGTAAGAGATTGTTTTGCATATGACCAGTTTTAAATCGAAGCAGACTACTGACAAACAAGTTGATGTTACAGGGGTTTGTACAATCTCGTCTGAAGTCAGCATTTTGCAAATTGTATTGTCGATATAACGCTCTCGTTTGCCAGTACAACCTTCCATTAGGACAATTGTTGTCTGACGTGTTTCATACCAATTATCAGGCCGTTCTTGGTACACTGATTCTGACTGTGGATTACTACGCAAACCTGAATAAGATATAGGTCTCAAGGCGGGTGCGACCTGTCGACAGGGGATGCTTACTCCTTCTAGGTACCTGATCCTACCTCTGGTATGTCCAGGGATCCGTGTTGACCCATCTTTCTGATTTGTATTATCAATAGGAAATACGAGATTGAGTACTGTTCGTTATCTTCGCCTTTTCATTATGAAGACATAGGGCGATGTAGACTAGCAAGGTTTTATCCGTTTATTACAATATCAATAATTCACAGTCTAATGTTACATACACAATTAAATAATCTTTCTAAACGTAAAGTAAATTTGTTGACATTTAATTTTGTTTTTTGTTTGTTTGTTTGTTTGTTTATAGCCGCCTGAGCAATTTTTCAGCTATCCGGCGGCTGGTTGACATTTAAAGTTAGTGAACGGCATGTGAAGTATGAATATGAAGTATGCTGTAGGGATATTGTACATTTTTTTTTTTTTTTTTTTTTTTTTTTTATAAAACCCTAGAATTTTTTCTGATCTACCAATGGGTTACACTAATGATGCACCCTCTGAAGTGGTTCCCTTTGACTTACGTATAATTAATTTTGTGTTGGACTGATCGAAGGAGGGACACATAAGGACTTGTAATATGATAGCATATATTGAGCGTAACGAGAGATTTGCGTGTTAAAACTGAAATGAATGATAAAGTTTTATCTATATATTTACGTACATTTTGATTGTATTATTATGTGTTTGCAAAGAAAATTGTAAATTAAACCAAATTTCAGTGCTGTACAATGGGATGGATAAAACATTCAGAAATGTAAGTAGCACACTGGTTGTGTTCAAAAATTGAAGCATTTATAAATAAATCAGATTTATGTATTGAATCGCTAACTAATTAATGAAAAATTGACATTCTTCCAACTTTCAATATTTTTCGCAAATTAAGTGGCTTACAATACGTTTTTGTTTACACGACTTTTCTGTTTACCTTTCATTGTCCATCCGGTTGTGTGTCGTTTGTAAACTCGTCAATTTCAGTCCACCTGTTCTTGTATTTGTATGAGGCGAATTTATTTTAGAAAGTTTACATGAGAAGAAAAAAACTGTTGTTGTGGCCATCAACTCGAAATTCAAATACATCGACATTTTACCTACATTTACATGTGCTTCCATTCATATGTCGAATCTATGCAATGTATAATCTCAGTGAAGTCGAAAGAAAATACACCACAGACACTTCTACATCGATTTCTTATTTGAATGTTTTACTGAACATATACAACTCAGCTTTATTACAAACTTGATGACTTTAGCTTTTTCATCGTCAACTTCTCATATTTCTTTAGCAAAATTTCATAATCACTTGCTTTAGTGTTTATGTCTCCCACTGATAAGATCCTGCCCTGCGTATGATCAATTTTCAAACTGAGGCAAGCTACTGACAAATAAGTTAATATTCAAGGGTTTTAAAGGTTTTGTTATAATGACTTTGTTTGAAAATACAGGCTGTCATTGAGTTGAACATTGTCTGACGTTTTTCATAGATATTGTTAGGTCATTCTTTTTATATACTGATTTTGACATATTGGGCTCACGACAGGTGTGATCTGTCAACAGGGGATACATATCTTCCTTGGCATCAGATCCCACCTCTAGTGTGTCAAGGGATTTGCCCTGTTCTCGAATTTCTGTTGTTGATAGGATTTATGAGATTGACCACGGATCGTTATCTTTTCCGTTTTCAGATAATTTTCGCATAAAACATGTTTAAATGAAGTGGTGTGTTAAGAAAGGTCATATGTGAAATTAGGAGATATAGATATAGGAAGTAGGGAAGGGTATATGAATAGAAACAACTGAACCAGAGAAGCAAAAGCGTCAGGACGGGGTCATGATAAAGTTCATGACATATTATGCAAAGAATTATTGAAAGATTCGTTTTAAAAAGACTTTTCTCTAAAAGAAATATCCAATATGCAAGCATCATCACGTAGTGTAGATTCGAATTTGTGATCAATGGGGTCAGGAAGAGGTCGGAATAGGAGTTTTACTTTGGGTGTAAAATGTTTGCTAAAATACCCGGTATGTATTTTCAAGACGCATAAATGTACGATGTCTCAAATTGATCTACAAGCATCCTATTGTAGATTTCAATTTCTTTACGTCACCACCAGCGGAGTCATAATAGGGATTTAAAGGTTTCGATAGGAATATATCTGGTGTTTTACTACAATAAGAAAATGTATCAAATTAATATGAAAGCATTCTAATTTAGTGTAAATTTTAGTCTATTTACATCATGATCCACGGTCCAGGTTGGAGTTTGAAAACTTATATAAAATAAAATGGGGGATTTTCTTTCTACAAACCTCCTCTAAAATAATAAATATACTTGTTTGATAATTATGCATTCATTTTTGGGATATGACTCCCGGAATCAAAATAGAGCTATCAATTGAGCTTTAATAAAAACAATTATTAGTAAAAGCAATTAACTGTTTGTGTCAACAATGAGACTCATAAACTATTTGTTGAATTTATCAAATGTAACATATGCAAAAAAATTTGAAATGACAGTTCCTTAGAAAAAATTATTTCAATACATTAATAGGTAAGCTTTTTGCGATACTAAGATTGAAAGTCGATTTCAAAACGATGAATCAAGAATTAAAGAAAAATGTCAACTAATCTATAATTTACTATTACTTGGGTAACCCGATAACCAGTGGTCAAGAATATCAAATAAAACGAATTAATATTAACTTTTAACAACTTCAGTATTGTTTAATGTCTTCAAAACATTGTTATTTGTAGAATTATCGCTGCTTTCCTCCTCATGGTAATGCAGACGTCAGAATCGACCTCTCCGTCGAAATTCATCAAAGACTTCGATAATTACATGCGCGTTTGTCAAAAACTGGATTCTACACAAAAGAAAGGTATACATATATAATTAGAAGCGTTTATTTTAACTTTAAACAATATCATCAATAAATTTAACTTATATATATATATATATATATATATATATATATATATATATATCACAGTACATTTGGTCGCTATTTAAACTCTGAAAAATCAGAAGGAAATCTCAAGAATGGTGTGAACCCTTTGATTTTATTTTTGTTATCGTTTCATTTCATTTATTTATTTATCTATTTATTTTGCAGTAGTTTGAGATTTGGTTACATATTTTATTTACTAATGCTGCTTTACTATTCAGATTTATTTAAAGAATAGTATGGGGTTCATCAACAAAACAATTAGCACCAAAGTTTGCTGTTTACACTACCTTTGTCATTTTCAGGTTTTTATTTTGTTTTAATTGACTTGAAATTCTTGCAATAATTCTTATTATTATACAGTCTGTTCTCAAACCGGGATTGCGGTTGCCTTTCATGCTGCTCTGAAGTCCAACCTCCGGAACGTTCCTGCAAACACCATTTTAAAGTTTGAGGACGTTCTGTTGAACAAAGGCAATAGATATGACCCCCAAACAGGTGTTTTCACCGCACCTGCAGACGGTGTCTACTTTTTCCAATGGGCCTTCCTCACTAACAAAGAATCAACGGTTTACATACAAGCAGCGATCAATGGTGTCGGTAAAGCGTACACATGCATTAACACTCAAGCAAGTCAACACACGAGTGCATCAGGACATTTGATATATGAACTGAAGGCGGGAGACAAGGTGTGGATCAGATCTTTCCACGTGACCGCTGGTTACCTGATAGGACACAAGTATACCTTCTTCTCTGGATATAAATTGAATTTTTGAAAAGCAATTACGCTGTACATAGATAAATATAGTGAATAAAATAAAATCCCAGATATTGCTGAGTTCAGTCTCAATATACGAATTCTGTATATACACACACTGTATACATAGATATCAATGTATCCGAGAAGCGCGTGTCATCAGAGTTCTCCGTAATGAAAAGGCGAAGATAATAAACAGAACTCAATCGCGTAATTCCTATAGAAAATGCAAATCAAAGAGATGAGTAAACACACACTCCTGGACATATCAGCGATGGAATCAGGTGCACGTGCCTAGGAGGAGTATGCATATCCTTTCGACCGGTCAAACCCACCGTGAGACCTATATCTTGATCAGGTAAACGGAGTAATTCGCAGTCAGAATCAGTGTGCCAAAAACGGCCTAACAATTGGTATGAAAAACGTCAGAGCATTTGACCTCATGGAAGGTTGTACTGGCAAATGAGGTCGTTATAACGACAATAAAATTTGCGAAATACTGACTTTAGTCGAGACTGTACAACCCCTGTAACATCAACTTCTTTGTCAGTATCCTGCGTCGATTTAAAAAGTGATCATATGCAGAACAAACTACTGCGCATCGAATCAGTTGAGAGACATAAACACCATATGCAGGTGATGATGGAATACTGCTACACAGATAAGGGAAATTGAAAATGGGGAAATTGAAATTACCCCGTTTGTCATGAAGTTGAGTTGTTAATTTGCCGTCAGCATCTATTTTCAATGAAATATCTAGGTACGAAGCACATGTGGAAGACTCTGTGGTGTCTTTCGTTTCAAATTCACTTGAATCAACATATGAATGAAAATGATCATTGTTAATTAATCACACGTCGTCGATATCTTTAAATGCCGAATTGAAGACCACAGCAAGAGATTTTGAATGAATTCTGCTTCATAAGAATATAAAAACAGGCCAGCTAACAAAGTAACACAACTCGTGTCCATGGGAACTCCAGCAGACTTTTGGAAGACCCGATCGCCAAAGACTATAAAGATATTGTCAATGAAGAACTCTAACAGCTTTTTAATATTAACTTCAGAGTACCTATGTAGTCAGAGTGATGTTTAACAAAATAATTTTTTGGATGAATGATCACTAAATATGACTATTTCCTTTTACCTTTTTTTTTATTTGAAAAAGCAACTGTCTATGATGTCAAAATGTTATCGCTCCCGTGAGGACCCGGGTTAGATAGAATATGTCCTCAGTACCCCTTGTTTGTCGTAAGAGGCGACTAAATGGGGCAGTACTTCGGATGAGACCGCAAAAACCAAGGTCCCGTGTCACAGCAGGTGTGGCACGATAAAGATCCCTCCCTGCTCAAAGGCCCTGAGCGCCGAGCATAGGCCTAAATTTTTCAGCCCTTCACCGGCATGTGACGTCTCCATGTGAGTGAAAAATTCTCGAATGGGACTTTAAACTATATATAATCAATCAATCAATCAAAATGTTATCGTGAGGTATGGCCGTGTATAGCGTTCGAAACTCATACGTTTTGATGTTGTTGATTTGAGAAAAGTTTTATGATTTCAAATTTACTAAAGGTTCTTTATTTTTTATTTTTTTTTAGAATCCACATTTGATTTACATCACTTATATATAGTGACACAGTACATTTGAAGTTTCTCATTCACAGCAGTTGATATTTTCGTGAGGAGCAAAGATAGAAGATTGGTAGATTTGTTTGTTTGCTTGTTTTACGTCCCATGGAGAATTTTCTACTCATATTGAGACGTCACCAGCTGTAGGTGAAGTACCATAAATTTTTTACCGTGCCAAGGCTAAAGTGACACCGAACCTCCGTGTTTAGGTCATATCCGAAAGACCCGTGATTCTCACATCGAAATGCCGAGCGTTTGGCAAAGGAGCAATCACTACCTATTTTTCGTCTGAGGTTTGACATGGCCATGGCACGAGCGGAGCTTGAACTTACGACCTCCCGGTTACGAAGCGTACGCTCTAACAACTAAGCTACCGCGGCCGGACTTGGTAGAACATTTACTGGATCCGGCAATGTACTTTGTTTATATATATATATATATATATATATATATATATATATATAAGACCATGTCCATCTTGTTTCAATTGTATTGGTTTTTAAATGTTCTTTAATTTTGGTTGTAAACGAAGTCGTCATATGAAAGACACATGAGTCAGCTTCGAGTCCTATTGACGCATTAGTGAAAAACCTTCAGTATTCTGAACAATCAGGCATATCAAGATCGATGTTTTACTTATGTAACCGAGCAATGATGACAACATTTTAGATGGTGCAACTGGTTTATTCATATACTTATATCAAGCGTTTTCAACATTCTCTCCTCGTTTCTTTCATTTCAGCGTTGCCACGTGAACGTTGTGTATAGATCTCTTGTGTGTTTGAACGAAAAATCACGCATTTCATAATTGGATATTTTTGGATGAGCCAGATGATATTGTTAACAAAAGCTCCAAGGTGGGATTCTTGACTTTTGATCAACGAGATTCTGACTTTGTTAAATGCGTACCTATGAGAAAATCATGAAAAGAGAAAAAGGAATACTCAAGCCACATTAAGAAATATAGATTTCTATGCTCGCATATATGTCGACCCGCATGTATTTTAATAACCCCCTTTTTGCAGAATTTTGAGGAATTTAACACTAACCCTCTTATAAGCCAGACAGATTTTTTCCATCAAATTCTCTGACATCTTAATATCCATTTTCTAGCATGAGTTGTGTTTCTTTGCTCTATATATTTTCTGAACGTCGATCTCAATCGTTATTGAAGATAACCTCATGTTCTAATATTCTAGAAAATTTTAAGTGTTGTAGACATAACACAATGTTTAGTCAATAGCGTTCATTCAATTGAAATTTGCACATACATTTATAAATGTGTTGATAATTTATAAGTAACGACCCTGTTCTAAAGAAATTACGTATTAACAGACAATGTTCAAGCTATATATCGCTATTGTGTGAGGTCAAGATTATTCTTTTAATCGCTCAGAAGAGAAAACAATGTAAATATTGAATACAAATTCATAGATAAAACATAATATGATTTACTTTGGGAGTATTTAAATATATTTGAATTTAGTAACAATCATTGCGTAAGAAAGACAAAGTTAAATTTTTCATTTGTTTACATCGATTCGGGCGAATATGAAAGTAGGTCTACATGACAAGGTGCTCTTACCTCTTATGGTATGATGACTTTCGATTCGACCGTCATGAGTCTACCGATTTTAGCCTCGTTTTGGAGTCGATATGAATATTCATCGTGATATCATTAAAAAAAGTCGTATATCAGCGTAATGATAAAATCAGGCTAGTTCTTCGTAAAATGTTCTGCATATTGACTTTAATAAACACAATATAAAATGAGTCGTATTTATTTCATTTCTAATATAAAGGACGTCTCCATATGAGTGAAAGATTCTCGAGCGGGACGTTAAACAGTATATAATCAACCAATCTAATATATAGCGGGAAGTATTCAGTACTGTTATTTATTGTTACCGGTAATGTTTAATTCCTTATAGGAGTTATGACTTCAGAAATGGAATACTATTCGTAATTTATCTTGTTGATTTGCTACTGACTAACCGTCATTAACACATTCAAAATCCCGTTAAATGTCGACAGTTGTGCAAAAAAAAAAAATATGTGCGGCATTACTATATGCGCATACAAGTCGGACACACACTTTGGTGTTGAACTTGATTTTTACTTCCCAAAACCGACTTCTATGCGAGTATATACAGTATATATTTCTATGATGATTAGTAGTTGATACATACCTGTAACCAAGACACCTCCATTTATTTTAACTCTGTCATTTGATCGTTTGCACTTTCATGGACTCCTGAAACCAAGTAATAGTCAGTAGTCAAACCCAGTGCGCAAAGAATGACTTCATTTGCTATGAATCATGTCAAACAGCATTTTACCCGATGACAGGTTGTACTGAATGTATCCCAGTGAACTCGAAATAAATAGAAACAGCAATGTTACAGATCTACTTTATACTTAGATATTTATTAACATAACTTATAACGGCAACAGGAGGCCTCCGTGGCCGAGTGGTTAGAGCATCGCGCTAACACCACAAGGCCTCTCACTTATAGTCGGTGCGGGTTCAAATCTCGCTCGCGCCGATATATGTGAGAAAGTTTGCCAGTTTACTTGCGGAAGGTCGGTGGTCTCTTCCCAGGTACATTGTATCTGGGTTCTCTCCTCCACCAATAAAAACTGGACGCCACCAGATAACTGAAAAATTGTGGAGTGTGGCGGAAAACAACAATCAATCAATCGATCTATAACGGCAACGTTATGACAAACAGAATAACTTCAGCTTCTCTATCCATTTTAAGTAGCAACAAATCCATTATCCCCTGCATGTGGTGTTATGTCTCTCAAGGCATTCGACATGCAAGAGCTTGTTCTGGGTATGGTCAATTTTTAAATCGAAGCAGGCTACTGATAAATACGTTAATGTTCCAGGGGTTTCAACAGTCTCATTTAAAATCAGCATTTCGGAAATTTTGATGGTTGTTATAACGATCAAATTTACCAATATAATCTTTCATTGGATATAAGGCTGTCTGACATGTTTCATACCAATTCTCATGCCGTTCTTTGCACACTGATTTTTAATACGCATTACTCCGTTTACCTGATCAGGTTATGGGGCTCACAACGAGTGTGGCCGGTCTTCAGGGTATGTTTACTCCTCCTAGACACCTGATCCAACATCTGGTATGTCAAGTGGTCAGTACTTGTCCTACTCTTAATTTTGTATTCTTTATAGGAGTTATGAGAGTTGTTACTGTTCGTTATGAAAAGTGAAGATAAAGAACAGTGATTAAAATCTCATAACTCCCACGAGGAATACAAAACAACGAGTGGGGCAATATCTTCACTTTTTCATTTTCAGATTTGATTGAACATTATATTTATGGGTTTAATGGCTCAAATAGAACCTTGCTGTTGACTTACCTCTCTGCACATTGTAACTGAAAGTTAAAAAACAAAACAGTGCAGGATGGCATTGATCTCGTCCGATGACTGTGATGGTGGTACAAGCTGCGATATAGATGCGGCTTTTTTTTTTGTTGTTGTTGTTGTAAACACTGCTTTAACATCTCCGATATCTTAATGCGAGCTGTAGAGGAAAATAATTTTGTACAATTGGAAGAGACATCTAGGTCCACTTGGTCTTTGTCGTAAAATAAATTTTAAGTACATCCTTTTCATGGTCGTTCAAAAACAAAGCCAGACAGGGGAGTTGGGTCGTTATGTGTAGGGAGATATGGCTGTGTCTGGAATTGTCAGTCTCAATAGGCGCAACTATTTTTCTTACTTCTTCCCATTTATTTTAGGCCCAGTTTTATTGATGCAAAGGAAATAAAATGTAAGAAGTCTGCATTATAGGAGTGTGTGAAAGACCATATGAAACGATTTCTAACAAAGGTATCTTACTTTACAAACATAAAAAACTGGTTTAAATGAAAGTTAAATTGCAGGTAAGAACATTTTTGTTGTGTTTGCATTGATAAGAAATAAAGCTGTAAAATCTGTGCATGGAATGAATGTGATGCCCACTTATCGTTCTTGATTCTGTGTGTTTATATGTGTCACAAAGACCCATCGATGAAAAGGCTAAGATAACTAACAGTATTCAATCTCGTATTTCCTATAGAAACTACAAATCAGAGGGATGGGCAGACACGGGCCTCTGGTCATACCAGAGGTGGGATCAGGTGCCTAGGAGGAGTAAGCATCCCCTGTCGAAAATAGTGATTGAAAATAGCATGATTGTACTTCGTTTTGTTTAACGAA
Organism: Ostrea denselamellosa; assembly: GCA_024699665.1. NCBI lineage: Eukaryota > Metazoa > Mollusca > Bivalvia > Ostreida > Ostreidae > Ostrea > Ostrea denselamellosa. The sequence continues at coordinate 208,760 of JAMZEH010000059.1, forward strand.
ATCTCTCATTAATTAAATGGTTATGAATGAATCTGTTTTCTGACGATCTGACCGATTTCTTGGTACAGTCATATAGTTCAAACCAGTCTGGAATAATGTACGACAAGCGAATAACAGTTCTTCATCAGAGGGTGATCTTTAAGATATATCTGATAACTATAATGATAATAATTTCATTTCCCTTTTAATACTAATTAATACTAAAATATTCGTGTAGGTGTAGAATACCTTAAATCATCATGGATGCCGTCTATTGTACCGACGCACGGTTCTTCATAATCAGGTAGTGTGTCGTCGTGTGCCCCAAAATTCTAAAATTCACAAATCTTTGTGTGTGTGTGTGTGTGTGTGTGTGTGTGTGTGTTAATTTTTGTTTGTTTGGTTTTTTTTTTGGTTTGTTTTTGTTTTGTTTTTGTTTATTGTTTGTTATTATTTGGGGTGGGTGATCTTCTACATTATTTCTAAAAAGTGCTTGCGTTTAATTCAATATTTTTCTATTGTTTTTACTTTATTACTTTAAATATCCACTGTTATACGATCAAATATTATTTTTGAGAAAAAAATAATTATTCATTTTTTTAATAAACACGTTCAGTTCAGTATATAATAGTATATAAAATATAAGTTATAATTCCTGATACTTCATCATTTTTTTCCTGAATTTCAGAATGAAAGGTTTATTTACAATTTTATTTTGACTAAATTTTATGTTTATAATAAGAAAATGAAAGTTACATACTTTTTGGACGCGAGTGTAGCAAAATTTCATAATAGATATGAAGCCAGAGGCGGATTTAATTGGGGGAGGGGGCTCTAAAATTTTCAAATTTAAGATAAATCATGACCTCTTGTTTAGAAAAAAAATAAAAGATAAAAGAAACATTTTTTCCCAATCACAGCGAAATAAATGACGATATCCGGCGTGTTGGGGTATATGATTTCTTGTAAAATATAGTTTCGTTGCATAAAACACAAGTTTTCATGACCGTTGTTGAGTTAAATGCGGCTTCGCTAAACCAGATCTTCAATTGTAGGCTAAGCGTGAATTCTATTGGTCAACGAATTGCATCATTTTCGTCATACATATTTATGAGAAACAAGAAAATTTTCACGCAGATACCCACGGGTGAAAAGGGAGAGGCGTGTACATTTCAGCCGTGGCTTGTGACGATGAGGAAACCCAAGGTCGGTTACACTTCTGTTTGTGCGACCGAACGTGGTTTTCCGACGATGTTTGAACTCAGTCTGATCAGAACCAAACCCCATTTTCCTTACACTCGGGTATAAGAAGAGGGGGTGGATTTAAGAAGACTGGTTTGAAGTAAGCGGTGAACTTTCAACGTTGATTTGTTTCACTCTTTGAAAAAATAAAGTAATGATTAACACAATTTGATTTTAAATCTCTTTTTTTTGTATCCACATTGCAGCCTAATACTGCAATTAAATGCTGCACACTGTGACGATCCCCTCTGCAGTGTAATACTGCAATTAAATGCTGCACACTGTGTCATTTTTCAAACCGTTATGCAGATTTATACTTGGTTATACAACATCTTGTGTTTACATCAAAGTGGGTCTTTCTGACGCCATCAGGAAAGGGAGATAAGCCACGATCATCAATCGAGTATATTTGATCAGCTGTATTGGTGTTATATTGCACTGAAAGAAAAATCAAAACTAATTCTTTTTTAATAAACCTTGATTAATGAATATCCATACATAACTTAATTTCGTCAAAATATCGTTTCACATGACCTTTGAATAGGTACTCAGTATAATATAATATCACTTATAAATTAATATGTTAACAGTTTAAAAACACGCTACTTTACAACATAAAATCATTGCATAACAGACATACTAATAAGAAAATACCAGCTCATGATTTTTACAACATTTTACAACATATTTAAAATACATGTAGAAAATTGATTATCTATAGAAAATATGAACTTTTCAGTATCTCATAGTTTACCTTTTATTATTGTACCCAGTGAATAAAATTCGTACAAAAGATATGTTTATATACTACACAAAGTTTAACAATTTAAAGATTTTGCAAAAAGCCTGTGACGTGTAGTTATCAATATAAAAGTGACACGAGTGATTTCATGAAGATTATATATTTAGACATTTTAAATTTATATGATCTTTCTCCCGACTGTCACTCGATGACATAACGTAATGTTCTTCTACCTTTTGTTACAAATAACTTAGAACAGATATTAGTACAATCTACAGTGTTTTCGCATGTACGGTCATTTGAATATACAGTTCTGAGTGAGCAGGTACATAACTGAATATTTTGTATAAAGTTTTTCTCCACAAACAATTTTCAGTCGAATATATTGAATGAAAACATTCCACTTCGGTTAGAAATATGTTGTTTAGATAGGTTATTAATGTTGTGATGAATTTACATCATAAGATGGCATATATAGTTACTTCTCAACACTTTAGACTTGACTTATTGAATATCTGTGTTTAATTTAACGTAAAAACCAGAAAGTGTGGGGAGATATACATGAATAAACGCAATAATCCTCGAGACTCCAATTCAATGGTCACGCTCTATGGCTTCACGCCATGAAACCCATTGACCCAGTTCCTATGAATATTTAGGCCATGTTTGTAAACAAAGAGAACTGGAGGCTATACTACACCGTATAAGACGAAATGACTAAATCCGTATATTGCGGGAAGGAGGATATATCATCAAGGAAATATCATTTGGCAGATTTTTTTTCGGGTGGGAATATGATTAATACGGGTATATATGGTCAATGACTAATGCGGACTTGTCAACCAATGAAAAGTCTGTGACAGAGATTCCAGAACTTCCACTACTACAGTCAGTCTTTCATAATCTTTGGAATTCTGTACCTTTCAAACCAAACATTTTTATTTTCAGTTCTAAGTAATGAATATGGTGATTCCATTCACGTTTAAATACAACTTTCAGTTTAATAGAAACCTTATTTACTCGACACATGTTTCATGTTAGTTTCGAAAGTTTACCTCTGTTCTTTTTCACATACCTAGTTTTAAATAATTACTCTTTACACATATTCTTATCTATAGATTTTATATTCGTAATAAATTTCTGGTTCCACTCTGCTCTCGATACCACGCCCTCTGTTAGATATACCGGAATGGTGGTCCCCTTCCGCCCTCGGGTACCACGCCCTCTATTAGATTTCTCTCGTTTGATCTCGTTCAGTTCTCGCGTACCCTACCATCTGTTAGATGTACTGGATTTTTTTTTTTTGATCAGTTAAAATAACGCCTGAATAATAATATTAAAAAATCCCATACCACGTGCACTTTTTTTGTACTACAGGTACAAGCATGTGTCAACACACATATGAACACCTGTCCAAAGAATTCATATTATTCACACATCAAATATATAATGTATAGGTACAATATGATAATCTAATATTAAATTGAGAGTGTGGACTTTTACATGAGCAGCCAATAAAAATGATATTCTATTTTAGTTTTTACTTTTTATTCGCGGGTATAGTTGACCAGGAAGTGTCGTGATCGCTCGCTTGCAGATGGTTCGTCAACTCGAGGTTATTTCCCTTGGGGAATTTGCACAAACTGAAAATAGATTTGAAAACCCATGATCTTTTGTTGTTTTTTTTATATACTGTTTATTATAACTTCAAAAATCAGTCCTTGAAGAAACATAATTTTACTGCACACACACGTTTATAAAGATGATGAGAGACGAGGGGCATTGTGATATGTACGACAAATTTCTACCCGGGCCTGCTGTGAACAACTCGAGAGATTTCAACGCGTTTCAAATTAGACAAAATATATCAACAGAAAAACAGAGAATATGCCGGAGCGGTTTTACCGTGGCTTTGTCAACATCGATTATAAGTAATATCATATTAACAGTCGTCATCATTTATATAACGTGTTTTACACGCATCAAATATTTTGATACTAATCGAAAGGTAGGAGAGGATTTTTCTATGGTTTCAAGAACGGACGCAACATTCAACAGGACGATTATTTGCTTACATTGCCGTTCACCGACAACCAAACTAGGAATCTCTTCTAAACCACCCCTTTGTTGTAGCCATACCAATGAACATACCATTCTTCTAATTAAATTGGTAAGTGGCGCTTAACTTTACATAATGAAAATGGCTGTGATACATTTGATTTCAAGTTTGATACATAATTAGAGGTCTGTTTTCTTTTTACAGCTGTTAGATCAAAAGCAAAACAAGACGAGGTCACTGTGTGGTCAATATGAAGTCACAACAACACGTGGTAAAGTGCACGCTATTTTTATCTTCATTCTGTATTTCAGCTTGTACACTTGGATATAAGTGAAAGTCTGCTCTGCTTTAGTCAATGATGTATGCAGTAACACAAAAAAAAAAAATTTTTGTAGAGAAACATTATAATGTATTATCAGCAATTCTAAGTTTGCTTGTTCGGCTTAAACACACGCACACTGTATGGAATCGAATTTTTATCTTATATTTGATACCATTGCATTATAAGTCTCTTACAGGCTACTTAGTTACTGTATTACGTCTTGTCAAGTGGCTTATATGAGAATTTTTACTTATATCTCTAAACTTTTATTTTACACTTCTTTTCCAGATGAAAGACCCATTCATTTGAAATCCACTCTGAAAAGAGCTCTCAAGTCGTCAATTATTCCGGCAACCGCGAATAGAATACAAATAACGAAGAGTGGCCAGTATAACATATTTGGATCGATGTGTTTTTCTGAAAAAGATTATAGGGTAAAACCTGAAACGGTAGTTGTAAAATTAGAGACGGTCTATTCGGGTTTGAAGAAAACAATTTTACGGAAGTCCCTATCAGTTCACTGGGATCCAAATGCTTATGCGTGTGTAAATTTCATGAACAATATTTGGCTTCAGAAAGGGACAAATGTACTTTTATTTGTCAGTCATCCAAATGTAATATACAAGTTACCGGGATGTAATTCGATTGGCATTTACAGAACTACTTAATGTTATCAGTATTTTATTCATCAAAGTTTTCTAGTGTTTTTATTATCTTGCCTTTTAAACACGCCATATATCCTGGTTCGCTGGAAAAAAGGAAGAGCTGACAGAATGCTTTGATTTTTTTGGAAACAAGTGAAGAGAGACTGGTTTATAAATCAAAATTAAAATGTTGATGTGATTTCGTACTGTAATAATGGGATTATTAAAAATCCTACAGATCAATAAAGCGCTATCAATAATACAAATTATTTATATCTGCCCTCGTTAAGCAAAACCGAAACTGCTGCCTCGGCATTTTGTTGGAAGGTGTATGGCGTGTAGATATTTCGTGATGCCAATTTTGCGTGTTCTGATCAATGATGAATGATTGAATATAAATCCATTCACAATTGGTGAAAATTGGCAACGAGTAACTTTGATGTTATTTATAGATGAAACCTAAATTTTCATCGTACTTTCGGTTTCGATCAAAAGGGAAACTTTGAACGAAATTTCTAAAAATCAAGCGAAGGACGTAAGCAGAGAAGAAATATGGACGTGGACACGGAAGAGTCATTTAGTTGGCTTGGTGAAGATTCGAATAAAACTTTTATCCAGAGAAATCGACACACCACTTGTACGAAATTTCAGGGGATCTGTTCGGTCATATCGTTAGTCATTTCGGTGATTTTAATAATAATGATCGTGACATTCAATGGATATGTACAGCAGAAAGAGAATCAACATTCAGCATATTCAAGCAGTTCTTATACGTCACTTCCTGGAAATGTTATATGTACACCATGTGAAAAGAATATACAAAAAACTAAAGCCATGTTTACTGTGACTTCCTCCAAATTGTATTTGTGTTGTGAAAATAACGAATCTCTGATTTCGTTACTGAAATTGGTAAGTACTTTTTCTCAATATTATGGACATTTTTATTCCTGTGACTTTCATGTGCTCTTTCCATTCAAAATGAATGTATTAATTTTTCAGTTTGAGGGGCAATTGAAAACGAACAGGACCTCCTCATCAAGAAATGCATTTATAAGGAGTGGAGCATTTCCTTATGGTAATTTTATTCAATATGGGTCAATAAAAAAATCTGATTTTCATGAGTTTCTAACGCAAAAGTGCAATTTATTCTATGAAGATGTTTCGAAAGTAAAACTGGCTATTTTTAGGGCTGCAATTAGCAGACGATACAACTTTTGGAACAATCTAGTTCAGGCGTTTAGAAAACTTCGTTATATTAAAAATTGTTCAGATAAAGCCCTTGGAGAGCTACACAAAGTTTAATTTTCTCCTAAATTTCTTTTCAGCTGTACAAAAAGAAAACAGAAATATACAAGTGACAGTTTCTGGGAATCACACCGCGGACACCCCAATTTCTCCTGTCAATTTCACAGTTCTGGAAGTCGGAATGTTCAGTGTGTACTTTCACTTAACTCTCAGAGTGCCAGAGACCTCTACAAATTTTACTCGAATGGCACTGAACGTGTCTTTAGTGCACACTTTCAGTAATACTAGGAATGTAATCCTTTCTAAGAAACTCTCTCTACACATGCCGATGCCGAGTGGCGGCTATGGGAACATTGTGTTGTTTGAGAATATCCATCTCGCGAGGGGAACGTATCGTATTTTAGTTTCTGATATAACGTCTGTGTATAATTTTTATGGTTGTAATGATTTAACTATATATAAGATTTAATTATATGTATGTAGGAGATATAAATATGGTAAATACTGATTTTACTCGTTCTATTCCGTCGTTTATATCAAACACGGTTTGATAACAAATATCATACGGTTCAAATTATATGTATAGGTGGATAAATGGATAATCTGGGACCGCATATCTTATTACGTGAGTGATTGAAGACATGCAGGGTATCAAACTAATTGTTTCCACACACAGTGGACATATTGTTGAAGCGTTTTTAAAAACCATTTTGGTCTTAGTTTCTCGGAAGTTTGGATACGGCGCGCAAATCAAGCACGTGGAAATCGTGAACACTTAATGTGTGTTTCCATAAAGTTTGGCATGAAAATCACCAACGCTTCATTTATATTTCATTCATATATATAGTTAGTATCAAATAACTCAATTTTATAACGTCTTGAATACTTCTGACGATGTACGATTGCCATACTCCGTGGACGTTATTTGAATTACAATACGTGATACCACGTGATCTAACTTGACCAATACAAAATGTTAAATCCTCAAGGTCACTACCTGGTTGAAGCTGGAAATATGAATGAATATAAAACATTTTGGTTGTTGGTAGTAATTTTCAGTTGACATTGCAATAAAAACAAATAGATTAGTTGGCCCACCAAAATTTGTCACTCGAGAAACTCAGAACATACAGTTAAAAGAGAGCGTAGCAGTGATTTAAAATCCTAATCTCTACCCAAATATTGTGTGGCGAATTGATTAATTAGGATGATATCTCATTGACAAACAGTACAAGATCTCTAATATTACAAAGATTTTTCCACGAACAGTGTCTATAAAAAAAGACCCGCATTTAAGCTCGAAAAGTCCATGTATCTTATTCATGCATCTACATGTTAACAAGTGGAGCTGCATTGTGGCCACACTGTTGTCATTTTGCGATAATGTCCTCAAGAAATTTATCGCTTTTCAAAAAGTTCGAATCAAATGAACACGCATGTACAGGTAAATTTTGCTTGAATATTTGTGTGTATTCATTTTATGTACCGTAAATTGTGTATGATTAAAACATGTTGAGATGAAATCGTGTCTAAGATTGTTTTGAAGCTTTGGATAATAGTCTTATAATGCATCCTTCCTGAATTCGCAAACAGGAAGTGCCTATTCTTGTATATTGTCAATCAAGAGTGTGCTGATTAAAGAGTTACAAGGATTTTTGGAATGAATAGTGTTAATTGTTAGTATAATTTTTAAGAGATGATAAACAGATCTTAAGGGTTTGTGATCTGATTTACACAAGTAACCTCCTCATACTTACAGTTAATGTATTCATTGAGTTGGAACTCCATAATTTTTTTACTAGTTAGAGATATTTCATACAGTTACAAAAGGAACTAATTTTAATTCTTTCATTTCAAGTTTGTTTCTTTCCGTCTTTGAAATCTAATGCTGTATGAATTCATATATTCTTTTTATGTATCTGAGTAAAAATAAAACACAGCGATGGTTAAAAATAGAGGCTTATCTTATCTCACTAGTTTAGAAAAGATATTTTTATGTATGAGTTTTACTTTCGATTTAGTTGGATTCTCCGATCGTGCACCCTTAGATTTAAATGGAACAATGACTAATTCAGTATGAGGCCGTCCGACTACATTTAATAGTAGGTATAGCATATATCTAATAGTAGTTAAAACATGTATGTGTACTGGCGTGTGAAGCTTATCACTAAACATGCATGTATTTCAGTTTTGAAACGTAACATTTTTATAATACATTTTCGAGCACCTGTTAGTGGAGGCCTGTTAATTGGTGTCCGCCCATCCAATATTTATACTGCTCGTGCACAATAAATTTAAAAGTTCTTATTACTCTGTTTGCCCACAGAAAATTTAACTAGGTCACAACTTTTGAAGGATGGTGATAAGGCTTTTTTTATTTTTTTTTTATTTTTTATTTTTTGATATATCTAAAGATTCGTCCTATCATTGATATATCTGAACTTGTCCTATATTTATGAAGAAATGACTTCCGCCACGATGTTTAATTTTTTATCAACATCTACATACGAGTACACTGACAAACCTGTTAACGACCCTAGCAATGGGGATGGCGTAAGAAAAGCTTAGTCTATCGCATCTTTTGATCAACAATACGTTATTACGTATAATTTTGAGAACCTAACCGCTCTTCATTTTCTCACAGGTTTCTTTTTATCCAATCATGAAGAGGGCTCTCTGACAGTGAGTCCCATATCCGGAATAGAAACAGCAGGTAACACCATATCTTGTCTGTGACAGTTCTGTATATTGGTGCATAGACTATCGAAATTGATCACCAGAGATTATTGTTTCGCACGATAATTGCAATGGACGCAACTGATAGAGGGAAAAAATGGGCCAACAACGGAGGGCAGTTTATTGGTATATAATTACATTCATATATTTTCCTTATTACAGCTTCGAGTTGATGGGTAAATCATGCGTAAAGTTGCCGGAAGTATTGTGCACGATGCCACACCCCTATCCGGATAGACACACGTGTCGTCAGTCGAAACATTAAAAGCGACAGGTGTCGAGTTTCATTCTTGTAAAATATTTTTTGACGTTTTAAGCATAAACTGTAGGTGTATGAATTCATTGTCTGAATGAAAAATTATCAAAAAATCGAGAAATGACTACTGTAGGAGTTTATCTCACTGCAGATTGCTGTAATGTGTTATAAAAGGTAGGAATGTGGCCTGTAAAAGGTATAAACATGGCCTATAAAAGGTAGAAATGTAGCCTGTAAAAGGTATAAACATGGCCTATAAAAGCAAAGGGACCCTAGTATGAAATTTATTAGCACTTTGAAATTAACTTGTAAATGTTGGTGGTCAGTTGTCTAAAATCAATATAATTAATTAGTGAGAAAGCTAAGGGTTAGTATTGAAAGCTATGGGGAATGATTTGGTACTTTTTCCACTAAGACTTGGGTATGTCGTCTGTATGACTAAGTATTTCGTCTGTACGACTTGGTATGATAAACTACGACTTAGTATCTCGTCCGTACGACTTTGTATGTAATACATGTATGTACGATTTAGTTATATCGTACGTATGACATATTTCCTTTTGGCAGTATTACTTCTTATTACCAACCGTCAGACTTATCGCGAGTAAGTGCGAGATTATCTGGACGTAAAGAGAACGTTGATAGAGTTACCCTCCCCCATTGGTAAATGATAATAAAACTTGTTGCAGTTTTAATAAAATAGCCATTGGTCAAATTGTATTATTCAAAATTTTGATAACACTAATATAATAAAATTTCCAATAAAAAAAAAATCGATATTCCATCCGAATTCTATCGATTTTTTGTAATTTTCAAAACAGATGGAGTTCGGAAACGCGTCAGTATTGTTAATTAGTGTTCTCAAAATTAAAAAAAATGCAATTGTGTCGGTAGCACGACCTTACGCGCCTTTAATTTGAAGAGTTCCACTAATGGAATTAACGAGAATTCAGGGTTACAAAAAAAAAAAAAAAAAAAAAAAAAAGAGAGAGAGAGAGAGAAAAAAGAAAAAAAAGAAACCTACTCTTTAGTCTTTACAAAAATCTCATCCATATTCTTTAGGCCAAACAAATGCAGTACTAGTAATTTGCCCCCCCCCCCTCCCCCAACTATTGCAACGTCTTTAGAGTGTAGGTACTGAAGGAAACTAATATTATATCTCTTGCTAGGATAAAGCATGATACAAGTATTGCGTACGTTATTTAAGTTCGTTATTTCCAAATGATATTTCATATATACTTATCCTGCAAATATGGCAAAGAACATCGCCAAGGCACACGTTTACCCCCTGCAACGAAATACACCTGTTCTTCAACGGTGTGGTTATAGATGTCACCTTTAAACAAATATACATGTATAGTATTGTGCAAACAAAAAACAAACAAAACAAAAAACAAACAAAACAAAACACAAAACCAAAACAAACAAACAAAAAAAAACCACCAAAAAACCCCAACCTGGATTTCATTATAAAGTGATATATCTTTAATGACAAGTAACTAAAAGCAAAGTTTACATGAATAACATGGATGAGTCCTGGAAGTTCAATAAACTTGGAAGTCAATAGTCAGTCAAGTCCCCTATAAACACAAGCTCTCTATGCACAGTGTAATTCGCCAGGCGAGAACTTTGGAACCATTTCTGACAATGTCCAAACTTTGACCACCTTTATCTCGTACATCTGTAAAATTGGATTGATTGATTGATTAAATATTGTTTAACGTCCCTCTCGAGAATCTTTCACTCATATGGAGAAGTCACCATTGCCGGTGAAGGGCTGCAAATTTAGGCCTATGCTCGGTGCTTATGGCCTTTGAGCAGGGAGGGATCTTTTACGTGCCATACCTGCTGTGACACGGGACCTCGGTTTTTGCGGTCTCATCCGAAGGATCGCCCCATTTAGTCGCCTCTTACGACAAGCAAGGGGTACTGAGGATCTATTCTAACAACGCGGATCCCCACGGGGTCTGTAAAATTGGAAACGACTTTCCTCTATATACTATTTAAGAATTTTTCGTGAATTTTTATATTTTTTATATACATATTGACACTATATGTTTACAATATGAATACAGAGGACCAGATGTTTTCTTCAGCAGACTTTTTGGAAAGTTCCTGTATTGACAAATTATTTTTCATGTCACATTATTTGCACTTAGTTGCTTTTTCAACCCCACTATGAAGCTCCTCATTTCATAAATTACCATTTACAGTTCAATTGTAAATTCTGAATAGTACAAAAATATCATAATTCGGTGATACGCCTACCGTCTTCTGGAACCATTACAGTGCAGTACTAGTATGTAGGGGTATGGAGAGGGTTATATACTAACAAAAGTTATTTCCACAGAGAGAATTGATTGCAATAAATTTTTAAAAAGTATAAAATTTGAGGCTTGCTGATTTTAAACGAGACAGCTGAAACCCCTGTAACATCAACGTTTTTGTAAGTAATCTGTCTCAATTTAAACTAGATCAAACGCATAACATTATTGAATTCATTTGAGAGACATAAACACTTATGCATGTGATAATGGAATGTCGGCACATAAATATGGGGAATAGATGGTGGAGAAGTTGACATCATCCTGTTTTTCCTAAACTTGAGTTGTTAGTTTGCCGTTAGCATCTATGTTCGATAAAATATTTGAGTACAAAACAGATGTGGAAGACTCTGTGGTGTCTTTTATTTCGAGTTCACTGGAATATATCGAATCAACATATGAATGATTGGTTGGTTGTTCTTTGTATATTTTTTAACGTCCCGCTCGCGAATTTTTCACTCATATGGAGACATTGCAATTCCCAGTGAATGACTGCAAAATTTAGGCCTACACTCGGTGCTTACGGCCTTTGAGCAGGGAAGGATCTTCATCGTGCTACACCTGCTGTGCCTGTTTTTGCAGACTCATCCGAAGGACTGTCCCTTTTAGTTGCCTCTTACGACAAGCAAGGGGTACATGTACAGATCTAGAGGACCTATTCTAATCTGGATCTCGCATGAAAATGATTATTGTTAAAAGATAAAACGTCGTCGATATATCTAAATGTCGAATTGAAGGCTACTGCTAGATTATTTCTCATGTAGAAGCTTTTGACAAAAATCATGTCTCATAAGAATATAAAAGCAGGTCAGGAACAAAGGAGCGCAATTCGTGCCCATGGGAATTCCAGCAGACTGTTAGAAGACCTGATCACCAAAGACTACGAAGATACTGTCAATGTGGAACTCCAGCATCTTTTCAATCTCAATTTCAGGTTGATTGATTGTTTTACGTCCCGTTGAAAAATTTTCACTCTTATTGAGACATCACCAGTTGGAAATGAAGTACCACAAAATTCAAAACTATGCTTAGTGCTCAGGGAAGTGATTTTCAATTACATTTACAGTACCATTAACGACAGTGTATTTACATTTACAGTCCCAGTAACGAAAGCTGGGCTCTTATTGACAGAGAAACAAGAACATGTAGGAGGATTTCATCCAAGACGGTCTATATCCGAGTAATGCAAAATCCGCCTGCTATCAAAAATCCCAGACATAACAACAGAGGCACACCAGCAGGAAACACAGGGTGTAGATTCGAATTTAAAACACAATGAAATACGAGAGTGAATTTTCCTACCACCAGGACATTTGTCAGTAAATTCAGTTCAAGAAAACGACGAAGACTTGATATGGCCCCCAAAAATTGCAAAAGAAAATGGCAAAAATATTGGAACTGTTTTAACTGTGAGAAAGCCATGAAAATATATACAACAGTTTTCTTCTCATTTGAAAACACAAATAAGGCATAATATACTGGACAAAAAAAGTTAAGGATCATGATTTCAGAATTATTTTATTCATAACAAAACCAAATAAATTATGTTAAATATATACTTAAAATGTTCAACGACAATCGAACAATACATTTTAAACCTGTTTTTACAAATTCATCAATACGTTAAGCAGCCAGAGCAACCATTGTCAGGTAACCCCCCAAAACAGTTTGAAAATCGGTATGAGCAACAATAACAAATTTCATTACAAATGATTGAATCTTTATAAAGGCAATATCAATAGGATGTATGTCCACCCTGAGCCTGTATAACGGCACGACAACGCCTCTGCATACTTCTGATGAGCCTGCGGAACGCAATTTGTGGCAACCTTGCCCATTCCTGCTGTAAAGCTAACGTAAGCTCCTGGCGGTTTGTCGGAAGTACAGGGCGTCTGGAAACAGCTTGCTGCAACATGTCCCAGGCATGTTTTGTTGGATTTAAATCCGGAGAACAACTCGGCCAATCCATACGTTCAATTGTCTCTGTAGCAAGGTAGTCTGTCACTATACGTGCTCTGTGGGGACGAGCATTATCATCCATTAACACAAAGTCGTTGCCTATAGCTCCCGCATAAGGTCTCACAATTGGATGCAGTATCTCGTCCCTGTAAATTGCACCGGTAAGATTGCCATTAATCACGTGCAAGTCAGTACATCCACCAATACTGATTCCGGCTCAAATCATCACAGAGCCACCTCCAAAACGGTCATGCTCTTCTACACAGCAGTCAGCGTACCGCTCTCCACGCATGCGCCATATACGCCTACGACCGTCATGAAAGTCCACGCAGAACCGTGACTCGTCTGTGAAAAGAACAGGCGTCCAATGACGCAGTTGCCAATTTATGTGATTTTGAGCCCAATTGAGTCGTGCTACACGATGTCTTCTCCTCAAAATGGGACGAACAGCAGGTCGATGAGCCCGAAGGTTAGCAGCATGAAGTCTCTGTCTGAGAGTTTGTGGTGTTATGCGCATACCACTTGCTGCATGAAAGTCAGTATTGAGTTGGACATCACTCTGAAACCTGTGTCTACGAGCCATAAGTGACATATAGCGATCCTGGCAAGCGGTTGTGGACCTTGAACGACCTGATCTCGGTCTCTCAGAAACATTACCTGTCTGCCTAAAACGATTCCACAAGCTTGAAATCACACTTTGGGACACATTAAAATGTCTAGAGACAGTTCTCTGGACTTGGCCAGCTTGAAGCATACCTACTGCCTGACCAGCTTCCAGAGCAGTTAAATGGCGCCTCATGGCTTTTAATGTCAATAATTGTTCACCCAAGAGTCGATTAGAGCAATAAATACCCACAATAAAATGAAAATCACAATTTTTCAATTTCAATATACACGTTGGCACACTTTGATTTTGACCCTTTGCTTGTGTTTGGGCAAAAAAATCGTGCACTTATGACGTCAATATGAAACCAGGTAAATCTATTGTGTTAAAGACACATTGGAGAAACTATACATGTTAAAATTTGTCAAAATAATTATTTGGTTAATAAATATTTTTGAGGTCAAAATTATGATCCTTAACTTTTTTTGTCCAGTATACATCTGCCGTCGTTTTTACATTAAAAATACATGTATCACTAATACATCGTCTTTAGATGTAATCGGAAGGCCAGTGTTTGATTTTAGCTCCCAGCACCGCATCAAACTCGCACATCTAATATACGTAGTCGCAAACTCCTCTGCCAAGCGTCCGCCATTAAAATTGAAAGTCGAGGTGTTTAACACGAAGGTCGGAATAACACATGTACCACGCCCTTAAGGGCCGTTCCCAGGTTAAAATGTTTCTATTCTCGTATCTGCACGAGTCAAAACGTATTTGAATGAGACGCAAACAATATATACTCTGCAAAAAAAGAAACGCATAGCCCTTTTGAAATTTTAAAAATGCAAATTATGTATTTTACCAGGTAAACTGAAATGGTCAATTGAGTAATTGATTTTTTACAGGTAAGTATGAAACTTTAAAGGTCTGTTCATTTGATTTGGCTCTCTGCCAAATTAGCTCGGCGACTCTCTAAAATTGCACATCACCTCTATCGCCATGGAATTTGGCTTACGTTTTTCACGAGAACTTTGTGCTTAATTCAACCACTATATTAAAGCGTATAAAAGGACGAAGTTTGAAGCTTGAATTCATCATAACGTTAAAATGCTGCCATGCCAAGGTTGGACCCTGCTACTCGAAATATCGTCATTGGCCGTCTCCAGGCCGGAGTATCCCAAAGTGATATTGCACGAACTGAAAACGTAAATCAGAGCACAATTTCTCGGCTGTGGAACAGATTCCAGCAGACTGGCTCTACTAATGACCGACCGAGGAGTGGGCGACCTCGCATTACGACTCCTGGACAAGATCGCTACATCCGGGTCTTTCATCTACGGAATCGAACCGTTGCTGCATTAGCTACTGCAGTCGGAATACCTGGATTGAGAAGAATCAGCTCGCAGACAGTCCGCAACCGACTTCGACAATATGACATTAGACCCAGAAGACCGTATTTTGGAGCAGTTTTGACACCGTTACACAGACGAGAAAGAGTCCGATGGTGCAACAGATTGAGGGGCTGGACATTCCGCAACTGGCGTAGAATCTGGTTCAGCGATGAGTCCCGTTTTCTGCTACAGAAACGTGATGGAAGAATCCGTGTATACCGGCGCAGGAATGAACGTTTCTCTTCCTCGTGTGTCCAAGAAGTGGATAGCTTCGGTGGAGGTAGCGTCATAATGTGGGCGGCGATCTCTAATGACCGTAAAACAGAACTGGTACATGTCCCGGGCAATTTAAACGGCTCAAAGGTACAGAGACGAAATTCTCCAACCTCACCTGATGCGCGTAATTGACCGACAGAGGGAGTTATTCCAACATGACAATGCTAGGCCTCACACAGCCCGCTTAACAATTGACTACCTTCAGCAGAACAACATTAATGTGCTACCATGGCCTTCCAAATCACCGGATTTGAATCCGATTGAACACTTATGGGACCAACTGGATAAACGTGTGCGCCTGCGCCAACCTCCGCCTCAGACCCTCGATCAGCTCCGTCAAATGTTACAACAGGAATGGCGAACAATTCCACGCAATAACGTAAGAACATTGATTGACTCTATGCCAAGGAGATGCAGAACTGTGTTGGCAGCTCGAGGTGGTCATACACGGTACTAACTTAAACGTGACAGGAAGTGTTCTTAACTGTAATGATCTGACTTTTTTTTCACCAATATCTAAGGTTTGGACTGTAATTTTTTTCAATTGAAACAATTCTAGTGAATATCTACATTTTTTATTGTAAAATCATAATCCAAAATACATCTACTAAATCTTAAAAAATCCATTATGCGTTTCTTTTTTTGCAGAGTATATATTAAAACTCCTTTAATTCTTCTTTCTGATTTGCCTCAGTGCCCCTTGCTTGTCGTAAGAGGCGACTGAATGGGGAGGTCCTTCGGATGAGACCGCAAACACCGAGGCCCCGTGTCTCAGCTGGTGTGGCACGATAAAGATCCCTCCCTGCTCAAAGGCCCTGAGCGCCGAGCATAGGCCTAAATTTTACAGCCCTTCACTGGCAATGGTGGTGTCTCCATATGAGTGAAAAAGTCTCATGCGGAACGTTAAACAATATATAATCAATCTTTCAGATTTATGAAAACTTATCGTCGGGCACTAAAAAATTAAATTTTCTGCCGTTGATACTCGGAATATTGTTGAGAGATCACGTGCATGCACGTAGTAAGAAAATTTGTAATGTTCTCCACGTGCAGAAAGAATTGATTGATTGATTATTTGTTTGCTTAACGTCATGTCGAGAATTTTTCAATCATAATGAGACGTCACCAGCTTTAGGTAAAGTGCTACAAATTTGGACCTAGGCTTAGAGCTTAGAACCGTAGCAGTGAGCGGTCATTAACGTGCCAACGCCTGCCGCGAAATGGGACCTCCGTTTTAAGGTTATATCCGAAAGACCCGTGATTCTCACTTCTAAATGTCGAGCGTTTGGCGAAGGAGCAATCACTACCAATGTTTACGTTTTAGGTTTGACGCGGTCATGACACGAGAGGAGCTCGAACTCACACGACTTCCCGATTACGAATAGAACGCAGAAATGAAACTAATACAGACATATTTTTGTATCGTATACAAGTACATGTACTGTGCATTTTATCAAAAATGTTCAGTAGAAGTACAGCGATATGCATTGTCCAACGGCGATCACAAGCTGTCACCATACAATACACGTTCTTATCTCCATAAACTATTAGTCATACGTCGGTGATATATATTTATGAGTGGACGTGTTATTGATAAGACACTGGTATGTGCAAGATAACAATGTTTGTATATGTGATTTTTGCGGTTCTTTCATTTTTACCGTATGTAGCCGGTAAGTATATACATGTACTTCAATATATATATATATATATATATATATATATATATATAGAGAGAGAGAGAGAGAGAGAGAGAGAGAGAGAGAGAGAAAGAAAGAAGAAAGAAAGAAAGAAAGAAGAGAGCTCTGTACTGTCATAAATATGTTATACTGCTTTCTCGATATTGGTACATGTATCATAAAAGAGAAAATAAAAAATATATAATATTTTCTTGAAAGAAAAAGTTTCCACACTCGAAGAATTCGTTAGGACGATATATTAAGGATGTATGGGACTGACGATTTTGAAATTACCGCTAAAATCTGAATGACGTAATTAAATCCTATGTTGTTCGCCAGTTTGATTCTGAGTACATTTTGAATAACATTTACAATGCATTTGATTTTATAGATATAAAATATTTTAAAAAATGTTAAATTCAAAATAAAAACAAATCGCGTATTTTTTACGACTTTAATTACTTTTCGGCAATGTAAACAACGTTTTTTCGTATGAGACACTTTACTCAATGGAATGTGGGGTCAATTTCTGTGAATTCTGATATCTCTAGTAAAGGTATGTTTGGTGTTCGTTACCATGGAAACGAACTCAGTAACCTATCTACAAAAAAAAATGACTTTTTCTAATAAAATATATGCAATGCTATCTATTTCACTCATTTTTAGATTTTTTTAATTATTCTGATGTCAGTCTCATACATCCTTAATAAAAAATTTTACGTCTACTTGTGTCACTTTGTAGGAAGTGACGCACCATGTCACAATATTGGTGGCACATGTCAAGATGACCACCTGCATTGTACAGGAAGTTACGTAACTGGATTATGTTCAGGAGGGACCCATCGTCGATGTTGCTCATCACGTAATAATTATGCTGGTTTTTGAAATCAAAATCTGTAAAGAAAGCATTTAGGCTCTAAATTGCAATAACAAATGTTAAAACGCCGGTACAGCTTTCGTACATTTTAGCCCAGAACATTGGAGGATGCAGTGATGTAAAGATTTACTCACGGGACAGCTGGGGTGCTCGACCACCAAAATCTACTACAACTTTTCACACTCCCGCCAGTCTATTTTTCATTCACCACACCGAAGGAAATGCGTGTCACGACTTCAGCAGCTGTGCACAGACTCTAAGAGGAATCCAAAATTATCATATGGATACAAGAGGTTATACAGCACCTTTCTCTGTGATCTAAAATTAGATATTTCTGAAATCTTCTGGAATTTCTACTGCTAAAGTTCTACTAAATTATATAAATCTCTCGATAGGCTGGAGTGATATCGGGTATAGCTTTTTGGTTGGTCAGGACGGAAATATTTACGAGGGGCGTGGCTGGCATCACGTGGGTGCACATACGCAGGGATACAACAGTAAAGGATTCGCCGCTTCATTCATGGGAAACTACATGACACATTTACCAAATGCAGCTTCTCTTAATGCGGTAAAACGTCTTATCGAATGCGGTGTTCAGAAAGGATTCATCGCCCATGGTTACCATCTGTATGGACATCGTGACGTAGGTAGCACGGACTGCCCCGGGGACCGTCTGTATCAGGAGATTCAATCCTGGCCCCACTACAGCCATACCCATCCATAGAAGGAATAAATATTGAAAAATGTCAATTATATTTCTTTTTCATGTAAAAGAGGAGTATTGATTATTTCGTTATGATTAGATGAAAGTACTTAAAAAACAATTTTCTAGTAATTGAAAACACCTATTAAGATTCCCAGATTTATGGTTACTAGAGATATCTTTTTAGAAATAAAACAACCTTTACTTCTTCAGCGAGAAGGTTGGAAAGTAAGACTATTCATAGATCATAATCATGTAGGTGATGTTTATAACGAAAAACTTCAAAGTATGAATATCTGAGAATTTCGTGCCTCTTAGTAATTGTTTTTATTATAGAATATTGTAATATCATAAAGTTGTAGAAATGAATGGTTTTTAAAAAGCAAAAGGAAATTTTTAATAGCACACGATTTAAAAAAAAAGTAGAACGAAATATATCTGTATTATTATACGAAAACAATGTTTTATGCATTAAAGAAGATTGTTCATCAGATGAAAACGATGCGAGAACAGAATGTCATTGATAAATGTGTACAGTACAGTACAGTACAGAGAAGGCAACTTCGTGATAAAAGTCCATTCTAAAGCTATATCGAGATAAATTTTGACGTGAAGTACACTCGGTGATTTTTCTGGTATACATTTTGTATTGCACCGTGTCGATTGCTTTAATTAGAGTTAAACCTGATACTTTCAGCACACACACACACACACACACACACATATATATATATATATATATATATATATATATAGTATAGATTCTCAGTACTCCTTGAGGGGCCTCCGTGGCCGAGTGGTTAGAGCATCGGGCTCAAAATCACAAAGCCTCTCACCTCTGTCGGCGCGTGTACGAATCTCAGCCGCGGCGTTATGTGAGCAAGTTTGCCATTTTACTTGCGGAAGGTCGGTGGTCTCTTCCCAGGTACATTGTATCTGGGTTCTCTCCTCCACCAACAAAAACTGGACGCCACCAGATAACTGAAACAATAAATAACCAATCAATCAGTGCCCCTTGCTTGTCGTAAGAGGCGACTAAATGGGGCGGTCCTTTGGATGAGACCGCAGAAACCGAGGTCCCGTGTCACAGCTGGTGTGGCACGATAAAGATCCCTCCCTACTCAAAGGCCGTAAGCGCCGAGCATAGGCCTAAATTTGTCAGCCCTTTATCGGCAATGGTGACGTCTCCATCTGAATGAAAAATTCTCAAGCAGGACGTACAACAATCTCGATACAAATCATCTATAAAGAAGAGACATAGTTGTATTTGTCGATCAATATGATTTTACAAACGATTGCTGAAGAAATGAAGATAACGAACAGTGATAAATCTCACAAATCCAGTAACAGATACAAAATTAAATTCTGGAGCCCTTCATCAGCAATGATATCATCTCCATGTGTGTAAAAATAAATCTAGAGCGGGACGTTAAACAACACACAACTAACTAACGTTTGGTATATAAATTCTCTCCACATTATCATTAAAGACAAGGCATACTTGTATTTGTCGATTAATATGCTTGTAACAGAAAAGTGGAGATGACGAACAATAATCAATCTCTAATCCTATAAAGAATACAAACTTGTGAGCGGGAAAAAATGGATCCCTGGACATACCAGAGATATTTCGATCATTTTCGAAATAACATTAAGAAAAGACGAAATGCTTCCTCCAAGTAGAGAAAATTCTTTGATTAAGAAATCTACTCTAGGTACCTTGCCGTTGCAGAGTTCTTTGAATTTTCACAGATACATGTATATTGTCGTATTTGAAATGTGGTGGCTTATTTTGAAGTTCTGTCAATAATGGTTTGTCAATGTGTTCTTTCAATTTGTCATCAAATATATTCGACTGGTACCTTTCTTTAGCAAGGTTAGAGGAACATCAGAATTCGCATTGTATCGATCTTCCTCGGGTTCCGGGTTATAATAGATTCTCAGTACCCCTTGCTTATCGTAAGAGGCGAATAAATGGGCGGTCCTTCGGATGAGACCGCAAAAACCGAGGTCCCGTGTCACAGCTGGTGTGGCACGATAAAGATCCCTCCCTGCTCAAAGGCCCTAAGCGCCGAACATAGGCCTAAATTTTGCAGCCCTTCACCGGTAATGGTGACGTCTCCATATGAGTGAAAAATTCTCGAGCGGGACGTTAAACAGTATATAATCAATCATTAATCTTCCTCTAGCTTTTGTGGTAATGTTGCTGATGCCTGTCCTGTATCTATTCCTGTCGTTGTATATAATGCCTCTGTCTAACTCTGCGTCTTTGTGATTGATTCCATTTTCTTCTTACTGTTATGCCCTAAATATACGCTTTGTACTTTCGTTCGTTTGTTTTACGTCCTGTCGAGAATGTTTCACTCATAATGAGACGCCATCAGTGGTAAGTGATAAACTACAAATTTAGACCTACTCTTAGCGCTCAGAGTCGTAGCAGTGAGGGTTCATTAACATGGCAAAGCCTACCGTGACACGGAGCCTCCGTTGTAAGGTCATATCCTAAAGATTAGTAATTCTTACTTCGGCGTAGGAGCAATCACTACCTATTTTTACGTTTTAGGTTTGACGCGATCATGACACGAGCGGGGCTCGAACTCACACAACTTCCCGGTTACGAATAGAACGCAAAAATGAAACTAATACAGACATATTTTTGTAACATATACAAGTACATGACTGTGCATTTTATCAAAAATGTTCAGTAGAAGTACAGCGATATGCATTGTCCCACGGCGATCACAAGCTGTCATCATACAACATACGTTCTTATCTCCATAAACTACCAATGATCTACCTGCGATATATATATATATATATATATATATATATATATATATATATGGATGTGCTATTGATAAGACATTGATATGTGCAAGACAACAATGTTTATCTACACGGTTTTTGCGGTTCTTTCATTTGTACCGTATGTAGCCGGTAAGTATATGCCTAAATATATAGGAGAGAGAGAGAGAGAGAGAGTTATGTCATAAATATGCTATGCTGCTTCCTGAATATTGGTACATGTATTATAAAAATGAGAAAACAAAATTTTCTTTTAAAAGAAGTTCCACACTCGAAGAATTCGTTAGGACGAAGTATTGATAAAAATAGTTTATGTCTACTTGTGTTATTTTGTAGGAAGTGACGCACCATGTCACAATATCGGTGGCACATGTCAAGATGACCACCTGCATTGTACAGGAAGTTACGTAACTGGATTATGTTCAGGAGGGACCCATCGTCGATGTTGCTCATCAAGTAATAATTATGCTGGTTTTTGAAATCAAAATCTGAAAAGAAAACATGTAAGGGTTAAGTTGCAATAACAAATGTTAAAACGCCGGTACAGCTTTCATACATTTTAGCTCTGGACATTGGAGGATGCAGTGATGTAAAGATTTACTCACGAGATAGCTGGGGTGCTCGACCACCAAAATCTTCTACAACTTTTCACACTCCCGCCAGTCTATTTTTCATTCACCATACCGCTGGTAATACGTGTCATGACTTCAGCAGCTGTGCACAGACTCTAAGAGGAATCCAGAATTATCATATGGATACAAGAGGTTATACAGCACCTTTCTCTGTGATCTAAAATTAGATATTTCTGAAATATTCTGGAATTTATACTGCTAATGTTCTACTATATTATATAAATCTCTCGACAGGCTGGAATGATATCGGGTACAGCTTTTTGGTTGGTCAGGACGGAAATATTTACGAGGGGCGTGGCTGGCACCACGTGGGTGCACATACACAGGGATACAACAGCAAAGGATTCGCCGCTTCATTCATGGGAAACTACATGACACATTTACCAAATGCAGCTTCTCTTAATGCGGTAAAACGTCTTATCGAATGCGGTATTCAGAAAGGATTCATCGCCCATGGTTACCATCTGTATGGACATCGTGACGTAGGTAGCACGGAGTGCCCCGGGGACCGTCTGTATCAGGAGATTCAATCCTGGCCCCACTACAGTCATACCCATCCATAGAAGGAATATATATTGAAAAATGTCAATTATATTTCTTTTTCATGTAAAAGAGGAGTATTGATTATTTCGTTATGATTAGATGAAAGTACTTAAGAAACAACATTTTCTATTAATTGAAAGCACTTGTTAGTCATTCCCAGATCTGTATTTACTAGAGATATCTTTTTAGAAATATAACAACCTTTACTTCTTCAGCAAGAAGGTTGGAAAGTAAGACTGTTCATAGATTGTATCCAAATAGATGATGATTATAATGAAAATCTTCAGATTATGGAGAATTCAGCATTTGGTGTGCGTTTTAGCGATTTTTGCCATTATACATCATAACGTTGTGGAAATAATTGGAGCAATTTTAAAACAGAACAAAGTTTTTAAAAACATCCGACTTTGAAAAAAAGTGGATTGAAATATATATGTACTGCCATACTAAATCTAAAGATTCTTCATGAAATGAGATCGATGCGAGAAGAGACTGACATACTGAAAATAGATGCTGGCGGCAAACTAACAACTTAACATTATGATAATCGAGATGATTTCAATTTCTCCATCGTCAACTTCCCTTATCTATATGGCAATATTCCATCATCATCACCTGCATATTGTGTTTATATCTCCCAACTGATTCGATACGCAAGAGCTTGCTTTGCATATGATCAGTTTTTAAATCGAGGCAGGCTACTGACAAAGACGTTGATGTTACATGGGTTTGTACTGTCTCGTCTAAAGTCAGCATTTCGCAAATTTTATGGTCATTATAACGATCTAGTTTACCAGTACAACTTTCCATAATGTCAAATTCTCTCTGACGTGTTTCATACCAATCGTTGGGCCGTTCGTAGAACACTCACTACGGTTTGCTCCGTTTACCTGATCAGGATATAGGGCCCATGGCGGGTGTGACCGGTCGACCGGGGATGCATACTCTTCCTAGGCACCTGATTCCACTTCTGATATGACCAGGGGTCCGAGTTTGCCCATCTCTCTGATTTTATTTTCTATGGGAATTACGAGATTGAATACTGTTAGTTATCTTAGCCTTTTCATTGTTAAATGTGTACGGTGCGGAAAAGGCAGCTTCCTGATAAGAGTGTAATCTATAGCTATATCGAGATAAATTTTGATGTGAAGGACACTGAATTTTCTAACCTACATTCTGTATTGCACCGTTTATTGTATTAATTAGAGTGTTAGTCCTGATACGTTTAGGTATATATATATATATATATATATATATATATATTATTTGGCGATCGATAATATGATTTTACCAATGTTTAGCGAAGAAATGAAGACAACGAACAACAATCAACCTATGAATATTCTAACCAAATATTCATAGTCAAACAATGAATAAATATATTATATTTGCCCTAATCATCTGAGAAGTTTGTGTGCACCTTGTGAAGGCAAATGCCGAAAACAAGACGTGTCCCGCTTCTCAAAAGTTACTTAACGTCAGTGCAATAAATCGACGTCATTGTCTTCTTTCAACTATAGTCCAACTAGATATGTGGTTATTGGTGATGTTGATATAGTTGAAAATGAGAATTTAGAAATGATTTATTTTAAAAGGTCCCAAATTTAGAGAACTTCGGTATTTCAATTGGCGACAGAAATTCAGTTCTATTATGATTAGGCCAGACCATGGACTAAATATGAAAAAGATCTTGATATCTTGTCAGAATGGATAAAAAGTATAAGAGGAAAATTAAAATCACATATTAGACATAAAAACAAAAATGCACATCATCTATCCTTCTGTTTTAGTAAACCAGAAGTGATGAATAAAGGTTACATGAGGAATATTTTTAGTTCCAACTGACAAGTCTTGTAACAACATTTTCATTATTTGTAAGGCGCATTATAACAAAATCTTGGCATTAATTCCACTTTTAATCATACTTATACCCCAACTGCGCTTGCTAAAGATGAAATTCTTCAAAAACATGCATCCATTTTTAAACACATTTAATGACCCAGTCAATGAAGCGGATCAATAGGAGTTACCGTACCTATAGTGGATTCCTAAACTTCACAAAACCTTTACAAAGATACATGACAGGATCAAGGTAAATGTTCTACAAATCCTCTATCTTTGCTCCTCACGATAAATATTAATAGCTGTGAAAGAAAAACTTTAAACGTATTGTGCTACGACGTTCTAGTATGCTAGAAGTGATGTAACTCAAATGTGAATTCTAAAAATTCTAAAGAACTTTTCGTAAATTTGAAATCATAAAAACATTAAAACATATGACTTTTGAACACTTTGTACGACCATTCCTCACGATAAATCAAAGACTAGACTTCTTGACATCATAGACGGTTGCTTCTGCAACAAAAATGCAGAAAGGATATATTCATATCTAGTGATCAGTCATTCAAAAATTATTTTGCTAAACACCTCTCTGATTCTATGCGTAAGTACACTGAAGTTGATATTAAAAAGATGCTAGACTTCCTCATTGACAATATTTTTGTTGTCATTAATGCTCAGGTCTTCCAACAGTCTGTTGGAATTCCCATTAGCTCGAATTGTGCTCCTTTGTTAGCTGACCTGTTTTTGTATTTTTACGGCTGTTTGCTTTTGAGCAGGGAGGGATCGTTTTAGTTTCAGTCCTTCTGTGACACGGGAACTCGGTTTTTGCGGTCTCATCCGAAGGACCGTCTCATTAGTCGCCTTTTACGACAAGCAAATGATACTGAGGACCTATTCTAGCACGGATCTCCACGGTATGCTCTCGTGTGAATAATGCTGTGTTTTATATCATGTTAATTATATGGTGTGTGCATATATTTTATCATTTAATCAATATTGTGTTTTTCATCATAACGCAGAGTATATTGTACCAAGTAAAATTTATTGGTTGTATTGTAAACAGTACTTTAATCATCGTTATGTTTTCTTCATGGAATAAGAAAATATCGTTCTTTTGGCTAGATTACAAATCAAAAAATTATGTATCGTAATTTTAAGACAGCGACTAAGGAATATTTTCTAACATTTGTGGAAAACCCTTCAAAAATTTTAAAAAAGGTTATCTACACACGAGAGAGAAATAAAATTCCAAGCAAAATGTGCAAAAGCAAAGAGTGTTGGCAATAGATATTCCATGTTTTCTTCATTTTTGTTGAAAAGATTTTTGAGCTTAATTTTTCAAAGATTTTTTTTATTTAAAATTTCACTTCACACACATAAGACACATTAATTTTCAAACACAAGTCAATACTATAGATTGGACATAATGTCTGTGATTTTATATTTATCATTTTTTTCAAATACGAATGTGAGTGGAGTAAGAAGTAAAAGAGTAAAAGGTAATTTCCAATGAGAGAGAGAGAAGAAGAAGAAGAATTAGAGGGATGTACAAAAGCATTGTTGTCTTGATAACAGATTTTAACAGCTGCAATAAATCAAAATACATCTATAAATAAAGATAACATCAATATACTAAATAAATAAGCAATCATAAGTTTTCACATATCCTCTGCCAGTGACTTTCATATTCATCATAACTTCAGTTTTTTAAAAGCAAGTACTTCTCAACTGCAATTCTGTCTGTAACTATTGTTCTAATTGCAGATATATGTACCTGAGGGCTGTTTTTTACTTACAAGAAAAAAGGTATTGTTTAACTACAAGCAAAATCAAATTTTTGAAATTTATAGATATGTCTGTTATAGTATTTTCCAAATAGTACAGTGAACTTATCGACACTTATAGATATATGAAACTGGTCCAAGATCCATTCTTCAACATATCACCATAGATACCTTATATGAAAACAATAAAAAAAGATGTTCTAAAGTTTCAATATTGACACCACAAAATCTGCACCATGGAGATTCTTTAATTTTTAACTAGTATAAATATTGGTTTGTTTGTTTGTGTGTTTGTTTGTTTTACGTCCCGTCGAAAATATTTTACTGGAATTCCATGAAACGATTTTAGAAACACTCAAATAATCTACAATAATGTTCAAACACTCTATCATTCTTAAAGACCCAGTTTCCTTTAACTGGTGGACTCTTTATCATTTTTGTAACCTACGAAGAAGAGAGTTGATATGTCATTTGTTTATTGAATACACACAGCACACACAATGTAATGATGAGTAGCGATGTCTTTATACAGCACGCCGTACGTGAATCTCAGCGACACTACAAAAGAAATACGATTAACACAGCAATTAAACGATACATTGATACTCTGGTGTATAAATCGATCACGCTTTATCATATATATATATATATATATATATATATATATATATATATATCAGAACGATGGATATTTACTGATATATATTCATTCAAATGTTTTTATATAGATTTTTTTTCCAAGCATACTTTATATAGGATTGATTATTATCCTACTGAAAATTATAGGAATATTAGGATTTTTTTTATTCAATAGGATTATGATAAGAATTTTGTAGGATTTAAAATATATATCATTCTCCAAGAATATGTGAGCCCAACCTTGGACTATGACATACTGCTAAAAATACCACGACATGCACTTTAATTTTTCACAAAATCTTTATCAATAAGGGTAGCAAAAAGTCGGATTTTGTCTTGTCAAGAGTTAAATGTCGCACCGTTTTAAATTTTAACTTCTGGAAGAGCAATATTGATAACAAAATATCACGAACTAAATCATTTTCAACAATTTTACACGTAACAGAAAATCGTAATGACGAATGCTCAAAAAATGATACTGAAATGTCCCATGAAAATCAACTTTCCACGAGTAAATTTACTGATACAGTGACATTTATTCACTTAATACCCCTAAAACCCCCGTTTTATCACTTCCTTCCATCATTGCTTGAGTACAATTTTCATGACCTAACCTTTGTTTCTTATTCGCAGGGGTTTTAACGCTTCACCTTGAACCTCCCCTTACTTGTAAGGGTCTTAACGATTCATTTTCAATATTCCTTGCAGGGGGCGGGGGCTCATTCGTGGGGTTTTTAACACCTTAGTTTAGATTGAATATACTTTACCCGTGGACATTTTGTACCTACATGTAATTTGCTTGAATTTTGGTTTCTAAGTAAGAAATTCAGAACATTCTGAAAATTCATTTAACCAGTACCAACAGACAGAGATCTAGAATGGTAATGGAGTCACTTGGCTCCACTATTTGGTATTTTTGGTTCTTTCAGTTCTTCCAAGTTTGTTCTTATTTCGGATTTCCAATATTTTTGACTTGAGCATCACTGAAGAGACATTATTTGTCGACATGCGCATCTGGTGCATCAAAATCGGTACGTTTATGTTTTATATGTAATAAGAAAAGCTAGCCCATGTCTTAAGCTGAGATGACGTACATATAAAAAAAATGAAAATCGTGATACAGTAAAAAATAGATAAAACTTACGCCATTTCGCAGATATAATTGTTGAGATCAGTGCACGGATCATCTGTCCACGTCAACACATACCCTGGTTCATTTCGAATGACCACACAATTTTCGGTTCCATATCTGTTGTTAGGCTGGAGGGCACCCCAGTTGGTGTAGGTGGCCGTTTTACCGGAGGATATCCAAACAAATGTATTTTCTTCGACTATATCAGTGGCACCAATGTAGTAACCAGTGTACGCTAACAAACATATCAGTGTTCAAGTGAAAATTGAGTGAATATAAGTAAGATGTTTCAAATATTTCATTTTGACAAGGTAATTGAATTACATTCTTCTTAAATAGAACTGTCTGCTCTTGAAATAAATATTGAGGAATCACACACCAGTATTTTTAACGAGGTTTCCAAGAAATCTATCTGTCGCAGCATCGTCCACTGTGGCCAAAGACGCAGTTCTGCCGTACTGTGATCCAATTGCTTGACAAATTTTCTTAAGGAGAAGGAGAAAGAGAGTCTGTGTTATACGTCATCAATTACAGTTATTTTTTTTGTGTTATGCATTCTGTGTCATACGTCATAAATTACAATTATAGTTTAGATTTTATACACACACACAGAGAGGGAGAGAGAGAGAGAGAGAGAGAGAGAGAGAGAGAGAGATTTATCTTTACCAGTGCTCCTGGAAGCGTCTCGTTGTCTTTGCTGAGGAAGAAACATCTGTCCTTGTATGCACTCCAGTGAGTAGGACAAACAGCAAATACTTGAATCAAAGAGTAAAATCATGCAATCATACATGCGTAGGTCTGGACACTTCCACCAGATAAAAACTAAAATGACACTAAAGGGAATTTGCCCCCAAGAATCTGAAGATTTGAAAACTCTCCAAAATGTTGAAATTAATTCATGCTTAATAACAGTTTACATTAGTCTTTTAGTTTCGACAAACCCATATTCAAATCAACGAAATGTTTCTGACAACCACTACTAAATTACAATAAGCATCTAAATGAATTACCTGTGGTCAGTGCAGCGAGAAATAGGAAGATCTGGATTTTCATTTTGGACGGTTGATTATTTGTGATCTGTAGAGAACTAAATGAGTGCACGTATATATAGTGTTGCGATTTTGATAAGAAATTACGAGAGAAAGGTTATAATGTAGAACCTAAAGAAAAACATCATCCAGAAGTCTTAGGTGGGTGATGACCTTGAAGCCATGCACCTGACCTTGATATTAATTTATCATGTTTAATTTAGTAGGCGTAAGATTTGAATATATGACAATGGGTGAAAAGATATTTTATCAACATCATCAAAGCACTGTTTATCATAATGTATATATGCTGGTAAACTTTGATCGCCGTTTTGATTTTGTCCATATTATGAATGTCCAATTCAAAACTAAACGGTCCCATGGGGATCTGAGTTAGAATACGTCCTCAGTACCCCTTGTTTAATGTAAGAGAGGAGACCGCAAAAATCGTATAGCACGATCAAGAACCCTCCCTGTGAAAAAACTAATCGCCGAGCATAGGCTTAAATTCTCGAGGGAAGTTAAACAGTATGCAACATACCAACCAAAACTAAGCAAAATTCTTCTAAAGCAACAACAAAGGTGAACACAATGAAATATCATATCAATGCATCTGTGTGAATATAGGGATTAATTTTGAAGTACACAGTATACTAACCAAAAAAGGTGATGTAACTCTCTTGATGAATTACTACATAACTATAGAAAAGTGTGGTGAATTTCTGGTTCATAACCAGCGTATATGTGTCGTAGGAATGAATTTAGATGTCTCTGTCAGTGTGACGTAACTCTCCCCAAAACGCTGAAGGTTATTTATTGTTTGCTGTTTTACGTCCCCTTGGGAACACTTTGCTCAATTAAAGATATCACCAGCTTTAGATGAAAAGCAACAGATTTAAATTTTTTATTTTTTCCAATGATTTTAACATACTTTACGTTGATGAGTTATACTTGTAGAAAAACCTTCAAAACAGAATGATATTGCATACATTTAATTGATGTTAAGAACATGACATAGACTATTTTGTTAATTTGAAGCATATTTCATTTGAACTACTCTGTTTGGTTTAAATTGATATTTGTCTTTATTTATGTTTCACTATTGATTATTTCGTTATGATTAGATAAAAGTACACCAGAAAGAAAATTTTCTATTAATTGAAAGCATCTGTTAATCATTCCCAGATCTATAGTAACTAGAGATATGTTTTTAGAAATATAAAAAACTTTACTTCTTCAGCTTCTACATGAGAAGAAAAAAATTCTAGATGTGGCCTTCAACTCGACAATTAGATATATCGGCGACATTTTATCTATAAATATAATAATCAGTTTCATTCATATGTCGATTGATTGATTGATTGATTATATATTGTTTAACGTCCCGCTTGAGAATTTTTCACTCATATGGACACGTCATACATTGCCGGTGAATGGCTGCAAAATTTAGGCCTATCCTCGGCGCTTAGAGCCTTTGAGCAGGGATGAATCTTTATCGTGCCACACCTGCAATGACATGCGACCTCGGTTTTTGCGGTCTCATTTGAAGGACCACCCCCATTTAGTCGCCTCTTACGACAAGCTACAGATCCACCTCTTTGAGAAACCTTCGACTTACGGCGCACGGTTGAGACCAGATAATCTCTCGCTCCAATATTTGTATTTGGAAATGATCTTAGTCAAATACCTGTCAATGGGCTTGTGTGCACTGAGAAACTTCAGAAACATAGGCCTAATCAAGTTCCGTCATACCAGCTGCCGTACAATGCTAACGGAGCGCACCATCACCAGCCGCCGTACAATGCTAACGGAGCGCACCATCACCAGCCGCCGTACAATGCTAACGGAGCGCACCATCACCAGCTGCCGTACAATGCTAACGGAGCGCACCATCATCACAGACCTAATCAATTTCCATGATATTGGCTGCCGTACAATGCTAACGGAGCGCACCATCATCACATTGTGGTTTTCCTTTACTTGTAAATGAACAGTCGCCGGATAGCTGAAAAATTGCTCAGGCGACTATAAATAAAAAACAAACAAACTTGTAAATGAATTTCTGAATTTAAAATATGAATTTATTATGCTGCTATTAATATTTATTACAAATGGAATGCTTTGTATATGTTTATTAAGACCTGAAGGGCAAACAAATTCAAATATTACACAGGCCTCGCTGTCATATGGGCCTAGCAGTATCGGCCTACATGCTCAACGTGTTAGGGAAGCAGCTTTGAAAATAAAACAAAGTATGAGTGCATTTCAAGAAATGGCACATTCATTCATTACTGTGTACAATATAAAAAATATAAACTTAATAACGACAGCGCATTGAAATAAAGATTTTAAATGGAAATGCTATAGTTCCATCTTTGTTTTTGGGAACAATACTGGTTTGTGTTTATTGCTATTTTGAAATAAATTCATTTGGTAAAAGAAAAATTCCTCAGCCAAAATACAAGTCAATTAATTCATAAATAAATAAATTTGTTATCGTAAAAAAAAATTTCAAGCTATCTTGATTAAAATATTAATACTTTTTCTTAGCATTGATTACTTGGTGACAGGGGTTTATTTATTTATTTGTTTTTCTTTTTGTGAGGTACCTATGCTTACTGGTCAATGCCGTACAGTAAGGTTTCTTTAAATGCAGGTGCTACACAATACCTCCATTTTTTTTCAAAGGTCATATTCAAAAAGACCAGCAATTCTCACCTCTAAATGCTGAGGTTTGGATATCACGTTATGTCTTCTAAGATATGACGCGGCCAACATCTCCCGGTCACATAACGCATGCTCTACATGCATGTAATATATAATAAATTCATTTTCGGAAGGGGGGGGAGCCGGAAGTAAAAGAAAAAAATGGAAATTAGCTTCTTGAACACACTTGACAAGCAAAATTTCAACTATCTTCAAAATCCTAATTCTACAATCCTGATTTCTGGTTGGGGTGGGGTGGAACATGTTCGGACTGCTCTAACATTTTTTTTTATCTTAAATCGCTAGGGGAAGGGGTAGCTTTGGGTCTTCGTCTCCACTATGTTTGCCTAAAAATGAACTTTCATCATTTTCTTCAATTGTAGAGAAGGGTGTAGTCTTTTTTTATTATATTAATACTCGTACGTCGCAAACTACTTTTTTATTCATAATTTTCAAGCTTACATTCTTAAATTCTCATTCACTACTACTGTTAAATATTATGGGAAGGGGAGCAGTCACTCAATATTCCTTTATATTTTGCATAACAAATAATGGTCAAGGTCAAGTCTGTCGGAAAACAGCACTTGTGAGACTCTTTACCCAGTACTCCTTCCATCCACTCTAACTATTTTATCAGGCATTATTTTTTTTATCTCATCCCTTCATTTATATATGACTGTATCAAGATGTGAAGAGACTGGAAATGTTATCTTGATAAATGATTAAATATGATTTCATTTTATTTGTGATACTACAATTGCTATATGAAAAGAAACATGCACCAAGAATACTCTACATATGAATCATACTAGAACATCAAATTGTAAGCAAGAACACGATAATACTACTTGAAATCTGTGGAGTTAATCAAGTATACGTGCAAGTCATGTACATTGTCCTGGGCGTAATTGCAGCCAAATAGTCTTAAATATATTATGAATATTCTAACCAAATATTTATAACCAAACAATGAATAAATATACTATATTTGCCCTAATCATCTGAGAAGTTTGTGTGCACCTTGTGAAGGCAAATGCCGAAAACAAGACGTGTCCCGCTTCTCAGAAGTTGCTTAACGTCAGTGCAATAAATCGACGTCATTGTCTTCTTTCAACTATAGTCCAACTAGATATGTCGTTATTGGTGATGTTGATATAGTTGAAAATGAGAATTTAGAAATCATTTATTTTAAAAGGTCCCAAATTTAGAGAACTTCGGTATTTCAATTGGCGACAGAAATTCAGTTCTATTATGATTAGGCCAGACCATGGACTAAATATGAAAAAGATCTTGATATCTTGTCAGAATGGATAAAAAGTATAAGAGGAAAATTAAACTCACATATTAGACATAAAAACAAAATTGCACACCATCTATCCTTCTGTTTTAGTAAACCAGAAGTCATGAATGAAGGATACATGAGGAATATATTTAGTTCCAACTGACAAATCTTGTAACAACATTTTCATTATTTGTAAGGCGCATTATAACAAAATCTTGGCATTAATTCCACTTTTAATCATACTTATACCCCAACTGCGCTTGCAAAAGATGAAATTCTTCAAAAACGTGCATCCATTTTTAAAGACATTTAATGTCCCAGTCATTGAAGCGGGTCAATAGGACTTACCGTACCTATAGTGGATTCCTAAACTTCACAAAACCTTTACAAAGATACATGACAGGATCAAGGTAAATGTTCTACAAATCCTCTATCTTTGCTCCTCACGATAAATATTAATAGCTGTGAAAGAAAAACTTTAAACGTATTGTGCTACGACGTTCTAGTATGCTAGAAGTGATGTAACTCAAATGTGAATTCTAAAAATTCTAAAGAACTTTTCGTAAATTTGAAATCATAAAAACATTAAAACATATGACTTTTGAACACTTTGTACGACCATTCCTCACGATAAATCAAAGACTAGACTTCTTGACATCATAGACGGTTGCTTCTGCAACACAAATGCAGAAAGGATATATTCATATCTAGTGATCAGTCATTCAAAACTTATTTTGCTAAACACCTCTCTGATTCTATGCGTAAGTACACTGAAGTTGATATTAAAAAGATGCTAGACTTCCTCATTGACAATATCTTTGTTGTCATTAATGATCAGGTCTTCCAACAGTCTGTTGGAATTCCCATTAGCTCGAATTGTGCTCCTTTGTTAGCTGACCTGTTTTTGTATTTTTACGGCTGTTTGCTTTTGAGCAGGGAGGGGTCGTTTTCGTTTCACTCCTTCTGTGACACGGGAACTCGGTTTTTGCGGTCTCATCCGAAGGACCGTCTCATTAGTCGCCTTTTACGACAAGCAAATGATACTGAGGACCTATTCTAGCACGGATCTCCACGGTATGCTCTCGTGTGAATAATGCTGTGTTTTATATCATGTTAATTATATGGTGTGTGCATATATTTTATCATTTAATCAATATTGTGTTTTTCATCATAACGCAGAGTATATTGTACCAAGTAAAATTTATTGGTTGTATTGTAAACAGTACTTTAAACGTCAAGTTATGTTTTCTTCATGGAATAAGAAAATATCGTTCTTTTGGCTAGATTACAAATCAAAAAATTATGTATCGTAATTTTAAGACAGTGACTAAGGAATATTTTCTAACATTTGTGGAAAACCCTTCAAAAATTTTTAAAAAGGTTATCTACACACGAGAGAGAAATAAAATTCCAAGCAAAATGTGCAAAAGCAAAGAGTGTTGGCAATAAATATTCCATGTTTTCTTCATTTTTGTTGAAAAGATTTTTGAGCTTAATTTTTCAAAGATTTTTTTTATTTAAAATTTCACTTCACACATATAAGACACATTAATTTTAAAACACAAGTCAATACTATAGATTGGACATAATGTCTGTGATTTTATATTTATCATTTTTTTCAAATACGAATGTGAGTGGAGTAAGAAGTAAAAGAGTAAAAGGTAATTTCCAATGAGAGAGAGAGAGAAGAAGAAGAATTAGAGGGATGTACAAAAGCATTGTTGTCTTGATAACAGATTTTAACAACTGCAATAAATCAAAATACATCTATAAATAAAGATAACATCCATATACTAAATAAATAAGCAATCATAAGTTTTCACATATCCTCTACCAGTGACTTTCATATTCATCATAACTTCAGTTTTTTAAAAGCAAGTACTTCTCAACTGCAATTCTGTCTGTAACTATTGTTCTAATTGCAGATATATGTACCTGGGGGCTGTTTTTTACTTACAAGAAAAAAGGTATTGTTAACTACAAGCAAAATCAAAATTTTGAAATTTATAGATATGTCTGTTATAGTATTTTCCAAATAGTACAGTGAACTTATCGAAGCTTATAGATATATGAAACTGGTCCAAGATCCATTCTTCAACATATCACCATAGATACCTTATATGAAAACAATAAAAAAAAAAGATGTTCTAAAGTTTCAATATTGACACCACAACATCTGCACAATGGAGATTCTTTAATTTTTAACTAGTATAAATATTGGTTTGTTTGTTTGTGTGTTTGTTTGTTTTACGTCCCGTCGAGAATATTTCACTGGAATTCCATGAAACGATTTTAGAAATACTCAAATAATGTACAATAATGTTCAAACACTCTATCATTCTTAAAGACCCAGTTTCCTTGTAACCTACGAAGAAGAGAGTTGATATGTCATTTGTTTATTGAATACACACAGCACACACAATGTAATGATGAGTAGCGATGTCTTTATACAGCACGCCGTACGTGAATCTCAGCGACACTACAAAAGAAATACGATTAACACGGCAATTAAACGATACATTGATACTCTGGTGTATAAATCGATCACGCTTTATCATATATATATATATATATATATATATATATATATATATATATATATATACACACATATATATCAGAACGATGGATATTTACTGATATATATTCATTTTTGGAGAAGGCTTAAATAGGCTTATAGCCTGCTGCCTAATCCTATTATGCTTTGTACATAATAAAATACTGTTTAAATTAAATATATATTCATTCAAATGTTTTATATAGATTTTTTTTCCAAGCATACTTTATATAGGATTGATTATTATCCCACTGAAAATTATAGGGATATTAGGATTTTTTTTTATTCAATAGGATTATGATAAGAATTTTGTAAAATCCTGCTATTCTCCTATAGGATTTTTGTCTTTGGAGGCTGATATATATCATTCTCCAAGAATATGTGAGCCCAACCTTGGACTATGACATACTGCTAAAAATACCACGACATGCACTTTGATTTTTCACAAAATCTTTATCAATAAGGGTAGCAAAAAGTCGGATTTTGTCTTGTCAAGAGTTAAATGTCGCACCATTTTAAATTTTGACTTCTGGAAGAGCAATATTGATAATAAAATGTCACTAACTAAATATTTTCAACAATTTTACACGTAACAGAAAATCATAATGATGAATGCTCAATAAATTGATACTGAAATGTTCCATGAAGACCAACTTTGCACGAGTAAATTTACTGATACAATGACATTTATTCACTTAATACCCCTAAAACCTCCGTTTTATCACTTCCTTCCATCATTGCTTGAGTACAATTTTCATGACCTAACCTTTGTTTCTTATTCGCAGGGGTCTTAACGCTTCACCTTGAACCTCCCCTTACTTGCAAGAGTCTTAACGATTCATATTCAATATTCCTTGCAGGGGGGGGGGGGGGCTCATTCGTGGGGTTTTTAACACCTTAGTTTAGATTGAATATACTTTACCCGCGGACATTTTGTATCTACATGTAATTTGCTTGAATTTTGGTTTCTAAGTAAGAAATTCAGAACATTCTGAAAATTCATTTAACCAGTACCAACAGACAGAGATCTAGAATGGTAATGGAGTCACTTGGCTCCACTATTTGGTATTTTTGGTTCTTTCAGTTCTTCCAAGTTTGTTCTTATTTCGGATTTCCAATATTTGTGACTTGAGCATCACTGAAGAGACATTATTTGTCGACATGCGCATCTGGTGCATCAAAATCGGTACGTTTATGTTTTATATGTAATAAGAAAAGCTAGCCCATGTCTTAAGCTGAGATGACATACATATAAAAAAAATGAAAATCGTGATACAGTAAAGAATAGATAAAACTTACGCCATTTCGCAGATATAATTGTTGAGATCAGTGCACGGATCATCTGTCCACGTCAACACATACCCTGGTTCATTTCGAATGACCACACAATTTTCGGTTCCATATCTGTTGTTAGGCTGGAGGGCACCCCAGTTGGTGTAGGTGGCCGTTTTACCGGAGGATATCCAAACAAATGTATTTTCTTCGACTATATCAGTGGCACCAATGTAGTAACCAGTGTACGCTAACAAACATATCAGTGTTCAAGTGAAAATTGAGTGAATATCAGTAAGATGTTTCAAATATTTCATTTTGACAAGGTAATTGAATTACATTCTTCTTAAATAGAACTGTCTGCTCTTGAAATAAATATTGAGGAATCACACACCAGTATTTTTAACGAGGTTTCCAAGAAATCTATCTGTCGCAGCATCGTCCACTGTGGCCAAAGACGCAGTTCTGCCGTACTGTGATCCAATTGCTTGACAAATTTTCTTAAGGAGAAGGAGAAAGAGAGTCTGTGTTATACGTCATCAATTACAGTTTTTTTTTGTGTTATGCATTCTGTGTTATACGTCATGAATTACAATTATAGTTTAGATTTCACACACACACACAGACACACACACACACACACACACAGAGAGAGAGAGAGAGAGAGAGAGAGAGAGAGAGAGAGAGAGAGATTTATCTTTACCAGTGCTCCTGGAAGCGTCTCGTTGTCTTTGCTGAGGAAGAAACATCTGTCCTTGTATGCACTCCAGTGAGTAGGACAAACAGCAAATACTTGAATCAAAGAGTAAAATCATGCAATCATACATGCGTAGGTCTGGACACTTCCACCAGATAAAAACTAAAATGAAACTAAAGGGAATTTGCCCCCAAGAATCTGAAGATTTGAAAAATCTCCAAAATATTGAAAATAATTCATGCTTAGTAACAGTTTACATTACTCTTTTAGTTTCGACAAACCCATATTCAAATCAACGAAATGTTTCTGACAACCCCTACTAAATTACAATAAGCATCTAAATGAATTACCTGTGGTCAGTGCAGCGAGAAATAGGAAGATCTGGATTTTCATTTTGGACGGTTGATTATTTGTGATCTGTAGAGAACTGAATGAGTGCACGTATATATAGTGTTGCGATTTTGATAAGAAATTACGAGAGAAAGGTTATAATGTAGAACCTAAAGAAAAACATCACCCAGAAGTCTTAGGTGGGTGATGACCTTGAAGTCATGCACCTGACTTTGAAATTATTTTATCATGTTTAATTTAGCAGGCGTAAGATTTGAATATATGACAATGGGTGAAAAGATATTTTATCAACATCATCAAAGCACTGTCTATCATAATTTATATATGCTGGTGAACTTTGATCGCCGTTTTGATTTTGTCCAAATTATGAATGTCCAATTCAAAACTAAACGGTCCCATTGGGGATCTGAGTTAGAAGACGTCCTCAGTACCCCTTGTTTAATGTAAGAGAGGAGACCGCAAAAATGGTGTAGCACGATAAAGAACCCTCCCTGTGAAAAGCCTAATCGCCGAGCATAGGCTTAAATTTTCGAGGGAAGTTAAACAGTATGGAACATACCAACCAAAACTAAGCAACATTCTTCTAAACCAACAATAAAAGTGCAAACCACAATGAAACATCATATCAATGCATCTGGGTGAATATAGAAATTAATTTTGAAGTATACAATATACTAACGAAAAAAGGTGATGTAGCTCTCTTGATGAATTACTACATAACTGTAGAAAAGTTTGGTGAATTTCTGGTTCATAACCAGCGTATATGTGTCGTAGGAGTGAATGTATTTAGATGTCTCTGTCAGTGTGACTTAACTCTCCCCAAAACGCAGAAGGTTATTCATTGGTTGCTGTTTTACGTCCCTGTGAGATTACTTTGCTCAATTAAAGATATCACCAGCTTTAGGTGAAAAGCAACAGATTTAATTTTTTCATTTTTTCCCATGATTTTAAGATACCTCACGTTGATGAGTGATACTTGTGAAACCTTAGGAACAGAATGATATTGCATACATTTAATTGATGTTAAGAACATGACATAGACTATTTTGTTAATTTGAAGCATATTTCATTTGAACTACTCTGTTTGGTTTAAAGTGATATTTGTGTTAATGTTTCACTAGTGCAACATTTGCTTTGTAAGTGCGTGATCCAAATCAAGAAAACTAGTAATATATCTATATAGGATATTTCGGTTTCCACGAACTAGAAAAGGCTTGCAGATCGTGGTTATGTCGTCTTGATAATGTTCTACATTGTGACTTTTTTCTGCCAATATAGTACTGCCTGATGATGTTCTATTTTGTTACCTTTCTTCAAGAACTTCAAATCTTATCAAAATCGCACCACTATATAAAAGCAAGATCTTGGTTTCTCTACACATCACAATTAATTAACCGTCCAAAAAATGAATACCCAGCTAGTCATCTTTCTTGCAGCACTGACCACAGGTACGTTTAGTAGGACGTTTATTGTATTGTAAAGGTTGTATCGTAATAAGAAAAATAGTGCGAATTTCTAGAGTCCGGGCAAAGGGGAGATTACATATAGCTATTAATTTTCTATCTTTGCTTTATCAAACTACTAAGAAGGATAAAAAAATAAAGACTGAGTTTTACATTCATTCCTGCTCACTTACAATCCTGAACTTCTTCTTCTAGTGTTCGCTTCCTGTCCTACGAACTGGAATGCACACAAGGACAAATGTTACTTCCTCAGCAGAGACAATGAGACGTTTGCGAACTCCCTCGTAAATATCCGTTATTGTCTTTTAAAGAAATCCATTATTTCAAAGATAATCATACTTAATAAATGTCCTAAAATGTGTTGAATGACGTCATCACTTTCTTTCAGATAATCTGTGAAATGCTGGGAGTTCAGTACCGTAAACCTGCATCTCTTGCCACCGTAGATAATATAAATACCCAAAAATACCTGGGAAACCTGGTTTCTCACTCCGGCGGTACGTCTATCTTCATTTAACCCCTACCCCAGAAAAACAAACAAACAAACAAACAAAAACAAAAAAAAGTCAAACAAACAAATAAAAGCGAAAAAAAACCTAGAGATTTAGTCCTTGTGAATTATACATAGTTAAATCGACTGAAAACTATAATTCTACTCTACTTAGATTAGTTTCATTATATTTCAGGAAACAGTGGTTTCTATATTGGTGCCAACGATATTGTCAACGAGGGCGAATTTGTGTGGGTTTCTTCTGGACAGACTGTTACCTACACCAACTGGGGTACCGTCCAGCCTAACAACAGATATGGAAACGAAAATTGTGTAGTCTTTCGAAATGAGCCAGGGTATGTGTTGACGTGGACAGATGATCCGTGCACTGATCTCAACAATTATATCTGCGAAATGCCGTAAGTTTTATTTATTCTTTAATTTCTTTTCTCTACATATTTCATCCTTCATCGATTAATGTATGGAAATATTGACGTCATTTAGAAGGTGAAAACATGTTTGCCCATCTTTCTGATATGTATTTGCTATGGAAATTAGGAGATTGAGTGCTCTTCGTAATTTCAGCCTTTTAATCTGAAGTGATGCAAAGTTATCATACATGAATTAAGATTTTAAGCGCTTTGATTCTGGATATTACTTTTCACTGATAAAGTTTTAAATCTTTATCATTATATCACTGCACTATTTGTAAAGGGCTTAGTTTCGGTCATTATGATTATTTCATCATAGCATCATTAACATCCATGTTGATTGTATGCAATATCACGGTATGTCGACTCCGTGCAATATCACTGCACATCGACTCCGTGCAATACCACTGTTCTATGCACATCATATTTCTCGGAAAGTAGTTTTTTTTTTTTTGGTTTTTTTTTTGTTTTTTTTTTTGTTTTTTTTTTGTTGTTATTTTTTTGGGTTTTTTTTTGGTTTTTTTTTTTTTGTTTGATTTTGTTTTGTTTTTTTGTTGTTGTTTTTTGTGGGTTTTTTTTTTTTTGCATTGTTACGATTTTATTCCTATCAATTGATTCTTGCAGCTTAGAAACATTTTCTTTGTTTTGTAGAGCTGCAGAGATTCACGTTCCGGTTCTTGGTTAAGGAATAATATTTATTTAGTGTGTTATATTTATGTACAGTACAATGCAAATAAATTTACGTCTTTTAAAAATTTTATTATTCATTCATACTAATATATTTCAAAATAAGTATTGAATGATTATACCAGAAGAAAGGTATTTCAATAGAATAGTAGAACTCGAGACGGGGTAAGTAACAGTTATACAGATTGAGAAAGGGAAATAGAGAATTTTTTATAAACTGACAGTAAATATATTCTGAGACAAGGCAATTGACAAGTTCATACACTTTGACACTGGGAAGTCGACAGTACATATAGGTTGTCACATGGCAATAAACAGTCATTAAGATGGAGACATGGCAATCGATAGTCATTAAGATGGAGACACGGGAATCGATAGTCATTATAGATGAGACACGGCAATCGATAGTCATTATAGATGAGACACGGCAATCGATAGTCATTATAGATGAGACACGGTAATCGATAGTCATTATACATGAGACACGGTAATCGGTAGTCATTATACATGAGACACGGCAATCGATAGTCATTATACATGAGACACGGCTATCGATAGTCATTATACATGAGACACGGCAATCGGTAGTCATTATAGATGAGACACGGCAATCGGTAGTCATTATAGATGAGACACGGCAATCAATAGTCATTATAGATGAGACACGGCAATCGGTAGTCATTATACATGAGACACGGCAATCGATAGTCATTATACATGAGACACGGCTATCGATAGTCATTATACATGAGACACGGTAATCGGTAGTCATTATACATGAGACACGGCAATCGATAGTCATTATATTTTTTTTGTTTGTTTGTTTGTTTTATAGCCGCCTGAGCAATTTTTCAGCTATCCGGCGGCTGTCACCATTACCGGTGACAGGGCTGCAAATTTAGGCCTATGCTCGGCACTCAGGGCCTTTGAGCAGGGAGGGATCTTTATCGTGCCACACCTACTGCGACACGGGACCTCGGT
Organism: Ostrea denselamellosa; assembly: GCA_024699665.1. Lineage (NCBI taxonomy): Eukaryota > Metazoa > Mollusca > Bivalvia > Ostreida > Ostreidae > Ostrea > Ostrea denselamellosa. Next base: position 251,120 of record JAMZEH010000059.1, read on the forward strand.
TTATACGGTCTCATCCGAAAGACCGGCACCCACGTCCCACAGTGGGATTCGAACCCCCGACTCAAGGATCATCAGATCTTTGAGCCCGACGCTCTAACCACTGCGCCACGCGGGCGACCGATAGTCATTATAGATGAGACACGGCAATCGCTAGTCATTATACATGAGACACGGCAATCGATAGTCATTATACATGAGACACGGCTATCGATAGTCATTATACATGAGACACGGCAATCGGTAGTCATTATAGATGAGACACGGCAATCGGTAGTCATTATAGATGAGACACGGCAATCGATAGTCATTATAGATGAGACACGGCAATCGGTAGTCATTATAGATGAGACACGGCAATCGGTAGTCATTATACATGAGACACGGCAATCGATAGTCATTATAGATGAGACACGGCAATCGATAGTCATTATACATGAGACACGGCTATCGATAGTCATTATAGATGAGACACGGCAATCGATAGTCATTATAGATGAGACACGGCAATCGGTAGTCATTATACATGAGACACGGCAATCGATAGTCATTATAAATGAGACACGGCAATCGATAGTCATTACAGTGTCATACAGAGAAACGATAACTTAAACACATTAACGTAAGAATGTCAACAGTTTATATAGATTGAGACAAGATAATTGACCGTCCATTCACATTCACATTGCAATAAAGACAATAAAGAGATTGTAAAGACTGCGAAAGGCCAATCACCAATTCATAAAAATGAGTTGCTATATTCAACTGTTCCCAAAACAATGCACTCTGGAATTCGCACAGACAGACAAGGTGATCGGCAGTTTACAAATTGAGATAGAGCAATCAACAGTTTACAAACTGAGACAGGCAATCAACAGTTTACAAACTGAGACAGTCAATCAACAGTTTACAAGCTGAGACAGGCAATCAACAGTTTACAAACTGAGACAGGCAATCAACAATCTACAAACTGAGACAGGGCATTCAACAGTTTACAAATTGAGACAGGCAATCAACAGTCTACAAATTGAGACAGGGCAATCAACAGTTTACAAGCTGAAACAGGGCAATCAACAGTTTACAAGCTGAGAAAGGGCAATCAACAGTTTACAAGCTGAAACAGGTAATCAACAATTTACAAGCTGAGGAAGGGCAATCAACAGTTTACAAGCTGAAACAGGACAATCAACAGTCTACAAACTGAGACAGGCAATCAACAGTTTACAAGGTGAGACAGGGCAATCAACAGTTTACAAACTGAGACAGGGCAATCAACAGTCTACAAACTGAGACAAACAATCAACAGTTTACAAACTGAGACAGGCAATCAACAGTTTACAAGCTGAGACAGGCAATCAACAGTTTACAAACTGAGGCAGGGCAATCAACAGTTTACAAACTGAGACAGGCAATCAACAGTTTACAAACTGAGGCAGGGCAATCAACAGTTTACAAACTGAGACAGGCAATCAACAGTTTACAAGCTGAGACAGGCAATCAACAGTTTACAAACTGAGACAGGCAATCAACAGTTTACAAGCTGAGACAAGCAATCAACAGTTTACAAACTGAGACAGGCAATCAACAGTTTACAAGCTGAAACAGGACAATCAACAGTCTACAAACTGAGACAGTCAATCAACAGTTTACAAGGTGAGACAGGACAATCAACAGTTTACAAAAGAAGCTGAGACAGGCAATCAACAGTTTACAAACTGAGGCAGGGCAATCAACAGTTTACAAACTGAGACAGGCAATCAACAGTTTACAAGCTGAGACAGGCAATCAACAGTTTACAAACTGAGACAGGCAATCAACAGTTTACAAACTGAGACAGTCAATCAACAGTTTACAAGCTGAGACAGGGCAATCAACAGTTTACAAACTGTGACAGGGCAATCAACAGTTTACAAACTGAGACAGGGCAATCAACAGTTTACAAACTGAGACAGTCAATCAACAGTTTACAAACTGAGACAGGGCAATCAACAGTTTATAAGTTGAGACAGGCAATCAACAGTTTACAAACTGAGACAGAGCAATCAACAGTTTACAAACTGAGACAGGGCAATCAACAGTTTACAAGCTGAGACAGGGCAATCAACAGTTTACAAACTGTGACAGGGCAATCAACAGTTTACAAACTGAGACAGGACAATCAACAGTTTACAAACTGAGACAGTCAATCAACAGTGTATAAATTGAGACAGGGCAATCAACAGTTTACAAACTGAGGCAGGGCAATCAACAGTTTACAAACTGAGACAGGGCAATCAACAGTTTACAAGCTGAGACAGGCAATCAACAGTTTACAAACTGAGACAGGCAATCAACAGTTTACAAACTGAGACAGGCAATCAACAGTTTACAAACTGAGACAGGCAATCAACAGTTTACAAACTGAGACAGGGCAATCAACAGTTTACAAACTGAGACAGTCAATCAACAGTGTATAAATTGAGACAGGGCAATCAACAGTTTACAAACTGAGACAGGCAATCAACAGTTTACAAACTGAGACAGTCAATCAACAGTTTACAAACTGAGACAGGGCAATCAACAGTTTATAAGTTGAGACAGGCAATCAACAGTTTACAAGCTGAGACAGGGCAATCAACAGTTTACAAACTGTGACAGGGCAATCAACAGTTTACAAACTGAGACAGGGCAATCAACAGTTTATAAGTTGAGACAGGCAATCAACAGTTTACAAACTGAGACAGAGCAATCAACAGTTTACAAACTGAGACAGGGCAATCAACAGTTTACAAGCTGAGACAGGGCAATCAACAGTTTACAAACTGTGACAGGGCAATCAACAGTTTACAAACTGATACAGGGCAATCAACAGTTTACAAACTGAGACAGTCAATCAACAGTGTATAAATTGAGACAGGGCAATCAACAGTTTACAAACTGAGACAGGCAATCAACAGTTTACAAATTGAGACAGGCAATCAACAATTTACAAACTGAAACAGGGCAATCAACAGTTTACAAACTGAGACAGGGCAATCAACAGTTTACAAACTGAGACAGTCAATCAACAGTTTACAAACTGAGACAGGGCAATCAACAGTTTATAAGTTGAGACAGGCAATCAACAGTTTACAAACTGAGACAGGCAATCAACAGTTTACAAACTGAGACAGGGCAATCAACAGTTTACAAGTTGAGACAGGCAATCAACAGTTTACAAACTGTGACAGGGCAATCAACAGTTTACAAACTGAGACAGTCAATCAACAGTGTATAAATTGAGACAGGGCAATCAACAGTTTACAAATTGAGACAGGGCAATCAACAGTTTACAAACTGAGACAGGCAATCAACAATTTACAAACTGAAACAGGCAATCAACAGTTTACAAATTGAGACAGGCAATCAACAATTTACAAACTGAAACAGGGCAATCAACAGTTTACAAATTGAGACAGGGCAATCAACAGTTTACAAGCTGAGACAGGCAATCAACAGTTTACAAACTGAGACAGGCAATCAACAGTTTACAAACTGAGACAGGGCAATCAACAGTTTACAAACTGAGACAAGCAATCAACAGTTTACAAACTGAGACAAGCAATCAACAGTTTACAAATTGAGGCAGGCAATCAACAGTTTACAAGCTGAGACAGGCAATCAACAGTTTACAAGCTGAGACAGGCAATCAACAGTTTACAAGCTGAGACAGGCAATCAACAGTTTACAAACTGAGACAGGGCAATCAACAGTTTACAAACTGAGACAGGGCAATCAACAGTTTACAAACTGAGACAGGGCAATCAACAGTTTACAAACTGAGACAGGGCAAGCAACATAGATCTAGACGGGGCAACCGGAAGGTCACACATAATCCGTATTTCACAGATGTAATAGGGCAATTGGCAGTTTACAAAATGAAACAGGGCACCAGCAGTTCACACAAATTATGACACGAGATATAGCAGTTTACACAGTTTACCACAGGACAATCGACAGTTTTCAAATTGAGATAGGACAGTGACAGTTCACTAATTGAGATAGGTCAATCGGTGATTCACACAGATTGAGACAGAGAAAATGGAAGTTAGCACATTCTGCAAAAGGACAATGAACATTTCAAGAAAATTCAGATGATGCATATTAAGGGCGGTACAAAATGTTTGCTAGGCTAAATATTTGCAAGATAGTATGACGTCACATTGACAAAACAGTTGTCGTTCATTGAATGTATAATGGAAACGGTTTTCTAATCACGGATTTCATTCAAAGGCAAAAATAGGTAAGTGCTCGACCAACTCTTTAATCCTGTTGTTTCATTTCCTTCACACCACATAAAAAAGTTAGTGTAATGACGCGAAAACGAGGAACCGGCGTCAAAACAACGTTTCTGTTTTCTGGCGTGTTACCTGTCTCTAGATCCCCTTTGGTTCTCGTCTGTTGCAATGAAACTGCAAAATTTTATTTTACATTTTCATCACTACTCACGTCGATCAGCAGGGTCTTTAAAATCTCAGAAAATCACAACAGTGTATCACGTATTCACGGCAAATGCACTATGGTAAGTCCTTGTAATCAACTGAATGGGATGAACTAAGTGCGGCAAACATTGATTTTCTTCAACGAAATATAGATCTGGATTGCAGACTTCAAAGAAATGTATAAGTCAAATTATTAAAATTCATGGAATTGTGAACCTTTCAAATTTTTCGATCAAAGTTAACCCATCATGGTTGGTTGTATGTTGTTTAACGTCCCGCTCGGAAATATTTCACTCATACGGAGACGTCAGCATTTCCAGTGAAGGACTGCAAAATTTAGGCCCATATTCGGCGCTTACGGCCTTTGAACAGAGAGGGGTCTTTATCGTGCCACACCTGCTGTGACACTGGGTCTCAGTTTTTGTGGTCTCATCCGAACGACCGTCCCATTCAGTCGCCTCTTACTACAAGCAATGGGTACTGAGGACCTATTCTAACTCGGATCCCCACGGGAATAATCCAACATGAACTGGTAAGTGTGAACAACTGATAACGAATAGTGAAATCCTTTTAAAGTATATTTAAGCATTACAATAAATTACTCATAGAACGTTTTTCAAGATGCTCTCAAAGAAGGTATCACTCAATCAGACTCTATCGAACAAACGTTCAACCTCATATGAACTGAAGGTCAAATAGGACAAATGTTCTAGAGCATGAAAATTGACACACAGAACGTACTGCTAGAATTGTATTATGTACTTGCTGGTAGAAAACGTTTGGATACCAGAGTAAAGTGCATGATTTCATGAAAATTTGCATTAGGTCATTACACTAGTTATAACGCTCACTAAATTCGTACTATTTCCTGCACAATTGCGTTTTTTTTATCGGATGACTCTAAATACCTCATAAAGATAGAGAGCTCACCGAGGGTGTGACCCGTCATCAGGGGATTCAAACTCCCGATCCCACCTCTGGTGTGACCCGTCACCAGAGGATTCAAACTCCCGATCCCACCTCTGGTGTGACCCGTCACCATGGGAATTATACTCCAGATCCCACCTCTGGCGTTTTCAAGGTTACATGTTTGTCCTTTATCGATTTTGTACTTATTTGTTATCTTCACTTTTTCCATGATTTCCGCCGGAACATAACTTGATACGGGTAAAATTCCCTACAGTCTTATAACAGTTTAATCTAAATAATAGCCGATCGATCCATATTCTAACAAAAGCCGTTCCATTGTCTGAAGTAATACAGAACACTGTGGAACTCTTTGCTAGATAGTAACTAGTTTATACAACACTTAAAGTGATCTCTAAAACCAAACTGTAAATAATGTGAAAATAACACAATATTGTAAGAATTCAAATCTTCTTTCAAGTATTGAAAAAAAATATATCATTGGCTTATCACAGACATGAGTGTAACACGTACGTTGTTTGTAGGATTTTATTTATCTTTATTTTTGTATTTGTCGATTGATATAGTTTTACCAACTTTTGCTATATAAATTATCTCCAAATTATCATTAAAAAGTGATAATTGTATTAAATACATTTTATCGACTGACATGGTTTTACCAACGCTTGGCGAAAAGGTTAAGATAACGAACAACAATCAAGCTTCAAAATCCTATAAAGAGTACAAAATCAACGGTAAGGAAAAAACGGATCCCTGGACATACCAGAGGTTTTAGTTCATCTCTAAATTATCATTAATGAAAAGACAATGTTCCTCCGAGTAGAGAATGTTCATTGGCGAAGAAGTCAGCTCTAAATAACTTGCCGCTGCAGATTTCCTTGATTTTCTCAGATATGCTGTCATATTTTGAATGTAGTTTATTTTGAGAAAAGATTACACTATAATTTTCTATGTCAATAACGGTGTTGTCAATGTGTTGTTTGATTTGTCATCAAATCTATACGACTAGCACCTTTGTATTAGGTATCCCTATCCTAGTTTGCATTGTATCGGTCCTCTGTTGTATCTTGCTACTCTAGCTGTTGTTGGTAGTGTATCTTGCTACTCTAGCTGTTGTTGGTAGTGTATCTTGCTACTCTAGCTGTTATTGGTAGTGTTAATGAGCTATCCATGTTGTGGTGTATATTGTCCCTAATGGATAACTCTGCGGGTTTGTCGTTTTCATCGAATAGTGTAAGCATTTATCTCGCCATATAAAAACTGGACAAACATATATGATTGATTGATTGTTGTTTTCCGCCACACTCAACAATTTTTCAGTCATCTGGTGGCGTCCAGTTTTTGTTGGTGGAGGAGAGAACCCAGATACAATGTACCTGGGAAGAGACCACCGACCAAACATATATGAGAGTTACTGAGATTGAAATCTCTCATTTACTAGTTAACAAATGACGAAAGAAATCTTCAACAGAAGATTCGGGGGGAAATCAGCCAATACAATTCTACATCTTATACCTGCAAAACCAAATGATTCAAAGTCTAATTTCCCCCACAGAAAACGAAATCTCGATTGATTGATTGATTATTTTCTGCCACACTCAACAATTTTTCATGTACCTGGAGGCCCCCAGTTTTTGTTGGTGGAAGAGAGAACCCAGATACAATGTACCCGGGAAGAGACCGACCTTAAGTAAACTGGCAAACTTTCCCACAAAGTGCGAAAATTAAACCCGCGCCGACTAGATGTGAGAGGCCTTGAGATTTTGAGCGCTCTAACCACTCGGCCACGGAGGCCCTGACAAAATCTTGAAAATAATACTATGCTATAAGGTGACAAATTAAAAAGCATCACAACAAACCCAGAGTAATTTGAAAAATGTACTAAATGTCAGTCTTAAATTCTCTGCATGAAAGTTCTTAACTTTACATCATAGGTTTGTAATTGAGGTTAATTACAATTTAATCTTTGATGAGTCCACAAAAGAAGTATATGGAGGCAAGGTAAGGGACCTCAGTAAGGGGCTGTATGTGTACCACCTAGAGCCTCCCGAAGTTGAGGCTACTTTTCAAACCTCTCTAATAATTTAATAATTCGGGCCTCCCAAGGGTGGGGGCACTTTTTAGACCTCTCTAATAATTTAATAATTCGGGCCTCCCAAGGGTGGGGGCACTTTTCAGACCTCTCTAATAATTTAATAATTCGGGCCTCCCAAGGGTGGGGGCACTTTTCAGACCTCTCTAATAATTTAATAATTCGGGCCTCCCAAGGGTGAGGGCACTTTTCAGACCTCTCTAATAATTGATTATGAGGTGATGGAAGGAAACAAAAATACAATACAGATAAAGAACAACGGAGGCAAAGATATAGAGCCCTTGAATGGGGTCTTCTCATAGGCCGTTAATGGTAACTGAGCTCACCTGAAAGTTCCTACTTTAACATGTAGAGTCATAAGGAAGGCAAACTCGATTTAATTATGGAGTCCCATACAAATAATAAAGTAAATTGCATGCATAGAACAATCGTAAGTGTTTTACATGGACAATATTGAATGAAAAATATCCGATGATAGAATCCACGTTCATACCCTTACTTAGTAGGCTTCCATATTATTTCACCGAGATAGGTGTTTATTATCACGTGACTATCATGTGACATTATAAATTCAGCACTAACAAATAAAACTGTAATAATTGCAAAAGTGCAACGATGTTGGCTATATGGCAGTCGACTTTTGTTTTAAGCCTGCAGCTGCCTCAGTGTCGGCGCTCTGTCAGAGACCTTCGTCTGTGTACTTGCTGTGAAGATATGCTGGATATGTTGGATGTGTGTTTTCAAACTTTGTCGGCCTGCTTGTCCGAGAGGAAGGCAAAGACAGTGATCGCATTGTCTGTCGTGTACACTGGTCCTACTTATCGCACTGCACTGAAAACACATATGAACACATCCCAGTACAATTGAGCAGAATATTCTTATTATCTGAGTCGAGTATTTATTAATCTCAATACAACTGGGTCGAGTATTTTTACTAATCCCGGCACAACTGAGCCAAATATTTATCAATCCCAGTATAAATGAATCGAATATTCTTGCTAACCTCCTTACATCTGAGTCCAGTCAATGGAACTTTTGATTATTCATCTTTCAAAGGATGAAATTGTACGAGTGAATTTACCCAAAGACATGCGAAATGAGATTTGCGCGCAACAAAAGAACACGTGTCATTGTATTACTGTAGCCAATTTTGCTTTTGTATTATCAATTGCAGCAGACTTCATCAATGAACAAGATGTGCAAGACGGTGTGGCTTTATGTTGGAAAATAAATTTTTGACAATGGTATGTTCCTTCAGCATTACTCGTATTATATATATATATATATATATATATATATATATATATATATATATATATATATATATCTGTGTGAGTGTATGTGTGTAAATAAAATCTAGATCGTCATCGCCAAACCAAGCAGACATCATGCGTGTATGTGTGCTCCTCTTGTTAATGGTAGTGGTGTTGCATGTCTTACCAGCTCAGTCCCAAAACTTAGGTATTTCGTCTGTGTTGTTTAGATAATAGTACTAGTACTCATCCGTATCGAAAAGTTCGCAATCTAGTGTTAAAGAAGTCGTTTATCACGGGTACACGTAAAATTGATAACTTCAGAGACAACAGTGGTTATGGTCTATTTTCCCGTTCGCTTTTTTTTTTTTAATATCTTGTCTTTGTTGATGAAAAGGAAATAATATCGCGGGACTTTCTTTTATTGATTTATATAACTATTTTCCTTTTGGATATTGGATTTCTATTTAATTATGAATTCTATCTATTGTTGTCGGTTTACACATTATTGATGATTTCATAACACTTTTGATTAACCCTTGTATTCATCATATCGTTTCGAAAGGTTGTTTCCAAGCAAAACGGGTTTACAATTCCTTCAGAACAAAATATCCAGTTGGAAAGAGGAAAAATGTACTTTTATGTCGGTTAAGATGCATGAAGGCTCCAGGGAAAATCACCAATTTTGCGATAGAGGTAATGTCATTTAGTTTTCATTCTCTGATAACTATGGTAACATACTATTTATAGTACGGCGGCATATTTAGGACATGCAATTCTTTTTTGTCTCGTGCAATCAGCATGTTATCTCATCCAGCTGAATTATTCAATTGTGTTTCACCTAGGATTCTGTACAATATTTATATTGTTATATTGTTCTAATTTCCTGTACGGGGATTATTATATGATGATGAAAACGATCATCACCTTACCGTACAGAGAGTTTTGAGGATTTTATTGTCCTATTGTGTCATTTTTATTACGCTTTATATATTCTACGTTTTTGTTTTTTCAGTTTTAAAAATTACATAGGTTCGCATAAAGCAGGAAAGCAAGGTTAAAAGGGGAAAAAAATCTGGATCCGCGCCTGTATCTGGATTAATTGGATTTATCAGTTCATTTAATTAATATTTCATCTACAGGAATGCATATCTAATGTTTCCAATGGAAAAGTATGAAAGTATTTAAAGTACACATTATATTGCGTTATATGCTAGTCACACGGATTTAAAAACTTGAAAGGTTTGCGACAAGACTTGAAGGACATTTTTGGGGGCATTTTTAACACACAATTAGTGAAAAGTTGAGAGTAGAAATAAGGAAAGCAGAGGCGGTCAAGCGCACACAGTTCAGAACAAGTCGTCAAAGGTTATGAGCAAGTCACAGTGAAGGAAGAAGGCATCGGGAAGATAATGATATATTATACAAATCCTTCAAACACATTGATATATATAATTGTAATGACATTTTGAGTATTTTAGAGTGATCTAAATGTAGCAAAAAACTTATTACAGGATATAAATTTTTCATGATGTAATAGAAAACTTTGGGAGAAGTCTAAAATAGGTTGTTTGTGTTTTCCGGTCGCAGTACAGAATATTCCCTCAATTCATTAACACTTTCCGGGGGTGGGTACGGTGGGGGGGGGGGGGGGGGGGGGGGGGTCTTCTTTTCAAAATCAAGCATCAGCAGAAAGCGGTCAGTTTGCGATCAAAATAGATTATAATAAATTTCATAATTTCTTTTTCTGAAGAGTTCCATTTTTTTTAGTTCCGATATCTTGTATTTTGTCAGTCACGAAAATTGGCTTTAATAGCGCGTTTACTACACAGTGAAACAACACGTTTATGGGCCACAATGCTTACCTGAGTCACACTGGTCCTAATGTTCTTTAGAAATTTTTTAAAAGACTATTGCCTTCTTTATTCCTACGAAAAATGTTGAATCCATATATTATGACCCCACCCTAGCCATAGGGTCATGACGAAGACGAATCTGAAGCCACACAATAAAGGATGTAACGCAACTATAAAGATACTTTGAAGTAACATAGTCTTGCTGTTGTGTTCTGGAGAAAATTAATTTTTAAAAGATTTTTGTCTACACTCATGTATTACGTAAAATTTTATCCCCGATTCTAGCCCCACTGTTAAACATAGTGTTCATAATTTGAAAAAAGAGGTCCATGGGCCTCAACACGCACCTGAATCACCATGGTCCTGCTGGTCTTCAAAAGAATTTCTGAAAAGATCTTTTCCCTCTTTAATCCCAAGTCAAACTTTAACACACACACCCCCTCCAATACTATGACCCCAACCTAGCCCCCCCCCCCCCCCCCCCCCCGAGGTCAAAATTTTGATATATAAAATCTGCATTAACAGAGAATAGTTTACATAGCGATATAACCAAACATCACTCTGCTTGTATTGAGAAGATTTTTTTTAAAATGTTCCCATATAAAACCTTGTTCATCTACTGTTACCCCACCATGACCCCTTGGACATGATTTGAGCAAACTTAAATCTGTAATACCTAAAGATGCTTCCATATTGATATTGCCATTCGGTAATCATGATCCTGCTGCTCTGACATTCTTGAGAAGATTTTTTTCTATATATCCCCAAGTACCACTATATTTGCCCCACCCCCACCCTTGAGGGTTTAGGACAAACTTGAATTTTCATTATGTCAGAAAGCTTTTATGTAAGTTTCATCACTCAGTAGTTCTCAAGAAAATCTTTAAATGACCCCCACCCTACTTTGTCTTCTTTATTATCTTGTCTTGGAACGGAAGACGATCCTTTGTTTCGTTAAACTTGATTGAACTTCACTCAAGGATACTCTGTACCAAGTTTGATTGAAATTTGCGCAATGGTTCTGGAGTACAAGATGGATTTTACGACGCCGACGACGACACCCACAACGGAGAAAATTTAATCAGAAAAATTCACTTGAGCTTTTGGCTAAGAAACTGAGACGTGTTAATAGTTTTCCTTTCCTTTTTCCACTTGAAAATAAAAAGAGTCTTAGGCTTTAGTACTTACTATTTAGACTATCATATAATTATATATTACCATGCTAATACAGAACATAAGTAATACTTAACTGTATTCGATCATTTGTAGAGAAAAACTAAGAAGTGCACTTGCTTAAGTCGTCCAAAGAATACAGCGGTCAGGAAGTTAAGGCTAAACAAGCAAAGCTGCTTGAAACCAGGCAGTGTGAAACTTTACAGGATGCCCAAAAAATCCAGAAGACGTTCGAGGAAAGGTACACTTTTATAGTTTGGATAATTTATGCTTAGAGTATTTTGTAAACAAATACGTGGAGACGAAACGAGACCGGCTACTGGCAAACAGATTGATGCTACACGGGTTTCATCGCCCTCGTTTTAAGTCAGCAATTTGCAAGTTCTATGATCATTATAACAATCTAGTTTGCCAGTACAACATGTAATTGGATCGAATGCTGTCTGAAGTGTTTCATACCAATTGTTACACCGTTCTTTACACACTGATTTTGACTTCGAGTTACTCTGTTTACCTGATGTAGACTCACGGCGGGTGTGACCGGTCGACAGTGGATGTTTACTCCTCCTAGGCACATAATCCCACCTCTGATATATCCAGGGGTCCGTGTTTGCCCAACTCTTTATTTTGTATTTCTTACAGGAGTTATGAGATTGATCACTGTTCGTTATCTTCACATTTTTCATTTCGTGGATAACACAGATTAGCAAGGGAAATGTCTAGTAGATAAAATAGGTTTACAAAGAAATTGTTTAGTAGATAGAATAGGTTTATAGAGGAAATGTCTAGTAGATAGAATAGATTTACAGAGGAAATGTCTAGTAGATAGAATAGGTTTACAGAGGAAATGTCTAGTAGATAGAATAGGTTAACAGAGGAAATGTCTAGTAGATAGAATAGGTTAACAGAGGAAATGTCTAGTAGATAGAATAGGTTTACAAAGAAATTGTTTAGTAGATAGAATAGGTTTATAGAAGAAATGTCTAGTAGATAGAATAGGTTTATAGAGGAAATGTCTAGTAGATAGAATAGGTTTACAGAGGAAATGTCTAGTAGATATAATAGGTTTACAGAGGAAATGTCTAGTAGATAGAATAGGTTAACAGAGGAAATGTCTAGTAGATAGAATAGGTTTACAGAGGAAATGTCTAGTAGATAGAATAGGTTAACAGAGGAAATGTCTAGTAGATAGAATAGGTATATAGAGGAAATGTCTAGTAGATAGAATAGGTTTAGAGAAGAAATGTCTAGTAGATAGAATAGGTTTATAGAGGAAATTTCTAGTAGATAGAATAGGTTTACAGAGGAAATGTCTAGTAGATATAATAGGTTTATAGAGGAAATTTCTAGTAGATAGAATAGGTATAGAGAGGAATCGTTTAGTAAAACAGAATAGGTTAAGTAGAAAAGATTTACAGGGTAAAATGTTTAATTAGTAAATAGAGTAGATTTATAGGGGAAATGTTTAATTAGTAAATAGAGTAGATTTATAGGGGAAATGTTTAATAGATAGAGTAGGTGTATAGGGAAATGTTTAATAGATAGAGTAGGTGTATAGGGAAGTGTTTAGTAACAGTGTAGATATTTATTCAGTATAATAGATTTACTGAGGAAATGTATAGTTGATATAATACAATGTTTGACGGAAATATTTAGTTGAGGAAATACAGGTGCAGAAGGAAGCACGGATAAAAGACGCAATTATCAAACTAATTTCGATTCTTTAAAAGATAGGAAATCTATTGAATAGCGCTTCAAAATTTTTACATTAACATCTAGACAATTTTTTTTTAAATTCAGCTCGGTGCCCTACTGGAAACGGTTATAAAAAGAGAAGGACTGGATGCTATGCCGTATTCCAGCAAGCGTTCACCTGGCCAGAAGCAGCGGTATGAATGGGGTTTATGTTACTTTTTCCTGATTACTGAACGTAACACTCTTAAATTAATTAGATATAGCAATTTTCATTTCCATTGATCAAATACAAAAATACAAAAAAATACAAGGAGGGTATGACCGGTCGACAGGGGATGCTTACTCCTCCTAGTCATATGATCCCACCTCTGATATATCCAGGGATCTGTGTTTGCCCATAGCTTTATTTTGTATTCATAATTGCGACTTACCTTTTATCACTTATCTCATAATTACGACCCAGCCGCCGGATAGCTGAAAAATTGCTCAGGCGGCTATAAACAAACAAACAAACAAACAAAACATAATTACGACCTTTTGTAACTTATCTCATAATTATGACTTGTTATGTGACTTATCTCATATTTACGACTTGTCATATAACTTATCTCATATTTACGACTTGTCATATAACTTATCTCATATTTACGACTTTTTACGCATTCGTTCGTTTAATCCTAACTAGGTTTTGGACACTCGTGATCAGTCTTTTCTTGTACGAGATCCCGCGATAACAGACGGTCTAACCGTATTTGGACACGTTTAGTTTGATCTCTGTGTGTACTATCAGGACGATATTTTATCAACCGTTTTCTATTCGCATTTCAAACTCAGTTTATAGACCAAACAGTTTCTGTTAATTCAAACACATTTGTGATTAGTATCAACACACAGAGATTGTTAAGCACATGGGGGAAATTTCAAGTAATAAACTATATTTGATCTGACATAACGAAAAGATTTTACTCGGTTAACGTTCACTGCTTATATACATTTTGTGGAATATTTTTAAATAACACCGAATTATGAATTTTCTCACTTTTTTCAGATATTTTGCTTCGTGGAGGGTGCACGACTTGTAGAAATTAACAATAAAAAGAAGAACAAAGACATCACAGCACTGGTTAAAGCACTTAGTATGTCCCACATTTACAGCATTTATTATAGCCAAGATTTAAGCAGTCCCACATTTACAGCATTTATTATAGCCAAGATGTAAGCTGCCGCACGTTTACAGCATTTATCATAGCCAAGATTTAAGCTGTCGCACGTTCACAGCATTTATTATAGCCAAGATTTAAGCTGCCGTACATTCACAGCATTTATTATAGCCAAGATTTAAGCTGCCGTACATTCACAGCATTTATTATAGCCAAGATTTAAGTTGCCGTACATTCACAGCATTTATCATAGCCAAGATTTAAGATGCCGCAAGTTTACAGCATTTATGATGTTCGAGACTTAATATGCCTTATATTTACAGCAATTACTAAAGCTCAGACACTTAGTACTCCTCAAATTTATCAAAGACACTTATTATGCCTCAGATTTACAGCATTTACTATAGCCAAAACGCTTAGTTTAGTATGCCTCAAATTTACAGCATTTCTACAGCTAAGACACTTATCATACAAACAGATGTGACTCTCTCTCTCTCTCGCTCTCTCTCTCTCTCTCTCTCTCTCTCTCTCTCTCTCTCTCTCTCTATATATATATATATATATGTGTGTGTGTGTGTGTGTGTGTGTGTGTGTGTGTGTGTGTGTGTGTGTGTGTGTGTGTGATATTTCAGTGAACTCTTCAAATAAACCACATTTGTCTTGTTTGTTTTATACATGTGTGATAGACATGCGCAGATTTTGTATTGGTGTATATATTTCCAGTATTTTTACCTTTGCTAGCGCTACATACATGCACAAGTACTATGTCGACGCGTAGCGCGTTATCTCTGGCAAAGACAAAACTGTATCATTTATCATTTCACAACGAAGAGAAGGACGTATGGATAGGCGCCAATGACATCATTCAGGAGAATGTCTTGCGATTTATCGGCACCAATCGAGGCGTGAAAGGAATGTTCAGGAAGAGAATCGGAAATGACAAAACAAAGAACTGTGTGAAACTCTCCACCAACTCAAAATGGAAGTCGGCCGATTGTAACCAGAGGAGACCTTTCATTTGCGAAAGGTATATCTTCTTCTCCCAAAATTAAAATTCCATTCCTCTTTAATGTTTTTATTAAAAGTAAAACTGATTTTCAGATTTTGTATAAAAAAAACCACTCGGGTTATTTATAAATAACAATGCAAAACATTTCAAACTATTTGTGATTTTAGTTCAGAATATGTATTTTGACTTGCAATGTGATACTAGGGATCTGGTTCAATTTTCAAACGTTTTTGTTTTATCTCGTTTTAGATACCGTCGTAGATGGGAGTGATGAAAAACCCTCGGTGTCATACTGCCTAACGCCCTATGTGTAAACTTGTTAATCTGAAATAAATTGTCGCAACCCGTTTTGAATGTGTTTGACAATTTTAACTGATATCCAAGTTCCAATTTAAGTTTTACTTGGTTTACTGATAAACTAACTACTAACTTTTGTCATCTTCCTCCTTACATATCATAGATCTGGAATGGTATTTTGAGATATGAGAATAGTAATTAGAGTGGGACAAAGTGTCTCATACCGGTCGACAGAGAATGCTTACTCCTCCTAGGCACCTGATCCCACCTCTGAAATATCGCTGTTCGTTATCTTCACCTCTCCATGGATCTTATAGAGAAAATATTTTAATTTACTCGTAAACAACTAATAGACAAATTACATGTAGAAAGCTAAAACCTTTTCTTTGCGTTTTTTGAAAGAATTATCATTATTACAAATGGCCATGAATTCAATTCGCAAAACGTTAGATTGAGTATTGAATTACTATTGAATATGTGTTATGACTGGAACAACTTTCTCCGAAACAAAAAGAAAGAGAGAATAGCTCACAAATTCCAATTTTACAGTACAAGTCTCAAAGTGATCAGATCTGTACAGTAAATGAATCCTGTCTGAAATCACGTAAACCTATTGTAGTAAAAATATGGAAAAATTCACACACACACACACACACACACACACATATATATATATATATATATATATATATATATATATATATACTGATGGACTTTAAAAACGCAACACACGTTTTGTTTAATTTATTCATTGAATGCATTATATATAAAACTTTTATTGCAAAATTTACCCACCATACATCGTATTGATTTTTAAAACCCATATCTCTCGATTTACCGGTGTTCATTGTTTGCACGTTGTGAGTAGCATCATGCGAAATTTTCAGGGCTTTTTTTTCAAACAAAAAAGGTAATAGAGGAGTTTTTTGCGATAAAACAACTTTGTTGGTAAAAGTATAGACACCACTAACAGAAAAAATTCAAAGCCAAGACTATGCCGCGCTTATGCAATGAAATGCGCAATCAGGCACTTGGTATGCTGCAAGCAGACGTTAATCAGCGTGAGGTTGTTGTCACGATTCCATCAGACAGGATCCCTAAATGATCGCCCAAGACCTGGTCAACCGTTTGTGACAACGCCACGGCAACAAGCGTTCATACGGCAACGTCATCTGCACAATAGGTTTACGGCCGCTGCGACAACGGCGAGAGAAATCATTGGACGTCATGGAAGGCCTATTCATCCTAGATCCGTTTCCAGAATTTTGAAGCGCCATGGGATCCACTGCAGAAGACCTTATAAGGGGCTATAGCTCAAACTGTATCACCGCGGTATAGATTGCAATGTGCAAGGTAGCATCTGACTCAACGACAAAATTGGTCACATGTTGTGTTCTCAGATGAGTCCAGATTTAACGTTAGCAACGCAGACGGCAGATGTCGAGTTTACCGTCGTTTACATGAACGTTTTACAGACAATTGTGTCCTTGAGCGCCACAGGTTTGGAGGTGGAGGCGTCATGGTCTGGCGTGCGATTAACCACAATTTTCGGTCACAACTGGTCGTTTTAAATGGAACCCTCACTGCTAGGAGGTATGTGGTCGAAATTCTGCAGCCTGTTTTAGCACCATTAGTGCAGCAGTATAGGCAAGGAAATGGGTTAATTTTCCAATAGGACAATGTGCGCGAACATACGGCAAGATTGACACAAAACGTTATGTCCCCAGACTTGAATCCAATCGAGCATTTGTGGGACGAGCTGGGGAGACGTGTGCGCAGCCGCCAGCCTCAGCCTCAGAATCCGCAAGAATTAGGGAGAGCCTTGTTGGAGGAATGGCAGAGTATTCCTCAGAGGACCATCCAAAGTGTTTGTCAATCAATGTCACGTCGCCTTCGCACCGTCATCACTGCTAATGGAGGTCATACCCGGTAATAGTGAAAAAAACCCACATTTTTTATATACCCCTCATTGACATTCATTTCAACTGTAGCCTCCTTGTGAATAAAATGATGTTCAAAATCAAAGGATAGTGTTCAGTTAACATGGTTTATAATATACCACTATGAATTTGTTTATTAGATACATGAACAAATTATCAAGTGTTGCGTTTTGAAAGTCCCTCATTGTGTATACATATATATATATATATATATATATATATATATATATATAAACCAATTCATTTTTGAAATCATGTGTGGTTGAACATTATATGTTAAAAGTTTCATGAATTAAATAAGGAATAAATAAACAAAATATTTATAAAAATGAAAAACGTCATTTTTCGACATATATTTTTATATCTACGACTAAAATCTTCAAGAAACATGTCAATTAGAAAAATAGATATATAAGACAAATATATTTTAAAAAGAAAATTAAATGGCCAAAATTTAGAAATATTGCAAATTTTTTTTTCAAATTTGAACCAAGCTCTGTAGGAATGATAAAAAGGTGGTTTTAATTAATCAGAAAATTACTTTCCCATATTTTGAATTTAAAATGGTTTACAAATTAAATGAATTTATAAAGCGAACTAATTTCTTGATGACAAATGCATAAGATTAGCAGCAATTTGATTATTTTAGTACTTTCTAATATCAGTTTTGATTCGGATTGCTACTTTTTTCTCTGTCTGGTTTGATTCAAATCTAAAAATTGTCATTTAACTTCATTCTTTAAAAATATATTTTCCAAAAGACATTTAAAAAAAGATTTTAGCTATGCATTTAAAAATATTATCAACATATAAACTTTATAATTTTCATAAATATTTTTAATTAAATAATTAAAACGTCTGTATGAGTCTTCATGAAAGATTCATTAGATTTTCATACCATTCATCAAAGCAAGCGAAGTTTGGATATTTGCAAAGAAAACACCTTTGTTATCATTCCCGAAAAACTATTTTAAAAAATAATATAAAATAATCGAAGGCTTGTATCACTATTTCGATGGTGACATGATACTTTAATCACACAAACGATCGCGATACCTCAGTAGTTAGAGTGTTCGCTTCGTAACCGGGAGGTCGTGAGTTCGAGCCCCGCTCGTGCTATGACTGGGTCAAACCTAAGACGTAAAAGTAGGTAGAGATTGCTCCTTCGCCAAACGTTCGGCATTTAGAAGTGAGAATCACGGGTCTTTCGGATATGACCTTAAAAACGAAGGTCCCGTGTCACGGTAGGCGTTGGCACGTTAAAGAACTATCACTGCTACGGCCCTGAGCGCTAAGCATAGGTCTAAATTTGTGGTACTACAGTTGGTGACGTCTCAATATGAGTAAAGAATTCTCGACGGGACGTAAAACAATCATATATATCGATGAGGTTCTTTAATGATCCATCAAATAAAACTTTGGTGTTATGAACCGACTTTGAAAAATTATCTAAAATGAAATAAAAATAAACCGTTTTAACATTTCTGAATTCAAGGATAGATTCTCGTAATCATTCAGACAAACTGGATGATATGTGCCACATGGTTTCAATCCTTTCAAATTTTTTTAAATTCATGACATTCTGTGTGATATTTTATACCTGAATAAAATGAAATGTCAAAACTAAATATTTCTTCAATTATGAAACACACAGGCCATGGAGCCTTGCATCTTTATACCCACATTGGTAACGTGCAACGCTACACTGGGGGTCTGGGGCAAACTTCCGCCAGAGTTAATTTGCGTAGTATGGGATCTGGGGGAACTATAATTACGAGGGCTGTTCGATATGTAATGTGTATTGTACCACAGCTCTATTCAATACCTATCCAACAATATGAACACGAGCTTTCAGCTCCACATAGTTTAAACTTATAGTCATTTCAATAGAGCCAGTTGTAAAAATGATTGGGAAACGGGTTGAGAATATTGAAGAAATTAGAGCTTATGTAAAAGTTCACTCAAAAGTCGGTCATTGGGTAATGCAGATTTTTACTGAATTGGGGGGGGGGGGGGGGGTTATGGGTCTGATAAGGTATCTTATGAGACAGTTCGCAGGTGGAAAAAGAAATTTCTGATTGACACAGAGTCCGTCAAAGATGCAGCAAAATCTGGCCGACCTGTGACTGTAACAGGCAAAGCAAATGTTTCAAAAGTCAGGGAAATAATTGAAAGTGATGGCAGGCACACGATACGTGATATCGCTAAAGCTGTTGGCATATCGTTATCGCGGGTGCATTTTATTTTTTAAGCGTATTTTGAAGGTACGAAAGATTTCTGCCAGGTGAATACAGCATATATTGACAGATGACCAAAAACGGGTACGAGCACAAACCGCTAAGCAGTTGCTCAAAATGTTTCTCAAATTCCATTATAGACAATTTGCAAATATTGTTACTGGTGACGTAACATGGGATCACTATTTCGAACCAGTAAAAATTGGAAACAAAATATGGCTAACTAAACACGGTAGGAGGCCTGTAGTTTCCAAAAGAACCAGAAGCACAAAGAAGGTTCTCTATTACATATTCTTCACATGTGATGGTATACCCGTACAAATCCCGGTGCCGAAGGGCAAAAGTATTACAGGTCGGTATTAGTATACTTAAAATGTTCAAGAAATAGTATCATAAATGACGCCCTTTGTCAGGATTTACGTATGTTCGTCTAATTCATGATAATGCTCCATCACATACATCTGAGCTTGTAAAGCAATTTTTGAAGTCGGAGAATGTTACCATCTTGCCACGCCACACCCACCATACTCTTCAGATCTAGCCCCGTACGATTTTTTTTCTTTTTTCCAAAATTTAAAAAGTTTTTATCTGGTCGTCGTTACAAGTCCCGACAAGCACTTGGCTCAGCCATCAGTCAGTGGCTCAGATGTCTACCAAAATCAGCGTACCGTGACGCATTTCAGAAATGGATTCAGAGATTGAAATTCTGTATTTCAAACCGAATACTTTGAAAGGATGTAATGTACATTTCACTATTTGAGTCGAATGGTCTTGAGATATCGTACAATACACATTACATATCAAACAACCCTCGTATATGGGACTGTATTTTCGGCGAGTCGAATCTAATTTTTAGTTATTCCTTCATTTTGTCTCCTGTGAAACAAATTCACAGGGAAAAAAGGTTTCCAAAACCAAGGGAATAATTAGTGGCAGACAGAACCACAAGGGTGTAGTACATCTGCATGATACCTTGAATTTGTGACCCCGTGGGGATCCGGGTTGTTAGAATAGATCCTCAGTACCCCTTGCTTGTCGTAAGAGGCGACTAAATGGGGCGGTCCTTCGGATGAGACCGCAAAAACCGAGGTCCCGTGTCACAGCAGGTGTGGCACGTAAAAGATCCTTCCCTGCTCAAAGGTCATAAGCACCGAACATAGGCCTAAATTTGCAGTCCTTCACCGGCAATGGTGACATCTCCATATGAGTGAAAGATTCTCGAGCGGGACTTTAAACAATATTTAATCAATCAATGAACTTGCGGTCCCTCTGAGAGGCCATTATATGTGTATACATCCCTAATTTTCTAATATTTTCTTTAGGAAAAATTGAGAAAATCATGTTCTCTTTAATTCTGATATAATACGATACCCCTTCTTTATTTCATATCATTATGTGCCGTATCACACCGGTGTAACATCTGAAAATTTCAACAACAACAACAAAAATCCAAGTATTAGAAATACGATAGAAATAACGATCAGTGCATAAAAATCCAGAATTGGTCTATTGTAATATTGTATCGAATTTGACGTTGTTTATTACGATCAGACAGAAATATCAAATATGATATGAGTGATATACTGCAAATCAAAACAAAATTACTATGAATTACAAATGCATGCAATTTACGTCTGCTGTAATGAGATATCAAGGAGCGTTGACATGAAAAGAGTGACATTGAAATGACCTTGACACAAAACAGAACCTTTCTTTGTATCAAAGGAATGTTTATATTCTATAGTTGTTGCATACAAAAAATTACATCTAAACGCGGTCACAAAAAGAATTGATATTTAAAAGATATAATTCAAATTCATACAGAATGGACTGAAGATATCTTCGTAATATTACAGTCCCAAAATGCCAAACTGGGACAAAATTTCTACGAAACTTTTGTCATTATATACTAAATCTAAATCAACATATAGAAGCATACAATGATGGACTTTAAAAACGCAGTAATGGTTAACTTTTATCCTCCTCCCGAAAAAGAGGGAGCATAGTGTTCTTCACCTGTCGGTCCAATCTAATTAAAATTACGCATAGGTTATCGAATATGCAAGCGGATCTAATATAACATCTAATATTATGTATGCGAATATGCGAGCGGATCTAACATAGCATCTAATATTATGTATGCGAATATGCGAGCGGATCTAACATAACATCTAATTCTGATTAGATTGCTGTCGGTCGCTCTGTCGACCAAGTCTTGTCAGCTCAATATCTAAAGAATCCTTTGCTTGACAATTACCAAACTTGGTACAGTGGTTGTTCTTAAAGAGTAGATGATCCCCTACTGATTATCAGGTCACAAGGTCAAAGGCCAAGGGTCAAACTGGACATAGTAAGATATTGTCAGCACAATATCATGAAAATGCTTTGCTTGAAAGACATCAAACTTGGTACACTGGTTTACTGTCTAAGTAGTAAATGGCTCGTACCGATTTTGAGATCATAAGGTCAAAGGTCGAATTGGACATAATAGTATATTGATCACTCAATATCCTGAGAACTATTTCCTTAACAGACATTAAACTTGATACACTGCTGCCCCCTGGTGGCACCCATTGGTTTTCAGATCACAAGGTCATGACTCAAATGACTGATTGTTTGGAAATGTCTGCTCAGTATATCGAAAGGTCAAACTTATTATCGTGGTTACTCCCGGCTAGTAGATAACCTTTATTATTTTTTACTGTCACTGCAGAAATTATAATGGAAAAGTGGATCCTTTTCAATATTACAATACGGGGAGCATATGTGATTCTTAAAACATTTCATGTCCGTATTATTTATTAGTTTAACAAATGGATATTTGTGGTAATATAGCCTTTTATGATAAAAATCTAATATGCGTCATTGTTATTCCGTGAGAGATTGTACATGTAAAACGGAAGCCAACAGAGGGATGTGTGTCAAAACTGTTGTTACATGTATATCTACGTGTAATGGCGTGTAGACGGCGTGTCATTGACTGACAAACACTTCGAATGATCCTTTGAGGTATGTTCTGCCAGCAATGCCCATCCAAATTCTGAGGCTGGTGCGCAAACGACAACTTAGTTCGTCCTACAAGTGTATACAGATGTATATATGCAATATGGGAAGAAAAAGTGAAACTTGGTTGGTTAAGAAATTCCTCCACTTCTTGGAGTACCGTCCTATCTATCTATCTATCTATCTATATATATATATATATATATATATATATATATATATATATATATATATGTATGTATATATATATATATATAAAGTTGATCTGAGTATGTAACATAGTATAAAATGTTGTACTCGTGAATACAGGGGCTACCACGGGACGGTGCCTGTATCTCGTCGAACAGACCGGCAGTTTTGTACCCTAAGTATTCGAAACATATATATTTATTTAAAAGCAGCAAAAACATCCATACAAGTATTTTTATAAATTTTGAGATGAATCGTAAATATTCTATATTCCCGTTTGTTTTTGTTTTTTTTATTATTATTTTTTTTTTTTAAATCTTTTTACTGATGTATTCGAGTATTTTTTTCATCTTCATTTATCATAAGCCAGATCTACTAATGTCTTACAGCAGTTATCCTGCAAATTTGTACATGTCTTTCCTCGTTATGAGTACATGATAGTAAAGCATTGTTTTTCATCGTCAATGTTATTACATCTTATACAGTTTCTATCTTGTCTAGGAACGCCTTGATATCGACCTCTTTTTTAAATATTCAACCACACCTTAAAATCTTAAATAAGGGGAGGGGAAGGGGGTGGGGTGGTCCTTCATACATGGGCTCATTTCCCAATGCAAGGTTACATTCCTAACTTTTAATACTACCAGACATATATTACAGTCTCTGATACTACTGGGGTGGGGGTGTTTAGTCAATATGTCGTACTTTGCATGTAATGTGTGTGTGTGTGTGTGTGTGTGTGTGTGTGTGTGTGTGTGTGAGAGAGAGAGAGAGAGAGAGAGAGAGAGGCATATACTGCGGAAAATTTAAATCGGGCTCGATGTACAGTAAACACTTCCTTTCTACATTATGCGTTTCCTAACGAAGAAGAGTGCCCTTTACGAAAGAACAGATGTGAGATGATCAGAAAGTTCTTTGGAGAATACGTCAATGTTTTCTAGAGCTACATCGTTTTTCAGGTCCATTTCACCATCGTCAAGAAAACTCAAGTTTTCTTTTGCACACTTACCATCGTATTTCCAAGCAAGTTTTAGGTCAGTTGATTTGTTGTCGAGATTGCATAATGCTGTGACTTACATTTTGAAACATATTAAGTTGTAAGGTCGCGTGATACATTGTGTAAATTTCATATGTATATTGTTATTTCTTCATTTAAGAATAGTTTAGAATAAAACTGCGTACAGGACCGCTTGCCGAGTGTCAGCTCTTAGTCTCTGTATACAAACAGAAGAAATTCGGATGGACACATTGATTTTTTTTTTTTTTTTTTTTTATTGCCCCAGAAATACTAATCATGTTGGGAAAAACATTGATAATGAAGGATGCATAAATGAAATTTACTGGTGAACTTGGTTAGAATACTTCTCAGTCTATTCACAATACACATATTTAGAACTGTTGATGCTTATAATTTAGATTGATGAAAATGATCTTTTTAACTTTAATTGATATGTTGACAGAGTTACCATTCGATTAAGTGCAGGTACATATATATGTGAGTGGATTCAGAAATTTTCCCCCAGGGAAGTGGGTTCCGCCTCGTATATTTTCTAGGGTTCTAATTTGCACATCGAGTATTTTACAAATTGAAGTGCATAAACAGGTCCAGTACAATCTTTATATTTAGCTATATAGCTTTTTAAAGCTATATAGCTTTATACAGCTAATTGAAATAGCTTGATTTAGCTATTTCAATATTTCTTTCAAAATAATTTTTAAAAGCATGAAAATTGAATATCATTGAGTGAACATTTTCATCCTTATACTCCATAAAACACGATGAGATAAAAGAAATTTGATTCAAAATTGTAAAATGTTCGATATTATTAAGTTGTTAAGCAACAGTTATCAAATCTATGGCATAGAATAAAAGTCAATGAGGATCAACAGAATAATGGATAAGCAATCAGATTCCACGTTGTAAAGTCGTCATACTTATCTATGTTTCAACACACACAGGGAAGTGGACAATACAAAAGATTTTCTTTTTATAAAAATTCTTAAGGAAGCTCATGAACTAAAACTTTATTTCATAATTCAAAACAGAACAGTAAATTATGAATGTTTGCAACATTCAAATGTTGATACAGATACACAATTATTTTCTATATTTTTTTCAAGTTTTTTTCTGAATTTCTTAAAATTATTAATTTCAACTTAATTAAAAAGAAAAACACCAGAAATTTCACATTATTCTATTGAATATCTATATCACACATATAAATAAAACACTGAAACCCCATAATGTAGGTTGTTATATTTATTTATTAAGGAAAATGTATGCCTAAAAACACCAATATTTGAATATCTTCTAATTCTGTGGATAGAAAATATGGAAAAACTGATTTGAATTATTATATGTGGTGTCGGTGGCCTAGTGGTTAGGCCATCAGACTCTCAACCGAGAGGTCGTGGGTTCGAATCCTGGCAGTGCTGACGTTGTGTCCTTGGGAAAGGCACTTTACACAAATCTCCTCACTCCACCCAAGTGTAAAAAGGGGTACCTGGCTATAGACAGTGAAAGATATTGTCAAAATGTTAGTGTTCTAGCACCAGCTTGCACTGAATGAGAAAGCTCTGGATTGATAGGTCTGCCGGGGTAATAAGTATTGTAAAGCACTCTGAGCAACTGGAAAAAGCGCTATATAAATGCAATCATTATTATCATTATAAAGTTTTGCACTAATCCGAAATTTGCTGTTATGGGCTACCTTAAAATGATGTAGTATTATTATGAAATATAATAAGAACAGTGTTCTGGTTAGTTCAAAGTATAAACATGTTCAAAAAATATTTTGCAACATTTTGACTATGCCATTGCAATTAAAAAATCCAGCCTAATTCAATCTAAACTAGCTAAATCAAGCTATTTCATATATCTTTATAAAGCTACATAGCTTAATAAAGCTATATAGCTAAATATAGAGGTTGTACTGGACCTGATATAAATAAGCAAATATATTATTTACTTTTCTACCTAGCCTAAGTCAAGGGTGGTAAGTTTGGAAACATATCGCCCCATACAGGGCTCGACACTAACTAATATGTTTGATGATGTAACTGTTGAGATGAGCGAAGACCCTTAACATCTTGCAACATGACTTTAGGTAAATCTGCCTATTTATTTAACACGGGAAATTTAATGCTGTCAATGTAAACAGTGTATTGGGACGTCATATTAGCTGCAATGTTTTTGTTTTTCCTTTCTTTTAAGCTGACTAAGAACAAATCATGTGATTCACATATATAATCTCTGCAGAGAGCTCGTTGTGTCACAAGCTTAGCTCACTATAAAAGAACTAAACCAGTGGGACCAGAAGCTGAAAAATGTACTAGACCTGACCTCAGTTGCTTTTTGTCCTTCATTTGATATAGTCTTTATTCATCCAACGAGTTAAATTAGTCTCCATTGCGATTCTACCATAAAACATGCTCTGTTTTGATTTCTTTTATGTACCTTTTGCCTTGGCCAGAAAATCCAAACTTTGGTCCTAAGTCTAATCACGACAATGCCAGTGTAAACAAATAACAACAGAAACTAACATATCCATATACAATCTATCAATTTTATTATATTTAATTAGAAAGTAAGCTGATATTTGCTCACGAAAAATATAATGAACAGCAGTTGTCATTGGTAACCCACGATTGGTGTCACTACTCTGACAAATCAGAAGACACAGTGCAGACACTTCTTGAAGCAAATTTTTCAGCATTGTGTCCCAGGGGAAGTAAGAGATGGGCTCTATTGAGACCAATCGTAGGGCTTACAGACGATGTCATAAAGAAAATGACTTTCAACATTCCACCAGAGTGCGACAGGAAAGATGGATATGAGTTGAACATTTATATATTGAAAACGAAACATAATAAATAGTTACTGTGAACATTAATGGTACCGTAGAAATTTAAAGTTATACACTTTAGTTTTATACTCAAATGTGGCATTTTAATACGACCAATCAAACTTTTACTAGTCTGAGTCGGTCAGACCTGCCATATGTGCGAGTCATGATATTTGATTTGAAAGAAAATAGAAAATTCTGTATTGTACTGAAAATTACACAATAGGATTATAGAAATAAGAAAAAATCATTATTTTTAATAGCAAGGCAATGATGATCCCAAAAATTTATCAAATAATGTCTATGTAGCGATGACAACGTCTTTTAATTTAACACAATAGTGAAATATATCAGCATTCGCAAATTAGTAAATAAATTTCTGCATGTTGACCCCTCCTTTTTTTTCATTTAAATTAATGATAATTAAAGTCCATTCACCAGCCTAGATTTAATCAAGGTGCTTCAGTTAGTAGAGCTCGATGTACGTGCAGACTTGCTACACTCATTATCAGTTGTTAGCAAAATGGAACATGTGATTGTAAATTCGTTGAAAAAGTGTTGATGTATCTGTTTTCTGTTCTGTTGCCAAGTAGTATTTTGGGCATTAATTGCTCAAAAACCCCTGCCTTTTTTTGATAATTAATAGCATTTTTACTGAATTGTCCACTGTATTTTGTGGGTTTTTTTCATGACATGGAAGTTTGAACTTTTCATTTATTAATGTGTTTTTAAAGGGGCATGGACACAATTTGAACTGAAAATATTCAAGTTTTATTCTCCCATTTTTAATGTTTACAGTGTTTAACGTACGTATTTCTAATGGTCAACCAAAATGTGAATGCCAGTTGTTGAGTTACAAGTGAGATACAGCGCTCACAATTCTTTATTATGTAAACAAGGCTTATGTCATGTTTTTGTTTACATATAGACTGCTTAATAGAAAATACCGTGTTTAAAACAAAGCGAGATGTGACAAACACTAGATACTGTTTAATTGTGTTCAGAATTAATTTTAAAAGATCTGCTTTAAATTAATCTTTTACTAGTATATTTAACCTATTAGCCAGTGTTTGTCAGGAAATGAACATGAAGCCATTATCAGCATGTTCATTTTGAAAAAGAATCGTGAAGCCAGTTTTTGTCAGAAAACGAATCATGGAGCTAAATTTTGTCAGAAATGAGATAAATATTTGGAACTTACTCACTCTTAGGTCAGCCTCCGCCATGGCCAGTCACCATGCTCTGGAGGTGTTTGAGCACAAGGACATCATTCGCTCTGCTGGCGATAAGCGTGTGTACAGAGCAATGACAATGGAGAATGGACTGAAAGTTATTCTTGTCAGTGACCCGGATACAGACAAATCATCCGCAGCCCTAGATGTCAGTGTTGGTCAGTATTTGTCCCCGTGATTTTATCAGTATTAACTACACAATGCATGTCATAGTAATTCACATGTCCAAGACAGCATTATTTCCTTTTTTATCCAATCATTTTGTTGATCTTTTCATGTACTATATTAATTACACCCTGTTATAACTGACCTTAGGCTTATATAGGTATTGCATCTACTGTCCAATCCTGTTTATTTACATGTATGTATTATATATGATAAGATACTGTTCAAATTAAGTCAAAGACAACATTTCTTTCCTTTTTCATTGATTGTGCATGTAAGATCTGTAGATCAAGTTAAGAAATGCTTTTCCCCTCGTGCATACAAAACATTTATTGTGGCTACAAATGTCGTTTTCTGTGTGGTCATTTTACGAGACATCTTGTGTACATGAGGGAGATTGATTTTTCAAAACAACATGAAATAGACATTTTACTCTAGTGTGAGGCAAGTGTGCATTGATGGAGAATTTTTTTATTTTGAAGGTTTTATGAAAGATCCAGAAAATTTACCAGGACTCGCTCACTTTTGTGAACACATGTTGTTTCTCGGGACCAAAAAGGTTGACAGCACACTGAAAATATAAAGACAATTTGTAGTATATTGAACATGAAAAAAAAGAATAATGTATACGTACATATGGAGAAAAAAAATGAACATTATGTAATGTTAAAATTTTTGTTTTAAATGGAATTTTTATTAAAATTCAACAATGTATACTGTTACTCTACAGTGTTTTGGTGAGGCTGAATGTTGATCAATTTGTTTTTTTTTTAGTATCAAAGGTAACGTTTCAACAAATGGTCGTACAATATATCTTATCGATTTTTTTTATTTTCAGTATGAAGAAGAAAATGCATACAACAAGGTAATGATCCTCTGTACAAACACACGAGATCTCAGGGGTGGGCGAAGTTTTATGTTGAATGATAACATTTGTGTGGGTGGGCTTTTATATATGAAATTCTCAAATTTTGTTTTTATTTTCACAAGATCTGGAATAAAGTTTTGTATTGAATGAGAAGATTTGATGTAGGTAGACTATGTGCATATAATTCTCTAATTTGGTTTTTATTTTTCAGTTTCTGAGTGAACATGGAGGAATGTCCAATGCTTATACTTCATCAGAGAACACAAACTATTTCTTCGATGTGAGACCAGAGAACCTGTCTGGGGCGTTAGACAGGTATGATATTGCTGGCATTCGTACAAACTAAATATGTCAATACTTGCAGATTTGACATAAACATCTAATGGTTCTCATAGTAGATGAAAATTGTATAACCATCACTTAAAATGATACGTGTTGGTCTGCATTGTTTTCATGACTGGTGTCTTTTCTGGTTGCAGATTTGCTCAGTTTTTCTTATGTCCTCTGTTCACGCCCTCTGCTACAGACAGGGAAGTCAATGCCGTAAACTCCGAAAACGACAAAAATTTACAGCAAGATCCATGGCGATTCAATATGTTAGACCGATCGTTAGGTGATCCGTGTCACGACTTCACTAAGTACGGGACAGGTCAGTAAAGCTGTAATATTGTTTAAACATACCACACACTGTAGCATTATCTATTCTTGGTTTTTTCTCGATTACATTTGTATGTATATGTAAAAGAAAATTGAAAGAAGGATCTAGACTTTGCCAGATTTATACCTTTTTGTGCAATTTATACCTTTTTGTGACAACAGTCCTGAAATATAATTGTTGTTGAGAGATCGGACTTGATGATGAGTATCGTTTTACGTTTTAAAGGTAACAAGGATACATTGGATACCATTCCTAAATCCCTCGGACTGAACACAAGAGACGAGCTTCTCAAGTTCCACTCCAAGTATTACTCTTCCAATATCATGTCACTGGCCGTGCTGGGTAAAGGTTAGTATTTATCCAGTATGATGTGTGTGCAGGGTAAAGGTCAGTATTTATCCAGTATGATGTGTGTGCTGGGTAAAGGTCAGTATTTATCCAGTATGACATCTGTGCTGGGTAGAGGTCAGTATTTATCCAGTATGACATCTGTGCTGGGTAGAGGTCAGTATTTATCCAGTATGATGTCTGTGCTGGATAGAGGTCAATATTTATCCAGTATGATGTCTGTGCTGGGTAAAGGTCAGTATTTATCCAGTATGATGTGTGTGCTGGGTAAAGGTCAGTATTTATCCAGTATGACATCTGTGCTGGGTAGAGGTCAGTATTTATCCAGTATGATGTCTGTGCTGGATAGAGGTAAATATTTATCCAGTATGATGTCACTATCTGTGCTGGATAGAGGTCAATATTTATCCAATATGATGTCACTGTCTGTGCTGGGTAGAGGTCAGTATTTATCCAGTATGATGTCTGTGCTGGGTAGAGGTAAGTATTTATCCAGTATGATGTGTGTGCTGGGTAAAGGTCAGTATTTATCCAGTATGTCATCTATGCTGAGTAGAGGTCAGTATTTATCCAGTATGATGTGTGTGCTGGGTAAAGGTCAGTATTTATCCAGTATGATGTCTGTGCTGGATAGAGGTCAGTATTTTATCCAATATGATGTCACTGTCTGTGCTGGGTAAAGGTCAGTATTTATCCAGTATGATGTCTGTGCTGGATAGAGGTCAGTATTTTATCCATTATGATGTCACTGGCAATGCTGGGTAGAGTTCAATATTTATCCAGTATGGTGTCACTGTCTGTGATGGATTAAGATCTGTAGAAGAGTCCCTATACATGTTTAGATTTAGGACATGTGCTTTTTATGCCATTTTTTTAAATAAAAAATAAAGTGATATAATATGCTTGATGTAGTTGCATCAGCATAAAGTACAGTGTATATTGCCCTATGGATAGCTAGAGAAGGCAATGCTTGATGGTGACAAGTTTTATAAGGTCAAAGGTCATGGGACTTGTTAATTTATATACTGTTCATCAGTTGTTGTTCACTGATAATTAGAAAACCTGATTGGTTTTGATTTTTGAGATCAATTTTTTATTTTTCAAATCAGTGGGTCAAAGTTTTCTTGCATACACCATTGTTAGATTTATAACTGTAAATCTGATAGTCATGAAACTCTATAGTTGGGTTGTTCATGGTGAGTAGATTACCCTTATTGGTTTTTAGGTGAATTGGACATTCAATAGGTCAAAGGTCATAGGGCTTTTTAGCCTGCTTACATAAATTGTTTGCCTAATAGTGAAAGACACTTTTACCTGATATTCATCAAACTTCATACTTGTATTGACCATATCTAGTGGAAGTAAAAAGGTCGCCATATTTCTTGCACATGGATTTCAGAAAGAGAGTAAGGAGAGTGTGTATTTTACAAATATGAATTTGTGTAAGACGGAAAGTAATGCTGTCATGATAATCTATTTTGTAATGCGTTTTCAGTAACATTTAGGCATGTTTTACAGACTATTACAGCAGTGTCTGTGTGTATTTTGTAATGTGTTTTCAGTAACATTTAGACATGTTTTACGGACTATTACAGCAGTGTCTGTGTGTATTTTGTAATGCGTTTTCAGTAACATTTAGGCATGTTTTACGGACTATTACAGCAGTGTCTGTGTGTATTTTGTAATGCGTTTTCAGTAACATTTAGGCATGTTTTACGGACTATTACAGCAGTGTCTGTGTGTATTTGCAGAGTCTCTGGATGACTTGTCAGAGATGGTGGTTCCTTTGTTCCGTCCGGTGGAGAACAAATCGGTGGACATTCCTCATTGGTCAGAGGGTCCCTATGGTCCAGAACATGTCAAGGTCAGAATACATTATCTCAAGGTTAAATGTAATTTTGATAGTTATTCAGCAATCTACTATTTATAGACCTCCTACCCCCTCCTGTCCCTCAGAAACTTCATAGGATTGATTATATAGATTGCCAGATAAAACATCAACATGAGAAAACTAAAATATATGCATCACCAATTCTCTATATATTGCTTCAATATCAATTGTTAGAAGTGTCCCTCACCATAGACAATTTTGGGAGTCAAATTCTTTGTCGGACATATTCTCATATAATACTGTATGAAATTTTTTTTTTCTTGCTGCACAAAAAGAAAGATGGAAAAAAAAATAACTTTGTAGTTTGTCATATTGTAGAAAGTATTTTATGGCGTGCCGGTGAAGGACTTGAGAAACTTGTCTGTATCATGGACCATTCCTGATCTTTCTGACTACTACGCATCAAATGTAAGTGACAAACAACACAACATGTGTTCTGTTTTATCTACGTCATTAAAACATATCAGAGATAATATCTAATAATCCGTCAATTTTTCCTTTTCACTTTTCAGCCAGGACATATCCTGGGACATTTGATTGGACACGAAGGACAGGGCAGCTTGTTGTCAGAGCTTAAACAAAAAGGTCAGCTGTAGTCAGTCATCATTTTGTCAGACTGACAGCTATAGACAGTCATCATTTTGTCAGACTGACAGCTATAAACAGTCATCATTTTGTCAGACTGACAGCTATAGACAATTCTCATTTTGTCAGGCTGACAGAGCGAGACTGGATGAGAGAAACTTTGTGTTCACTGTCAATTTCTTTTGAACATTTATTTTGTTTGAAAATTAAAATTAATGTCTGTCAGAGGACAAGTCTTGTTATAAAATGTTTTTCTATGAGAAAAAATATTGTTGGAATACTTTGGTATGACAACACAGTAACTTCACTTATTGGTATACAAAGCATGGTTGTACTGGATGCCTGCTTGTGATGAAGTTTCAGACCTAGTAGAAAAAAAGAATGAATGATATTCATGAGTAACAAATAAAAAAAAAAAATCTTTGACAATCGCTGAAAACTTCATGCAAGACGGTCGTTAGAGGAGGGTGTAGACTGACATCCTTGTAATAATTATCTTTGTACCTTGCTGAGACTGGGTTTTTTCTCTTTGTAAGGGTGGGTTAACTCCCTGTGTGGCGGGCAGACAGATGGAGCCAATGGTTTTATGTTCTTCAGAATTGATTTCGATTTATCAGAAGAAGGATTAGGTTAGTATCAAGGTTTTCTTCTATGTATGTAGACTTCAGATGTGCTGTGTCTTCCGCGAGTAAAATTTGATAAGTGACTTGATTTGCTGTATCAAAAAATCAGAAATAATACTGCAAGTTACCAGAAATAATACTGTGTTACTGAATTCAGAATGTAAGAATTTGAGCCTGTCTAATCTGACACTAATCTGTTTCACTGTAAATCTTGACTCTTATTTTCACTCCCAATTATCTTTTTTCCATTTTCTTTACTCTTTGTAACCCGACAGAAAGTTTTCCAGAGCCTGTCGGATTAGACATGTTTGACGGTATCATGATAAATGTTTTGTGTCTTTAGAGCATGTAGACGACATCTTGCTGAACATGTTCCAGTACATTGAGTTGCTGAGGAAGGAGGGACCCCAGGAGTGGGTGTACAAGGAGTGTCAGCAGCTCTCAGACATGATCTTTAAGTTCAAGGACAAAGAAATGCCAATCAATTACACATCCTTTTTAGCACGAAGAATGCAGGTAAGAATGAATGCATGGGTTCCTACTTTTAAGTAGATCTTTACAAATGCTGGTGTTACATTTGGTTACTTTGATAATACATTATAGCTGTTATTCAATAATTTCTTGTTAAATCTATTGTATTCTTGTGTAGATAAACAGTAGTTTTCACTCTTTTTTTTTAATTCTAGAAATACCCCCTTCCTGAAGTTTTGTCTGGTTCCTACCTGTTGACAGAGTATAGGCCAGATTTGATCACCATGGTACTAGATAAACTGGTCCCTGAAACCATGAGGTCAGTATCCATTACAACATACTTCATATGATTGGGAAACACTATAGTCTTGAGATATGATTTGGGAATCGTAATTTTCACTATAGTCATCAGAAATGATTGGAAAACATGATTTTCACTATCTTTATTAAAACATATTTTTGTGTCATTGGTCAGTCTGGCTGGTGGAGGTCACACATGTACAAATTTGACAAATATCAAACCAGCCAAAGTTATACACTGAATATAGTGTTTAGAAAAAATTACTTGCCCACAAAGCTACTTCAGAATCAAATCCTACAAACCCAATCCAAAATTTATTTTGTCACTGGCTTCAGTCTTGAGAATTTTCTTGATGTTGATGGAAATTCCATTCAATGTTTCATTTCTTTGTAGAATTGGAGTGATCTCTAAAAAGTATGCAGACAGTGTAGACCAGAAAGAGAAATGGTATGGCACTGACTACAAAATAGAGGATATAGCAGAAGAAAAAATCCAGGTAAGTTTGAGCAGTCTAAAAATAAAATCCAGGAAAGTGTGAGCAGTCTAAAAATAAAATCCAATATATCGATATAATACAGATGTAAAATGCGGGTAGGCATACTGTATACAAGCAGTACATGTACATGTACATCTGTACAATCATAAGAATCGTTGTATCAAAACAGTACAGGTTTCTATTTACTAGCTAAGTGAAGATGTGGCGAAAATCAACATGTGTTTTTCTAATCATCTGGACTTAGTGTTCCTACTGCTATTTAACATAATATATGACAAATTATCAAATTTTAGTAGGAATTCAACACATTATTTTGGTTTTCAGAAATGGAAGAATTGTGGATTAAGTGAAAATCTTCATCTTCCACCAAGAAACGAGTTTATTCCAACCAATTTTGAACTTGTGCCAAGAGAAAAGGAAGTAAGTTCTGTAAAAGAATGCAAAACAAGCTCGAAGATAATTTTCTTGTGTGTTAATGGTTTATTTAACTTGGACTGTATATAATAAGCAGCTTATACTTTTACAGAGTGCTCCTCTGCCAGAAGTGATTAAAGAAACCGGTCTGACAAGGTTGTGGTTCAAACAGGACGATAAATTCTTATTGCCAAAGGCTTGTCTAAGCTTTGAAATTTCTAGGTAATCATGATATCATAAATAAATTCTATGGTGTTTATGTCTTCAGAGTTTTAAAAACTGAATTTATATCTTTCAGTAGTAACAGTGGCAGAGTGCATACTGGTATACAATGCTCTCAAATCAGTGTCCGTGATCAAAAAGGGTGATGAAACCCTTCTCCCCCTCCCCATTCTTTTGGCTTCAGATAAAACAGCCTTAAAACATGATGTGTTACTGTCAGTACATGAGTACTCTTTCACGATATCAAATTATTGGCTGAGAGAAAGCAACTTCAAATATCTGTTTTCGTCATGGCAAATTGTCTCCAGCAAATTCACATCGTAATGCATTCTGTTGTCTCCAGTTAAATCCAGGCGAAAGTCAAAGTGTCTCCACATATTTCATCAAATTTCAAACAATGAATTTCTGCAAAATTTGCACCCACTTTTTATTGTCAAGTAATCTTTAAAACTGTTCAGGGCATCTTTATTTTGGTTTGAGCAAATCTCTTTGAAGTAAACATACCAAAGGGCTGCTACTAAAACTTTCTGTTACAATTGATGAGGCACTCAACAGGGATCAGTATGATGTAAACAAAAAAAATAGAAATTCTGTTTCTTAAGATTCAATTACGATTCAGTCATATTGCTGACTGTTTCCTACAGGACATAGCGATATAAACAGCAGCCATTTGGTACAGTTAAACCAATGAAAAAATGACATTTTTACCCGAGGGAAAATGAATTACATGTATGTGTTTACATGGTACAGGCAATATATTATATATTTACATGTGACAGTCAATATATTATATATTTACATGTGACAGTTAATATATTATATATTTACATGTGACAGTCAATATATTATATATTTACATGTGACAGTTAATATATTATATATTTACATGTGACAGTCAATATATTTACATGTGACAGTCAATACATTACATGTGATAGTTAATATATATTTACATGTGACAGTTAATATATTATATATTTACATGTGACAGTTAATATATTATATATTTACCTGTAACAGTCAATATATTATATATTTACATGTGTTTATTATATGTTTCAGTCCAGTTGCTTACACTGATCCTACGAACTGCAATATGACAGCACTGTTCACTGAACTCTTTAAGGACGCCCTGAATGAGTATTCCTACGATGCGGAGTTAGCGGGACTAAGTTACGACCTGATGAGCACGATTTGTGGCATGGTGGTAAGGTGGCGATGAAAGTGTGTGTAATTAACGAGGAAATAACCACCGTAATATACACATCTCTAACATGATGTCACAGGGGTTTTTTTTTAACTTTTAGGAATGAACAGTATTGATGTAAAGATTAGACAACTCTCTATCTACTTTAAATAAAACCCAGTTTGTTGATGCACAAATTCATGGAGTGTTACTCCATGTTCTTTTATCATGAGCAAAAATTGTACTCCATGTATCATTGGATTTCTTACTCTGGCACAAATATAAAAACAGCATAAACTGATGTTAAAGGGGGGGGGGGGGGGGAATGATGAGACCCCAGTAGCTCTATAGTCATCTGGCTTTAAAAATGACAAAAATTTATGTACATATGTATTCTATCTTAGCTACAAATGAAGGGGTATCATGAGAAGCAGCCGGTTCTCTTGAGGAAAATCCTGGAAAAACTGACAGAATTCAAAGTGGACCCCAAGAGATTTGAAATTCATAAAGAAATGGTGAGTTATGCCATTTTGTTCAACATCAAACTTCCTGAATCCTGGCTCATTATCCACATTTTTACTTATACTCTTGTTCTATACGGATTAATTTCTATGGCTTGACATGAGGACAGTATGGATTGTGTTTAAATGGGCTCTCTTGATTTCTTTAATTACATGTATAAGCTGATTGGTGAATACTTTTGGATTGCCTGACATTGGGGTCGGAGGGTTTTACTTTTATTTAGTGTCTTTATGTAACGTAGATTCAAGTTGGTTCCAACAATGATCCCAGAGCCAAAGTGGGGCTGCCGTAGAGATTTAAAATATGAGTAGAATCTTTCAGCTTATGGTCCTCTTGTCTCTAGCTCACCTGAACTGAAAGCCTGAGTGAGCCATTTCTAATTGAAACATACAGATAATCTGCAGATGTTTGCACATTGACTTCTCAAGAACCACTGAACCACATTCAACCAAACTTACCTTAAAGCATCCTTGGGTAAAGGAGATTCAAGTTTGCTTAAAGGAAGGG
Source organism: Ostrea denselamellosa (assembly GCA_024699665.1). Taxonomy (NCBI): domain Eukaryota; kingdom Metazoa; phylum Mollusca; class Bivalvia; order Ostreida; family Ostreidae; genus Ostrea; species Ostrea denselamellosa. Next base: position 288,742 of record JAMZEH010000059.1, read on the forward strand.
CCATCCATCAAACTGATACACAAACATCTTCATTTAGTGTGGATTTATGGTTGTTTTATTTTATGACTGCAAACATCAGAGCTGTGCTACAAATGTAGATTTTTTAACAGTACATGAGAGGCCTTCGTAATTTCCATGCTGAGGAGCCCTACCAACACTCGGTGTACTACACCAATAACCTGATGTCAGAAGTCCAGTGGACAAAGGCGGAGTTACTACAAGCAGCAGAAGGTAAGGCCAGGGCAAAGTCCTACAAGTGACTGCAGGTAAAACCAGGGCAGAATTGGTTGTTACAAAAGGTTCTATTTTTAGATATTTAAATAATGATTTTTGCCCTTTATTATATAGAACAATTCACTGTCTTTTTGCTCAGCGGGCTTTTCTTTGATTTTAAATAAATATACAGGCAATTCTTGAAGTAGACTTGACTGCTGAAAAACTTCAAGAGATAAAGGTTTTTAAGAGTTGGTTAAATTTGGATATTGACTCTTTGGCCAATGTATCTTATAGTAACAGGTTGTTTGGTTTAGCTAATAGTTCTTGTGAAAGAAGTTGAGTGACAATTATTAATATACTGACACTGTGACAAAATATTACATGTATAAGAATTAAACTGAAATCGATACCTGTTTAATTATCTTGTTAAAATTTTTGTCTTACTTTCGTGTCTCCGAATTATAGTGTTGCTGTTAATGACTATGTTTCATACCTTAATTTGTACTAAAATCACCATCTTAACTTCCTAGTCAACACCTAAGTGACAAGATAGGACATACTCAGTGAAGTACCATACGTATAATACCCATTTAATTGTGCACACTGCTTGTGCAGACATTTAAATCTTCCAGGGGAGGTAAGCAAGGAATTGATGGCCTGTTGGTATACACAGAGGATGCTTTGAATTTTCAAGTGTGAAATATATTGAAATAATGTATAATGAGAGCTAGGTTTTACTTTTAGGGATCAGGAACTTTGAGAGATCAAACATTTGAGAGATGAAGAGTATTTTTTTAAGTTGTATAGAAAAAAACATTAGGACCAACATTTCACTTTGAGAGATTGGGAACTCTGAGAGGTCACAGTTCAAGCCATCAAGAGTCACCTGTGTTCTAGTTGAAACTGCATTAAATTACTGTTCTTCCCATGTATTTATTAAACTGCAGTTACAAATGTGTAATATCACAATTTGATATGAGAGAAATATTTGCAGATATCACGGCAGAGAAATTGCAAGCTTTCATTCCTGATCTTCTGTCCAAATTATTCATCGAGGCCTTAGTATATGGAAATGTTACTAAACAGGTAAATCTCGTTTTAAAATTGGGGGGAAAATATCAGGTACCTCATACTACATATATACAGACTTTGTATGGCATATGTATATATGTTGTAAATGTTAAAATATATATATAACGGTGTTGATGTTATTTGATTCATAGAATGTACTCATTTGATTGTAGCAAGCCAAAGACATTACAGACATGATGGAAAATATTCTGTCAGAGAAATGTGGAACTCGGGAGTTGTTACCTAGCCAGTACAAACGCTACAGGGAGGTTCAGATCCCAGATGGTGAGTCCATAATACACCGTCTTTATTATCAGTCCTCAAGGACGTATACGTTTCTGACATTTTCTCTAAAATCATGTTTTCATGTCCTCAATATGAAGAGTTCTTGTATGATTTTTGAAATAAGTAAAATTACCATAGTTTGTATGTCTACCTGGGTAGCGCAGTGGTTAATTCACGTAGCTAGTAATGCAAGGTTATCCGGGTCAATAATGGATTGATAATAAAGATCTTTGCTACATTTATACAGCTTTCTGTAATACATGAGAACTGACTTTTATATTTTTACTTGTAACAACCACTCTAGAACTAGTATGGTAGTGTACCCCAAGATTTTTTGCATAGAAATGATATAGAGTACAAGTGAATTGTATGTAAATTGTCATGAAAAATTATGTTATTGAGAAATGTCGTAGATGTCCTTAAACCTGTAACGTACTGACTTTATAATTGGTAATTATAACTTGTTCCGTTAAGGTCTTATAACATTTTCTTAAGACATGGATACTTCTAACGAATAGTTCCAATTTAAATAATTACTGCAATATTTTTGGATACTTTTCTACCTCTGTGTAAATTGCTGTTATTTCTAGATGCTTTTCCACATCAGATCTGTTCATTACTGTGCTGTTTCTTAATGCTTTATGTGTTAAATATGCCATTATTTTTTAATACTTTTCCATCTCTGTTCAATGTTGTGTTATTTCTGAATGTTTTTCCATCTGTTTTCGGAATACTTTTCCACCTCCGTTCAATGCTTTGTTATTTCTGAACACTTTTCCACCTCCGTTCAATGCTTTGTTATTTCTGAACACTTTTCCACCTCCGTTCAATGCTTTGTTATTTCTGAATACTTCTCCACCTCTGTTCAGTGCTGTGTTATTTCTGAACACTTTTCCACCTTTGTTCAATGCTGTGTTATTTCTGAACACTTCTCCACTCAATTCAATGCTGTGTAATTGCTGAACTCTTTTCCACCTCTGTTCAATGCTGTGTTATTTCTGAACACTTCTCCACTCTGTTCAATGTTGTGTAATTGCTGAACACTTCTCCACCTGTATTCAATGCTGTGTTATTTCTGAACACTTTTCCACCTCTGTTCAATGCTGTGTAATTGCTGAACACTTCTCCACCTCTGTTCAATGCTGTGTAATTGCTGAACACTTTTCCACCTCAATTCAATTTTGCGTAATTGCTGAACACTTCTCCACCTCTGTTCAATGCTGTGTAATTGCTGAACACTTTTCCACCTCTGTTCAATGCTGTGTTATTTCTGAACACTTCTCCACTCTGTTCAATGTTGTGTAATTGCTGAACACTTCTCCACCTGTATTCAATGCTGTGTTATTTCTGAACACTTTTCCACCTCTGTTCAATGCTGTGTAATTGCTGAACACTTCTCCACCTCTGTTCAATGCTGTGTAATTGCTGAACACTTTTCCACCTCAATTCAATTTTGCGTAATTGCTGAACACTTCTCCACCTCTGTTCAATGCTGTGTAATTGCTGAACACTTTTCCACCTCTGTTCAATGTTGTGTAATTGCTGAACACTTTTCCACCTCTGTGTTTAGGTTGTTACTATATGTACCAGACTGACAACAAAGTCCACAAGAGCAGCTCTATAGCCATCTACTATCAATGTGGAATGCAGGACACTCTTCCCAATATGTTACTAGAGTTACTGGTGCAGATTGTGGGAGAACCATGCTTCAACATCCTAAGGACCAAAGAACAATTGGGTATGTGGTTGTTAAGACCCGTTTTTTTTGTTACAATTTCTTACGATGCATCCATACAAATCATTGCTGATGCTAAAATTATACTTAGATCAGTCTGCATGATTGAAAAATGTGTAAATATCATTAATATGACATTTGTTGAGTTTATTCAAGTATATATTTAAGAAATAAATTTCATTTTTGAAAATACAGGAAAGTTTGAATGCTGACACTTTACAGTGGCATACTCCATGAAGCGCTCGAGTGGTTCATAAAAAATAAACCGATATAAAGTGTCACAGTTCGTACCTCATGTATTTTTGAAACTGAAATTTATTTCATATATTTACATTCTACTTTCATTTTTGTTGGAATTCCCAGCCATTAAAATACAATATTTATCAAGATTTATACATACTTTGTTTACAACTACATCACATTCATGAGGAAATGGCTGTCATTACAATTAGTAAAGATATCCAAGGCAGATACATATTTGAAAATGTAAACCTTTTCTATTAAAAACCATTTCTTGGGAAATCATACCTAATGAAAGGTAATTGATCAAATGTATATTGTGTTCTTTATTAAAATTAGAGTTCACTTATTTTAAAAATGTGACTCTTCATAATTGTGTGCGTGGCGTTATTGTGCGCATCGCCAATAAAAGTAGATTATATCATCTATTTATTTGATAAGTCATATTGTGTAAATGTATTATTTATTAAAACTCTTCATAATACGTGTGCACTGCCAGTAAAGTAGATCATATCATATATTTATTGAACAGGCTACATTGTGTTCAGTGGAGTGCGAAGAGCCCGTGGAGTTCAAGGTTTACGAGTTATAATTCAGTCTGATCGTCCTCCGCAATATGTCGATGATCGGGTGGAGGCTTTTCTACATCACATGGATGTAAGTTGTCTTGTTAGTGCCATTACTTAGATGTAGCCAAAAACAGGGTCAAAATGAATGCCGGAGACATTTATTTTCCTTTGTAAAAGGCGTATAATTTGTTTTTATTTAATGAGTTTTTATTTATATTTCTAATGTAGGGAATGAAATCACTTTGTCATAACTGGTGATTCTCTACAAGTTTGTTCTCTATCACTGTTTCACTTTAATCCTAAACATTTGTAACCTGTCTCTATATCCAGCTGTCATGGGGGTGGTGTCTTTCCACCGATAATAATTCTCTCATGGTGATTTGGATAAATGCAGGCAAATACTGATGGCAAGATTGATCAAATGGTAGTTTTTATTGAAAATTTGTAGACCACCATCCAAGAAATGGGCGAGGAAGAATACGAGAAACATGTAAACGCTCTGGTTACAAAGAGAATGGACAAACCCAAGAAGATCAACGGACAGAACATGAAGTACTGGTCGGAAATCTTATCCAATACATACAACTTTGACAGAGGTAGGTACCAAGCAAAGCTGCCTGAGCTACTCTCGGTACAGTTTTATTTATTCTCTATTTCCATTTGTTTGCTCGTTTCCTTGCAGATGACATTGAAGTCGCTTGTTTGAAGACCATTAAGAAAGATGACCTCATTCACTTTTTCAAGGTACTAGACTATTTAAGTTCTTATTTACATGTAGAGATGTCAAGACACAATTAAGAAATTTCTTTTTTTTAAAATACTTGATATTATCGAGTGCAAGAAAATGTTTATTTTCACGAAATACTTAACTGTGGAGCTGTTTTTTGTATTTTTTCATAGTCATCTGAGTGTTTTTGTGTTTGTTTTAGGATTACATAGCTATCAATGCACCTCACAGACACAAACTCAGCATTCACATCTTACCTGCAACAGAGGAACTCAGTACAGATGTTTCAAATTCAACCGAGAATGGTGTAGACCTTCTTCCTGTACCCCCAAGTCTGCCCAAGGTAAAATTAGAGTTTAACCCAAACACTGGGGACATCTATTTCGCATTGTAATTCATGGGATTTTTTTTTTATATTTAATGAGTAATTCAAGATTTTAATCTTTGTTGGAATGAAAATCACTTCCTTTTTTGTGTAATTCATTACAACAGATTTCAAAATAATTGATGGCCTATTGATCTAGGGCCAGTAAGTATGGATTTGGGCTTGTGCTTTGTATGGAAGCTGTTTTGGTTAGTTGATTTGAATATTTATCAAAATTCCTCCACTACGGGGTTATTAAATTGAATGTGTGTGCATCCTGGTTTTTATCAGATGCAAAATAATGTCTTGATTTCACTTTTGTTGAGTTGTACTATGAAGTAACACAGTGTAAATAATCTTAAGACCAGTTTGACTCCCAAGAAAGCATTATCTTTAGCTACATGCTTCTGAGAATGATTTGTCTCATAGTGAAGCTTTCAGAAGTCTGTTGCACTACAAATGACAAAAAAAAAACCCACTGACTATTGACTAAAAGTTTACATTAAAAAAAACAGGATTAAGAACGTCCCATTTTCTTACCTATTTTTTAGTAGTTAATGTGTTAGTTGAAACTTAATGTGTTCAAAATCAACAATTATTTATGAAAGTGTTTTATCATCATTATTCAGTCGTGAAATTCAGACCAGTCATTTTTATATGGAAATCCACTGGTCCAAAGTTCTCCGCTGACCATTAAAAATTTAAGTTGATTGCCCAAGTGACCCGTGAATAATTTCGAGCCTTGTAGGAGTATTTGTGCTTGCTGTACAAACATTTCAGTTTTTACCATTGTTTTATATCACTGTAATACCTAATTCTCATCATGGATCCCCGTATGCAAATGAACTGACACCTAGTTTCTGTTTCAGCCCTGTGTTGTGGAAGATATCGCTGATTTCAAGAGACACCTGGGGCTGTACCCCCTCCCTAAACCCTTCATAGACATCAGGCGTGCCAAATCAAAACTCTGAGCAACTGGATAGCTAGTACCTCGTCTTTCTGTGACATTTATCAATTCCAGTCAGAGAACTTTTTTTTATTGTGCGAACTACTTTATTACGCCGAGTTGTGATTCTGAGTTTTGTTGATGTTGGTGCAGTGATCAGTAGCTGATTAGTGTTGAAGTTAGTCAAAATCATATGGAGGTTTGGTGGTTTTTTTCGTTTTTTTTTGTGTTTTTTTTTTTTGCACCTATGTGTGGTTCAAGTGGTATTCATTGTAATGAATATACCACAACATCTACACACACACACACAGGTACACCCACAAATGATATGCACATATATGTACCGGTATTTGAAATTTACCAAAAACAAAATGAAATATCCTTGGATGCTATGTTGATATAAATCATATTTATTTACTGGCGGAATTTAAGTAGTTGCACGGGATTAAACGTGTCGGCTAATTCTGTCCACTGTTATTGATGCTGTTTCTGGCTTCTGACACTCTCAACTGTTACTGACGCTGTCAATGGATAACGAGACTGTTGAATTTTTCCGACGCTGTCGATAGTATTTGATACCGTAAATTTTTTTTGATGTTGTCAATTGCTTCCGACACTGTCAATTCTTTCTAACAACTGTCAGTGGAATCTGATTCTGACACTGTTGATTATCGTTGACATCACTGACTATTGAGTCTGTCGATTATTGCTGACATCGTTGACTGTTATTGACACTATATATTATCACTGACATCGTTGACTGTTATTGACACTGTCGATTATTGCTGACATCGTTGACTGTTATTGACACTGTCGATTATTGCTGACATCGTTGACTGTTATTGACACTGTCGATTATTGCTGACATCGTTGACTGTTATTGACACTATATATTATCACTGACATCGTTGACTGTTATTGACACTGTCGATTATTGCTGACATCGTTGACTGTTATTGACACTGTCGATTATTGCTGACATCGTTGACTGTTATTGACACTATATATTATCACTGACATCGTTGACTGTTATTGACACTGTCGATTATTGCTGACATCGTTGACTGTTATTGACACTGTCGATTATTGCTGACATCGTTGACTATTATTGTAACCGATACTGATTACCTCTGTATTCATATCAGATGAAAGTGCTAGTATATACACCAAATGTTGATTATGAAGTAATAAATTATCAACGCACAAAATGTCTTTTTTGTTTTTATGAGCAAGAAGCTTTATCTATAAATTTTCTGTTTTGAAATCTTTTACGGAATACATGACTTTCATAGAATCATATTATAAATTTTGCTGTCTGATTTGTGAATAATTGACAGATAACCAAGTATTGAAACAAGAGTTGTCAAGAGAAAACGTAACTCCCGGGAAGAGTGACTCTATTTGCCCTATCCTCCTTGGTTCAAAAGATATAGCAAAGGTTTGTCAAAAATAGGTCAAAGGTCAAGGTTACTAGGACAAAAGTCTTGGTACCAAATGAAAGGCTGGTCATGAGGAATGTGTTTATGAAATATCAAAGCCCTATCCCCCTAGTTCTAAAAATAGAGCCAAGGTTGAAAAGTTTGCCCCTTTAAAGTGTGATGCAGATACTGGAGTAAGGACTGTCTCTCTTCAGATATTTGTCCTGGCAAGCCAAAATGGTGTTCTGATTTTGACATGATAGATAATGACAGTTTTCATTTATTTAAAAGGTTTATGTGTTAAACAAAAGTGTATGCCATATGTAGTAAGTAAGAGACCAACTAAATTAAAAATGTACATACGTAATGTAACAAAAATGATCATTCTCAATGTTGTTTATACATAAATCACAGCGAAAAGATTTGCAAGACGTTAAAACTTTGGGTTTTTTATTAAGTGTCATAATGTATAGGGATGTGTGAAAGTGAGACAACACACTGATATAAAATTTTCTTTCAGTTATATCAACTTTCCACAAAAATCAAAGTACAAATTCTTTAAACATTCCTGTCTCCAAGGAATGTAAGGTCAAAGTCATCTCAAGTATCACAAGGGCATCGTGCCTTAACATGGACAGACTTGAATCATGAGGAAAGTCGAAGAAGAAGAAGAAATCCTGTTTTCTTTGTTTCTGAGTTTATGTTTGTGAAATTGTGTTTATGTGTGCTGTAAATTTAACTGAAGTATGCTCCCCAGTCCTGGTTTCTTCTCGAGGCCCTGAAAGAATAATGAATACCAATCACTGATAATCCCTGCGTGAACCGTGCCATTTACTGTTAATTCATATCACAGCAGTGTGTTATGAGATTGTGAAAACATGCCTTCATATCTTTGACAAATTTCTGCCATTTCTTCAGTTTGGTCTGTTCTTTCTCGGAATTGCCATGTTGGAAATCCTTGACTGACAAAGCCACTTGGATGCATTTCAGGTGTTTACAGGTATCTGACAAAGATTATTGCCTCGTCGAAAGAAATATTCATACTGAATTTGTAAATTTGTGCACTTGATAAAATCCATTCCAAAAAGAACAAGAGTGATTTTACACATTTACTGACTCTTTAAACTGTGAAGCTGAAAAATTTCCATTCTGAAAAAGCCAGATTTTTATTAAAAAAAAAAATCTTTTCCCAAAATTTGATTTCTATTTTAGATCAAGGATCAAAATATTTTTTTTAAGTCAACAGGATTGTTATTTTAGCATTTTGATAACGTGCTTTAGAAAGTCATATAGAAATATGAATTATGTCAGACTGACTTCAGGTTAAATATAAACTCACTGTAGAAATGTTTGAGAGCATCAGCTGTGACAGGTGTGTGGACAAATGATAGGGACAGAAGGTGTTTCAGTCCAAGGCGGCAGACAGCAACAGATGTATCTGACGTCAGTTCCTGACAGTAGTGAAGTTCCAGCTGCCGAAGTCTCTGACAACCTTTAGCTAATGATGCATATATATATTTAAAATCTAAGAACATGCACTGTCATAAAGAAGTTTATTTATTTACATTTTTACAATGTTTTCTTGTCTTTAATATCTTTCGAAATTGTAATGATAGATACTTCCTCTTGAAGTTATGTACAATATGCAGAGAATTTTGATCAATATAGTACGTCTATTTCAATGACTGGGAATTCTTACAGAAATAAAAGTAGAATATAAACTATAAGAAATAAATTTCATTTTTGAAAATACAGGAGAGTATGAACTGCAATGCTTCACGCAGCATACTACTCATGAAGAAATAATGCATGAAGCATCATTTAGAACTCGTGGCTTTCACTTTCCAATGATTAAGCTAATTGTGAGTTTTTATGAGGAAATTTGTAATTCAGTTTATCATTAAGGTAAGTGATAGCTTACCAATAAGGACAAGTCCATTTATGTCGATTTTAGTGTTGCCAATGCTTAGAGTCTCGAGGTCACAGCAAAACTGAGACACGATTTGTAGACACTTGTTTGAAAATTTCTCTTCATTTTCACTACAATACAATGTATCAAAGTTGATAAAGAACAAATTAATTTCCTGGACATGAAGTTCATGTAAAACTCCAGGATACTTTGTATTACCATGGAAAAATAGGTTGGATCTTAAGTGTGGTGATGTCCCGACATCCGGCTCCCAAAGCATACAGAACATCAGGTCCTAGAGGGAAGAAACTGGACAGGTACTCCACGGAACGCAACATCCGACTGTAAGAACTGGCCAACCATACACTCCTGTCACAGAAAGCGGCCAATGTATTCATACATACTGCCACTATGTACAGTGGTTATTGTATGCCACATAATTTTGGGTGCGAGAATATTTGGAGGATTTTTCTTGATAAAGATTAAATGTCGGTGCTTTACTTTCTGCTGGGTTTTCATCCACTGCTGTGATAAAATGTATGGAAAGTTTGCTGCTCTCAATTTTGGTGAAATTTCACCATCTACCAATTGTAATTACTTGTCTGTCAGCAGATTTATGGTGAGTCTTGTCTGTCAGTAGACTAGTGGAGAATTTTACTTATCTATCAGCAGATTGGAGAATCTTACTTGTCTGTCAGCAGATTGGTGGAGAATTTTACTTGTCTGTCAGTAGATTGGTGGAGAATTTTACTTGTCTGCCAGTAGATTGGTGGAGAATTTTACTTATCTATCAGCAGATTGGAGAATCTTACTTGTCTGTCAGCAGATTAGTGGAGAATCTTACTTGTCTGTCAGTAGATTAGTGGAGAATCTTACTTGTCTGTCAGTAGATTAGTGGAGAATCTTACTTGTCTGTCAGCAGATTAGTGGAAAATCTTACTTGTCTGTCAGCAGATTAGTGGAGAATCTTACTTGTCTGTCAGCAGATTAGTGGAGAATCTTACTTGTCTGTCAGCAGATTAGTGGAGAATCTTACTTGTCTGTCAGCAGGGTGCCGCAGCTGATGATGGAGATGGACTGCAGTGTAGACTCCGTCACCTGTAGAAGTCGTTCCAATCCGGGCTCTAAACTTCCTCTGATCAAGAATAAAGGTCAAACAAAGGTTTTACAAATTCTAATGATGCTTTACATGGATGTCTGTGATAAAAGTGGGAATGATTTTGACTGATATGATATACCTGATGGTGCTTTGATACACATCGTCTGCTTCTGTTTGCCATTGGTCCCTTGGTGAAAGGTCTGTCAATGGAGTGAAAGAATATTCTTGCTATTAAGAGATTGTGACGTCAAATGAATGTGCATCAAAACTTCTCTTGATTTTTTTTTTAAATCAATGCTCTGTATTATGACTTACTTCTCAGGGTCAAGTGCTTCATGGCAGTGCACCAGTTGGACAAACTGACAAGGAACTAAACACAAAACACAGTGTGGTGAAAAATGTCATAGTGAAACAGAGGTTATATAACTCATATTGATGAATGTCATCTAGAAGTAGGACAAAATGTCACATCAATGATCACCAAAGAGATGTATCTTTCACGACTCCTTCATTCACCAATCATGCAAGTTTGTTCAATAAGAAATCAATAGCTTTTCTATTGTAAAATTACAGAAATCTATAAAATAAAACACCCCTCTGCAAAATGAATTTCAAATGTAGCTAGTGCTAGCTACTTAAACAAGACTACAAGTAAACATCACTCCATCTGATATCTCTCCTTGTAAACATCACTCCATCTGATATCTCTCCTTGTAAACATCACTCCATTTGATATCTCTCCTTGTAAACATCACTCCATTTGATATCTCTCCTTGTAAACATCACTCCATCTGATATCTCTCCTTGTAAACATCACTCCATTTGATATCTCTCCTTGTACACATCACTCCATCTGATATCTCTCCTTGTAAACATCACTCCATCTGATATCTCTCCTTGTAAACATCACTCCATTTGATATCTCTCCTTGCAAATTTGGCTGATGAATGACTTTCTTGGTTATGTTGACCACAGTTCATTCAGCAAACATATATCATGTATGGCATCCAAAGCATGACTGGCAATACATATACAATATCTATATTTAATTTCCAGCACTATCAGAAATACCCAGCACTGTCAGAGATCTCTAGCACTGTCAGAGATACCCAGCTCTGTTAGAGATCTCTAGCACTATCAGAGATACCCAGCACTGTCAGCGATCTCTAGCACTGTCAGAGATCTCTAGCACTATCAGAGATCTCTAGCACTGTCAGAGATACCCAGCTCTGTCAGAGATCTCTAGCACTGTCAGAGATACCCAGCACTGTAAGAGATCTTTAGCACTATCAGAGATCTCTAGCACTGTCAGAGATACCCAGCTCTGTCAGAGATCTCTAGCACTGTCAAAGATATCTAGCACTGTCATAAATATCTAGCACTGTCACAGTTCCCGATGCTGAGGGTGTGGTATCAGCTTTGATATGAGACAGAATGGAATGTGATGGAGAATTACTGTCATTAAAGGCAGAGCAGTGATACTGCATTTTATTTAATCACTCTCAATGTATTCCTTTCTGCATGTAATAAATTGATTGATTGTTTGTTTGTTTTATGTCCTGCCAAGAATTTTTCACTCATATGGAGACGTATGTAATAAATAAAATATTTCTTGAATTAATCATATTACCTTAGATGAACACTTCCTATTTTCAAGAACCACCCGTTTCCATAGTGACCTGTTTCTGCTGACCTTTTTCCACTCCCTACAAACTTGGGACACAACCAGAAGTGAATCAATGTCCAGAAAACGGAAGCTACTGAGTAAGGCCTGCCTCCTCTTCCTAGTCTCCTCCCTGCGACTTGTCAACACTTTTGTTTCTAAGCAAACAAAAAAAAATTGGCTTATGGATAGACATTGGTTAAACATGTGAAAATCCTGAATAAAATTCCAAAAAATCCTGTGCAAGTGATTCTATGAATGCAGAAATGTCCCCATAAATTTGGTGCTAGCATATTCACACTGATGTTAGCACATGTACTGTCTATTGTTCTGAAGTCCAAGTTAAATCTGGAGTATTCTACTTACTGAGACAGATTAAATAAAGCTTACCCCCTGAGCTGCTAAGAGTCACGCTGCAGCTGTCCAGCATAGACAGGTCTTCCTCATCCTCCGTCTCCAGTGCCTCTGAAAACACAGGCAGTTCACTTGTCTCTCTAAATGCTAAAGAGAATGGTTTGAAGTCTGCCATGGTAGACCCTGTACGTTGTGTATCGATTCTTGGTGAATTTTCTTTGCCCGACTTCTCTGCACTTTCCTCCTCACAAACTCCCAAGTGATGCTGTTCATCTGAAGCCGCAAATGGAAGCATTTCTGCAGGTTCCTCGAGACAATCTTTATCTTTATCAGGATCTTTCACTTTCTCTGTTACCTGTCCCTCATTTTCACTGTTGTTAAAAAAATTGCTGAAGTTAGAACTCTGGTAACTGATGTCACCAAGATTGGAATTGATGCTCAAGTCTGTCATGAGAGAGGGGTCTTCTGCTTCACCTCCTAGATCACCAGAAACTTTGGTTTTCTGCGAAACACTGATGGCCTCTGGGTCATAAAATGTTTCAATCTGCGAATCATTTATATTTTCTTCAGATTTATTCATTTTTGTTCCTGATGATGGACTTTTAAATCTGCTATAGCAGTTTTCTGACAATTCTTTATCTACAGCATTACACGTACCAAGGTTTGGGGCTAAATTATGTCCTGATTTTGAATCTCGCTCAGAATGGGATGATTTGGAAAAATCTAGACTTGTATCATCTTTCATTCTTTCATCATAATTTGAAAATAATAACTCCTGTTCCGATTTTTTTGATATCTCAGGCTGTTGTTTAGAATTTCCGGTATCACTATTTGAAGATTTGATAGGTTTTTGACTGATTTCATAGTTCTCAACTTCGGAGCTCTTACTGTTCAAAGATTGGTTGCTAAATTTATCCTCTGTTATGACACCAGCTGATTGTCTGGTTCCCAAATGTTTTTGTTCATCTGAAACACTCAGTGAGTTTCTTTGTGTACTATCTGAGAGTGTGGAATTTGTCCTCAACAGTGGTTCTGGTTTACCTCCACTAATGCTAGATTTTACAGTTCTTTGTCTCTCATCACCTTCAGAGTTATCTTTCCTTTGACATTTACTTCCATGCTTTTCTGATTCAAATTCTCTACTGCGAGGAGACTCTGATTCTGGAGCACACACACTCCTACAAGACTCGCTGCATGTAGATTCTGAAGCATTGTGTGTGGAGTGACTGGCCACAGAAATTGATTTATTTTTGGAGCCATTAGTTAATGAAGTCGATTTATTTTTGGAGCCATTAGTTAATGAAGTATATGACTGCAGTTCTTCACTTTTACTTGCACACCTTCTGTCAGATTTGCCACTGGACCAACTGTGATGTTCTTGTCCGTCTTCAGCACTGTCCACACTGCCTGATAATGACTTATCTGTTATAAAAGATCTCTTGCTGCTTGATTTTAGAGTTGAATCAGAAGTATATGACTTTGTGTCTAATTTCTGGTTAAAACTGTCTGCCCTACTATTAGAGTGTGAATTTCTTGCACACAAATTTTCAGAATGGTTTACAGAACTGGAAATCTCTTCCATGTAATGAAGGTCCTTCTCTGTAAGATGGCGGTCAAGCAGCCAGGTCTGTGTTGAAGAGTCTTTGCAGAAAGCAGTTTTGAGAGAAAGGTCTGTGATGGAGGATGCTCTCAGATTTAAGTTGGACAAACTGGAGCTCTTCTCTATATTTCTGCTGGTGAATCTTTCTCTTTGAGGTCTCCACAATGATATTGGGGAATGGAAATTTCTATGTAGCCCTGGTGAAGACATTGTTCTTAATGGAGGTTCCCCAAATGCAAATAGAGAGTGTGGTGAATATGAGGAATGGCCTTCTTTTCGCCAGAAGTAGTTCTGTCTGCCGAGAGCTGTTGTGTTCAGTCTGCTGGCAGACATTAATGACTTTCCTAATCCAGAAGAAATCTGGTGGTTGTAGGGACTATCAGACATGTCTCTTTGTAGATCGGTGTCAAAGTCTGCAGTAAAGTTTCTCCATCTTTCAATGTCCGCCTCATAATCATCATCATCTGTATCATTGGGAAGAATATCATAATCATCTCGGTTTTTTTGATTAACTTTGTGATTTTTGGTTCTTTTGTAAAGATTGTAATATGTAGGATCACTGTACCCAGAAAGTGTCTGGAAATTTACTCGCTTTCTGACAGGGGGGTATGTGTGGAAAGAGGCACTGCTCATTCCCAAACCGTCAAGTTCTTCTGTGTCATATCCTTCATTTCTTCTGCTCTGATCTCTCACAGGAATGTCATCTAGTGAATCTGACTCATCCAGGAGTGCTCCCCCTTGGGAAGAAGAACTCTTCATTTCACTCCCATATGGACTAAATCGTCTAGACTCCAGCAGGGAATGATGGGAATTATCATCCATGTCCCAAATAATCCCATTTTCATCCACCTCTCTCTCAAAAGAATCCCCATGTTTTTCCTCTATATCTATAGTAGAAGATTTCATATTATAAATGTACAGTAAAGGAATATCTGCAGTATATATTTAATATCAATAATCATAAAGGTAACCGGGTGAAAAAAGCAAAAAATAGCTTTCTTGCATATATTGTGCTTTATTTTTTGAAAGATTGTTAGTGTTTACAGTCATAAAAAATTATATATGAAAATTTGATGAGTTACTTCCTATATGAGACTATAGTAGAAAGATTAAAATACCCAGGTACCCATTATCATAAAGAAGCAAATTTCTTCTCCCAACATGGACAATTCAGTAGTAAATGATAATGAACTTATGTTCTGAAACCAAACTTTAATGGCTTTGAAAAGTTTTATGTCATATTTAAGAACCAAATTGAAGAAATAAATGGGTTTGAAAATGAATTTTTTTGGTAAGAGGAAGGGAGAAGATGCAATGGACCAGACCAGGATTTGAGCCTGGGCTCCCTGAATCTCCAGTCAGGTGCTCTACTAATTGAGCTATCTGGCCACTGGCAATCAAACCTGGCTGACCACTACATTCCTCCCTCCTTAAATGTATTCACACCTTGTAGACGTCAACCAAGGATCTTAATCCCCTGGCAGGAGTTTTCACCTGTCAACTCCAGGGGCTGGACTACAGCACCAAATGCAACATTAGAAAGGAGAAAAAATGCAATGGAGCAGACCAGGATTCAAATCTGGACCCCCTGAATCTGTAGTCAGGTGCTCTACCAACTGAGCTACTAGCAATCAAACCCAACTGACCGCTACACTGTAGGAAGTTGAATTTTTATTAGAATATGAAAGTACTATTTGAGGTCTGTGAAATATCCAACGACTTACGGTTGTCAGAAAATGAGTTTACATCAGAAAGAGAATTCTCAGCCATTGACATTTCTTCACAAGATTCCGACTCTGTACTGGTTCCTACAACGTGAGATAAACATGAATCACTACGAGTACCAAAAAACAGTGACTCCCCCCCCCCCCCCCCCCCCCACCAAACATTACTCTAAGAAAAGTACAGGTACACACCTTGAAATGATGGAATGCTGGCCATCACACCCACACTTCTCATGGTTATCTTTCCCTTGCGGTCCTCCCTCTGTTTTCGTTTCGGACGATTCCTAAATTGCAGTAATTTGGTGGAATCCTTTTTGTTTTTGTCAGTGCTTGTTATCTCCCCAGAGTCGCTATCTTCTCTATGACTGTCAGGTGTTTGTTGTGACTGAATCTCTTTAAATTCAGTATGACTGGTGCTACTTTTGTCTGATGTCACATCGCCATTTGGTTCTCGGTTCAGCTGTTCGTGAGTGCTTTGATTTGTGGGTTGATCACAGACCATTAGGTTTGGTTGGGTAGTCTAAAAATGCAAAGAAGATAAGTTTAAAGATTTTTGTTGAATTTCTTTCTCGGAAATTATTGAAAAAGAATTGTGTGTCGTTAGCTCTTAGCATGTGCAAGATTACTCCCTATACTCCCTATGTCAGATAACTTTACACTATGTTGCTGTGTATGTCAGGTGAAAAAAATTTGCCAACAATAGAATTGTCACATTTCCATTCATATTATTTTAGGCAATTCATGAAAATTCATCAAGAAATAAGGTGTGAATATTTCAAACTGAACTTTTGTAAAGGAAAAAAACATATACCAAATATGCCATGCTAAAAATAGCCCAATACTCAGTATGTGACAGAACGATGCAGAAGCTTGCACCATGCAACAATCACCAGACTATCATAAACTTACTATGGAAACAAGAGAACTTTTTAACCAATGAAATGAATCTGCCTAACATAACAAAAAGTGAGAATAAATCAAATAAACGTAACTGAAGTGAACCCTTACCCAAGCTAAAGCTATCATGTGAAACCAAAACAAGCTACTGTAGTGAATTACATGGAGAGGTGTGAATCATGCTGAATCTACCCACAATTCCACTCTTTACTTCCTGCTGTGTCTCCATTTTGATGGGTTGTCCTGTTGTTCTGTTAAATGGGACATACACTATATTTGGGTGACTTCCACTAATCTGATGGAGTTCATTTGGAAGTTTGTTAAAGGAATCAATGCTAATTTTCTCCAATTCAGAGTCATCCATTGCTTCGCTGTACAAAATAGAATCAGGGTCCATCCAGCCATGTCTCTGTGAAACATATGATTGATTGGAATCAGTTCTCTGAAACTCTTTTCTTCTGTCTGCAGACATTGCAGTTGGCAAGGGGGAGTACTCTGTGGACTTTTCATCAAGGGACACAACTTCCGTATCATTAGAGGACTGACGCTGCGAGGCACCAAGAGACTTGACCTTTCTATGCTGTTGAGACCTATTTTTTCTGTCAGAATTCCTGCCGTTTCTTTGTATGCTGGGTTTGATACTACCCGTGCGAGTGTCCTCAAATTCTTCTTTCAGGGGAAGTTTACCTTTGGTTGCATTGACTACAGAGGTCGGAATGGAGTTTTGCCAAGGCTCCACGGTAGCCTCCACCAGGTGTCTTACCATGGAGGAGTACAGTGTCGATGATCCTTGTGTTCTGTCAGCTGATATCGGACTGGATGATGGGATTCTAAAAGTTTACACAATCAGAATCAGTATCAACAGTGTTTTAGATGTAGTAGATTTTAATTTAATCACAAATCTCACAACTATCAAAAATATTGATATACCTTTAGGTCTTAAATTTGTCAAATTATACAATGTACAACCTCCAAAAACCAATGCCTTACAGTACAAGCATTAATTTACATTTCTCAATGTCTTGATAGTGAATGTCTTGTTAGTGATTGTCTTGTTAGCGATTGCCTTGTTAGTGATTGTCTTGATAGTGAATGTCTTGTTAGTGATTGTCTTGTTAGCGATTGTCTTGTTAGCAATTGTCTTGTTAGTGATTGTCTTGTTAGCGATTGTCTTAGTAGTGATTGTCTTGTTAGTGATTGTCTTGTTAGTGATTGTCTTGTTAGTGATTATCTTGTTAGTGATTGTCTTGTTAGTGATTGTCTTGTTAGTGATTGTCTTGTTAGTGATTATCTTGTTAGTGATTGTCTTGTTAGTGATTGTCTTGTTAGTGGTTGTCTTGTTAGTGATAAACCTCTGTTGTTTCATTGTTTTAAGCACCAAGATATGCAAGTGATTAAAAGCCAAAACTTTATGAAGAAAACACATGTCAAATTACAGAATATAAGGAATAATTATATTTTCCCACGTTTCGATAGTATGGTGGGAAAATGCTGTATTCAATGGTATAGCCTATACATTGGTATGTTCCATGAATGGTATTCAGGTTTTGTCCAACAGAATTGCTTAGTAAGGGGTTGTTAAGAGCTGGCTTTGTTAATATTATTTATTTCTAGTCGCCGTCCTGCACGGGTTACACAAACTTTCACATTTTAAAATGTATGTTACAGTTTGGTATTTTGCGAGGTCTGTTCATCCAGCGGCATTTGGCTTTTCGAGTTTTTCATTGGTAAATATCATCATTTTATCTCTAGTTTTTTTCCTGGCCGGCCCTGATATTTTTTTGCAGGAGAATACATGCATGTATGTTGTGATACAATATTTTCATGGTACAATTTTCTTAGCTTGTCATGTGTAGAAAGTTAAACAACAAAGTGACAGTTTGGTGCATTGTCTGTAGCTATATGAAATAGATGTCGGCGTCTTGCGCGTACGGCTGGCTGTCGGGCAATATAATAGTGTGTTGTTTTCATTTCATTTGAAGCAAGGTTAATACCTGATTTTTATTTTATTTTGAGGAAAGTAAAATCAATGGAGAAATGTGATAAATTTTGTAATTTGTGAAATAGATAATACAGTTTCACTGTTTTAGATAAAGTACATTATTCTGCCAAGTTTGATTTGTTTTGGAGGGAGTTACTTTGCTATGTTTTTGTTGGTTGTATATTGTTTGATGACCTGCTCAAGAAGTTTTCACTAATATAGAGATGTCACCATTGTCAGTGAAAAGCTGCAAAAGTTGGGCCTTGCTTGGCCTTTGAGCTGTTTGGGATCTTTATCGTGACATACATGTTGTGACATGTGGCCTCAGTCTCATCTGAAGGATCCCTCCTTCCAATTTTCCAATCTAGTCACCTCTTATGACAAGCAAGATGTAATGAGGACCTATTCTAACCTATATCCCCACAGGAGTTGCTGAGTTTAATTAGGATATATTTTTGCTTCAGAGGAATCATTCTGCTGAGTTTGCTTTGAATACAATGTCGGTTTTTTTTTTTTTTGGAGGAAGTTATTTTGTTAAGTTTGATTAAAATACATTGTTCTTTTAGAGGAAGTTATTCTGTGGAGTTTGATTAGGATAAATTTCTGCTTTTAAGGCAGCTACTCTATGGAGTTTCATTAGGATAAATATCTGCTTTTAAGGGAGCTATTCTGTGGAGTTTGATTAGGATAAATTTCTGCTTTTAAGGCAGCTATTCTGTGGAGTTTGATTAGGATAAATTTCTGCTTTTAAGGCAGCTATTCTATGGAGTTTCATGAGGATAAATATCTGCTTTTAAGGGAGCTATTCTGTGGAGTTTGATTAGGATAAATTTCTGCTTTTAAGGGAGCTATTCTGTGGAGTTTCATTAGGATAAATTTCTGCTTCTACAGGAGCAATTCTGTGGAGTTTGATTAGGATAAATTTCTGCTTTTTAGGGAGCTATTCTGTGGAGTTTCATTAGGATAAATTTCTGCTTGTTAGGGAGCTATTCTGTGGAGTTTTTTAGGGAGCTATTCTGTGGAGTTTGATTAGGATAAATTTCTGCTTTTTAGGCAGCTATTCTGTGGAGTTTGATTAGGATAAATTTCTGCTTTTTAGGCAGCTATTCTGTGGAGTTTGATTAGGATAAATTTCTGCTTTTTAGGCAGCTATTCTGTGGAGTTTGATTAGGATAAATTTCTGCTTTTTAGGCAGCTATTCTGTGGAGTTTGATTAGGATAAATTTCTGCTTTTTAGGCAGCTATTCTGTGGAGTTTGATTAGGATAAATTTCTGCTTTTTAGGCAGCTATTCTGTGGAGTTTGATTAGGATAAATTTCTGCTTTTTAGGCAGCTATTCTGTGGAGTTTGATTAGGATAAATTTCTGCTTTTTAGGCAGCTATTCTGTGGAGTTTGATTAGGATAAATTTCTGCTTTTTAGGCAGCTATTCTGTGGAGTTTGATTAGGATAAATTTCTGCTTTTTAGGCAGCTATTCTGTGGAGTTTGATTAGGATAAATTTCTGCTTTTTAGGCAGCTATTCTGTGGAGTTTGATTAGGATAAATTTCTGCTTTTTAGGCAGCTATTCTGTGGAGTTTGATTAGGATAAATTTCTGCTTTTTAGGCAGCTATTCTGTGGAGTTTGATTAGGATAAATTTCTGCTTTTTAGGCAGCTATTCTGTGGAGTTTGATTAGGATAAATTTCTGCTTTTTAGGCAGCTATTCTGTGGAGTTTGATTAGGATAAATTTCTGCTTTTTAGGCAGCTATTCTGTGGAGTTTGATTAGGATAAATTTCTGCTTTTTAGGCAGCTATTCTGTGGAGTTTAATTAGGATAAATTTCTGCTTTTTAGGCAGCTATTCTGTGGAGTTTGATTAGGATAAATTTCTGCTTTTTAGGCAGCTATTCTGTGGAGTTTGATTAGGATAAATTTCTGCTTTTAAGGGAGCTATTCTGTGGAGTTTCATTAGGATAAATTTCTGCTTTTTAGGCAGCTATTCTGTGGAGTTTGATTAGGATAAATTTCTGCTTTTTAGGGAGCTATTCTGTGGAGTTTCATTAGGATAAATTTCTGCTTTTTAGGGAGCTATTCTGTGGAGTTTCATTAGGATAAATTTCTGCTTTTTAGGCAGCTATTCTGTGGAGTTTGATTAGGATAAATTTCTGCTTTTAAGGGAGCTATTCTGTGGAGTTTCATTAGGATAAATTTCTGCTTTTTAGGCAGCTATTCTGTGGAGTTTTTTAGGGAGCTATTCTGTGGAGTTTGATTAGGATAAATTTCTGCTTTTTAGGCAGCTATTCTGTGGAGTTTGATTAGGATAAATTTCTGCTTTTTAGGCAGCTATTCTGTGGAGTTTGATTAGGATAAATTTCTGCTTTTAAGGCAGCTACTCTATGGAGTTTCATTAGGATAAATATCTGCTTTTAAGGGAGCTATTCTGTAGAGTTTGATTAGGATAAATTTCTGCTTTTAAGGCAGCTATTCTGTGGAGTTTGATTAGGATAAATTTCTGCTTTTAAGGCAGCTATTCTATGGAGTTTCATGAGGATAAATATCTGCTTTTAAGGGAGCTATTCTGTGGAGTTTGATTAGGATAAATTTCTGCTTTTTAGGCAGCTATTCTGTGGAGTTTGATTAGGATAAATTTCTGCTTTTTAGGCAGCTATTCTGTGGAGTTTGATTAGGATAAATTTCTGCTTTTTAGGCAGCTATTCTGTGGAGTTTGATTAGGATAAATTTCTGCTTTTTAGGCAGCTATTCTGTGGAGTTTTTTAGGGAGCTATTCTGTGGAGTTTGATTAGGATAAATGTCTGCTTTTTAGGGAGCTATTCTGTGGAGTTTGATTAGGATAAATTTCTGCTTTTTAGGCAGCTATTCTGTTGAGTTTGATTAGGATAAATTTCTGCTGTTTAGGCAGCTATTCTGTGGAGTTTGATTAGGATAAATTTCTGCTTTTTAGGCAGCTATTCTGTGGAGTTTGATTAGGATAAATTTCTGCTTTTTAGGCAGCTATTCTGTGGAGTTTGATTAGGATAAATTTCTGCTTTTTAGGCAGCTATTCTGTGGAGTTTGATTAGGATAAATTTCTGCTTTTTAGGCAGCTATTCTGTGGAGTTTGATTAGGATAAATTTCTGCTTTTAAGGCAGCTATTCTATGGAGTTTGATTAGGATAAATTTCTGCTTTTTAGGGAGCTATTCTATGGAGTTTGATTAGGATAAATTTCTGCTTTTTAGGGAGCTATTCTGTGGAGTTTGATTATGATAAATTTCTGCTTTTTAGGGAGCTATTCTGTGGAGTTTCATTAGGATAAATTTCTGCTTTTTAGGGAGCTATTCTGTGGAGTTTCATTAGGATAAATTTCTGCTTTTTAGGCAGCTATTCTGTGGAGTTTCATTAGGATAAATTTCTGCTTTTTAGGGAGCTATTCTGTGGAGTTTGATTTGGATAAATTTCTGCTTTTTAGGGAGCTATTCTGTGGAGTTTGATTTGCATATGGACTTTTATGTAACTTTTGAATACAAATTAATCAATGATAACTCATATAAATGTTATACACACGTTACTCACTACTCACTCAGATAACCGTCACACAGAGATCATTGAATACTCACTCAGATAACCGTCACACAGAGATTATTGAATACTCACTCATGTAAATGTTACACACGTTACTCAATACTCACTCAGATAACCGTTACACAGAGATTATTCAATACTCACTCATGTAAATGTTACACACGTTATTAAATACTTACTCAGATAACCGTTACACAGAGATTATTGAATACTCACTCAGATGACCGTTACACAGAGATTATTCAATACTCACTCAGATGACCGTTACACAGAGATTATTAAATACTCACTCAGATAACTGTTTTTGTTGATTTCTCTGCACATTGTGAACATTCTGTAAATGGAAAGTTTGTGTCTTAAATGTCTACATGTACATGTGCTAACACTTGTAAAAATACTTATCTATGACAATATTTATTTGTGAACCTCTGTATGTTTTGTGTACATGTGCTAACATTTTACTGTAAAAACACTTTGTTTATGATATTATATATTTATTTGTGAACAGCTGCATGTTTTATGACAAGTTAAATATTTGTGAATTATGCACATTACCATAATAAATATTCATGAGTAATGAATGATTGCTAATCTTGTGTATTTTGAATATTTAAAGGTTCATTTGCCAATTTTTTGATGTTAACCTTTAATAAAGGTATCTATACTACATGCAGTATTCTATAAATGTCCATGCAAAAAATATCTATATAAAATAATTTCAAAATATGACACACATTTTTTATACGCTCTTCTGAAATGAGCCAAGTACTGATCGTGTGATTGTCTTATTAGCATACCACACATGTTTTGACAGACAGCCTTTCTAAAACAAGTCAACTGCTGAACAAATTTTCTCAGCAGTTCTTGGATCTGTTCATATTTAACCACCCTTTAGTGTTTTATACATAATAAACACCAAGACTGACACTAGTTATGACACTACATCAAAAGATGACAATTTAAAAATGTTTTGTGAAATTATCTAAATCGATCAATTTGTTTGCCTATCATCGTAGCTCAATGGATAAAGTATTGAGTTACCAACCCACTGATCCCAAGTTCAAATCCTCTAGTCTTCTGTTTTTGCATATTTTTTCTGCCTTTTTAAGATTTGGACTTATTACACATTATCATATTTTTCATAATTAACTCATTTCATGCTGATTTGAGAAACCCTTTTAAGGTGTAGTAAGCTAACTAAAGATTTCATGTTTATAAAAAAAAAAAAAACAAATAGAATACATGTATATACATGTTTGTGTGCTTACCCGATCTGGGAGGTCAGTGAAGTGATGAGCTGTTTTCTTCATATGATCAAGCTCCCGTTCAGCTCGGTCAGCTCGATCTATCAGCTCACTAATGAACTCCTCTAGCCTAGTCCTGGCCACCACCTCCTTCTTTGCCGTAGTATTAATAAACTGCTTCAGAGATTCCAGTTCCCTGCCATTACAGAAGTATTGTTTTTAGTAAAATATAAATCTTTGACATGAGAAGGAAAATATGTGTAATGGTCAGGCAGTGCAGTCTGTTGCATTTTCTCCCTTCCTGTTACAAATGTAAGCTGCATTTTTTATTTAGGATTTAAGCTTGATTTGAAATTCAGCTGTGGAACGTTGCAGGCATTAAGAACTCGAACAAAATCAATGTCATTACTTCAATTGATATCATGACCTTACATTTCTCTCGCCTCCAAAGCTGCTTGCTTCTCGTTGAGGCCAATCTGCAGTTTACTTAATTCTGCATTACTTGGATGAGGTGTTGGAGTTATGTCCCTTTGATTTTCTTCCTCATGCTGTTGAGTATCAAGAATAGGTGTAGGTAATGGATTCTGACAGTTGGACTCTCCAGTTCCCTCTGTGTCCTGACCTCTGACCTGAACTCTGACCTGACCTCTGACTGGTTCCTGTAGTAGCTTATCCCTTTCCTCCGTCACTCTCGCTAATTCCTCCTTCATGGACGACAAAGCAGCTTCCTTCTCTTCCAGAATTTTCTTCATTATCTGACTGTGATGGTCAGCTTGATTCGTCAGCAGCTGCGATTCGCTCACCAAATCCTCTTGCATCTGTAAAAATTGCTTAAAGATCATTTAATCGACAAAGCAGAGAAGTTTTGTGATGACAATCAAGCTCCTGGAGTACATTCCTTGCATTTTGAGAAATTTCAGCATCAACACAAGTGTCTGAGAAGTACATGTGTAATAATGTGTGTAGACTGTATAAAGAAAACTGCAAACTTTCTATGAAAACTAATGTTACGAACAAAACACTGACAATCTAACTTACCTTCCTTAACCTGAAGAGCTCAGTTTCCGCTTCTTCGAGTTTGTTATCCTTGACCTGAATGACTTTTTTCAGTGTCTGGTTTCCCATTTCTGCTGCTTCATATAGTTTCACACTCTCATCTAACAGGTCCGACTGCTCATTTCTGGATAGAGGAAATGCTTGTTTAAATTCACTCAAATTTTAAAGCAATACTAGAATAATTGGAACTTTTTGTTGTACAATTGTGAGTCACTATTTAAATGGAAGAAACAAAATATGGTTTATAAACTTTGTTAAGAATATTTGTGTTAGTAAACCTGTTCAAAGGTCCTGAAGTAAGAAAAATTACATTGTTGTCTTCCTATACAAAAATTGAATTTTTATATAATGCTCTATATTCAATAGCACCTAAATCTTTATTTTTTAAATTACAAAATTTAAAACTCGGTTTTATCTTTATTAGTATAATTGTGGTTAAAGTTACTTACAAATCTATCATAATAGCACATTGCGAAAAAAAAAAGAAAAAAAAGATATTTCCTGATTTTGAGCAAATATTGCTTTAAAAAACTATGATTGTAGGTGCTAGCCGACAGTTTGTTTTCCTTTGATATATACAACACTCGTAATATTACACGCTGGCTTTCATATAATTTGAATTATCATTACTACTTTTTTATTAGCACTTTCATATATCATCTTTTGTAGATTAATTATTTTTTAATGGTTCCCTTCCTTTTACAAAGTACAGGTAAAAAAAAAAATGTTCACCTGATTTTGAGCAGTTCATTGTTGACTAATTTTAGCTGCCTTTCTTTGGCTCCTAGAGTCTGTTTTAGAGTCAGGTTGTCTTTATCACTGGCCATAAGTAACTCCTCAACATCTCTCATCAATGATTCTTTCTCCAACTCCAGACAATGAACTCGGTCCTTTGTCACCAACAACTCATTGTCTCTTTGTTGAATGCTCTCCCCTGTTTTGGCTCTTAGGTCCTGTAGCTGAGCTTTCACAGAATGGAGGACATTATCCTTCCTCTCTAACTCGAGCTGCAGTCTTTCGTTCTTTATCTCATTCTGTTGGAGTATCTCTTGAGTTTCTTTCATTAACTTCTGTCGCTCTCTCTGCAGACTGTGAAGAGTTGCATTAGCTTGACTTAATTGTTCTTCTCTGTTGTCCAGATTTGAGACAAGGTCACTGATAACTCCATGCTGATCTCGAAATCTTCTCTCGACAGACTTCTCTAGATTCTCCAGTACACTGTCAATTTTGTATAGAGACTCCTCAGCTTGCCATTGTCTACTCCGAGACGACATCAATTTCTGATGTAAATCATTGACTGGCCCCATTTCATCCAATTTCTCTACCTTGCCGTGCTTTGATCTTACTTTGTTCCTCATCTCAGCTTCCTTTGCTGCTTCCAGACGTCTTTCTAGTATTCTGGCATCTTCCTTAAAACTCAAAAGCAGAGGTGACGATCGACCATCACAAGAAGCAATTTTTTCCTCAGTTGAATCCTTAAGCATAACTCCATCACTGACAGAGGACATTTTTTTTTTAGTTTTTACTGATTTGGCATCAAAGACTTGTGTCCTTGAGTGAGGTCTTACATATCCTATCTGGTAAGAGTGGTTTTTCTCAAGGTGAAGACGCAAATCTGAAAGGGAGGAGAATTTTCTGTCGTCTCTACATTTCGGACATCTGTAGGGAATGATGTCATTTAGATAATCCAGATCACTAACGTCTGCTTGGTCTGTAGTCTTCATATTGGGATGCAAATTTTCTGGATATGGTCTTCAAAATGAATTGAAATCTTGATGAATGTAAGTGATTTTGTTTTGTCCCTGGAAAATTTCATAATACACCTCACAATATTGGAAAAGTCCTCGACTTAATGACTTTGTCAATACTTTTCTGGCATAGTATCTCCCCAATTATTTCTCTCAGTGCCGCTTTCATGATGTGTATCACATAATCTTTGTTATAAAGCTCTTAATTAAGTCTGGCCTTAGATCACCAATATTGACAGATTGTGTTTATGCAAATACATTGTATATACTGATCTGCGCATGGAGGATTTCACACTTTACACTTCTCATTACCAGACTGGGCTGAAGATTTATGTATTTAACTTAACTTACCTGAGGATCGTCAGAAAATCATTTCTTCATTTTTAAAACATCTCATAATTCTGGACTGCACTTAGATGCTGGTTTCTTTCAATGGGATATTTGCCTGAACTAAAAAAAAAAAAGTCAATAAGTTGCAACAGGTGTGAGTGTGAGATCACCTGGACCATCTGTGACCTTAGGATAGTTCTTTTTGTATCCAATCCTCCCCATGAAATCAATGGCTGTCACCATCCAAATGTCATACCAGTCCCCTCATCTCTCTGTTTACAAAAAATTACCTCATCAAATTTCAAGGGGAGAAACTGGCATGAAAGATGGATGAAACCTTCAATTGTAAATCAGTATATGGGTTTGTATGGAGAATTTGATAAATAATTGATTTAACAGTTGGTGAACTGCCAATGCATTCTCCGAGTCAATCAGAGTTATTGCTAGTCCCAAGACAATAAAAGTGAACTATTCATCTCCTACCTTTTACAATAGCAACTAAAACAAAGCCTTTCTTTTTTCTTCTCCTAAGGGAAGTTACCTCTCAAAATTATAAATAATGATTAAAAATATGTGTGAATTGGTTTTATTTTCCCAATGATACAGCGCTACTGATCAAGGATTAAATTCTTCTCTTTTTTAAGTTTTCAGATACTTGTAATATATTCAAGGCCAGTTGATACTGGTGTTTTATCAATTTTTTTTTTATTTTTTTTGATTGAGTTATATCATACAGTTAATACTCATTAAATATTATTTCTCAAAAAAATAAACAAATTAAAAAAAATATATTTCCTAATGACATCATTAGAGACATATGTGGATAACAGAGATAAATATATTTCCATCTATTTGATTGATGGTTTGAAAACTGCTTAATTTATAAATATTTGATGAGCCCCGTGCACTGTATACAAGTAATTTGTCTCCAAGTTTCATTGGTTTATATTTCACACAATGGCTGTTGACTGGTTAAAGCCTCATAACAAAATAATTAAATGGTCAGAATTATTATAATTTAAAAACATAGGAAAATATAACAAAGTTAATGTAAGAAAAACAATTTATCTAAACTTCAACATCATGAGTTATCTTTCTGCCAAGAAGTTGGAGACCGGATTAATTATTGCAGGATGTTCATTTTGTAATCCTTGCTTGTCTTATAATAATAATACCATATTTATATAGCACCCTTTTCATACATTTGTATGCTCAAAGGTGCTTTACAGTAAATAAAACAATTCAATAAAACATTGAAATAAAATGATTTAAACATAAGATACAATACATATGCTAAATAAGTGTAAAACGTCAGTTTCAGGGCATATTAATGTAAAGATGAGATAATGTTGATGAGATTTTTTTTTCTTGCCCTGAAAAGCCAATAGATAACATATAAACCTCTTCTCTGAGGTGTCATCCCAGCTGTAGGTATCCGAATCAGTCCTGAAGATACTTTTTTCACATGAAACACAAGTTACTGAACCTAATTAACATAGATTGAGTTTGTTAATTAATAAGTCTCATAATGTTACTACTTATCATCGCCATCATGTATTGATATCACAACACTTCAAAATCAAAATGGTTATCATAAAATAAATTGATATCAAAAGTATTACCTGATGTTTAAGTGATGTAATAATATTGACATTTTTTTTTTTTTTTTTTTTTTGAAGTTTAAAAACTTTGTATAACTTTTTTCTCTTCAACTTTCTCCCATTCATTTATAAAGAAACCATCCGACAACATCCATGCAATGTCATGAATAAGATCTTTAAATTTAGATAATACTTTCAATTCTACATCAAAGATCATTGAAGCGGTAATGGCCATTAAAATTATCTAAACCTGTGAACATTAAAATTTGCTTTAGGGAAGATAAACTCTTTGAAGAAATTAAATGGCATCAAAGTAACATTAATCAAACGTAAATAATTCTAAATAAGTAATATGAAAACGGGGTATTACTTTTTCCTGCACATGTAGCCATGATAATACATTCAAAGGTTGGTCTGATACTGTACTTTCTCGCAAATTATCATTTTATTTACAGAGTTATGTTCCTTTGATTATTTTGTCTGTACGTAATAGATGGCGCTAGTTGTTTATTTTCAATTTTTAGCAAGTCGTCTTCGCCAACGAGAAAATGGATACACCAACACGGAAACGTAAGCGCGAAATTCAAGACGGGCAGAGTGATCAATACAGTTTTATGTTTGGAACTTGTGGTCTTAGTTTGAAGAGAAGGAAGAAAACGGTAAAATCGACATTGCCATTTCCCAAAAGTACGAAACAACTCCCGAAACTCCCGGTTCGGTTTCATCATCACGATGCTCAGGTACGTATTGTACAAACATCACTTAATTAGACCTGGCTGTATGTCAATATGTCAGATAGGATGTTAAGTTAATTATCGAGTACTGGGCATACTGTACATTTAACTGAAGCAAGCGTTTTTAATCCAATATTCCTCTGAATCTTGCTTTCACTCGGATTAAAGTGTTGTGATACTAAATATTCAATGAGTGTTGAATTCAAACTTTATGAAAGATATCCAGCATGGTGAATAAGTCAGTAATTTTTGTGTCAGTGTATGGCGACACTTAATCCGAAATTCCGGACACATGTCACAATATAAAAGTGGGGACAAGTGTCGGAGGAATCGCGGATTAGGTAACTAAAACTCTTCATCTTAGATCCACAGAACGATGTACTATGTCTGACACAACTCAGTTTTTGTAAATTTCTATACAACTTTGCATTTTAGCATGTGTTTTCCTTGTGTGATAGTCAGTTATATGTAATAGGAGGGTTTGACATACTTTACTATAATTTGTCACCTGCACCACGTACTGGGGCTCATCAGAAACTTTTTGTCTTATTAAAAGTATCACCATTTATAATCAGACTATAGAACAGAGAAGGTCAATTCGTGACAGGCCTCTGCATCTGCACCTACAATTTTGTTTATTTCCTAGGTTATTTTATGATTTGAGTTCTGTTTGGTACTATTTTTGAGAATATTGATATTTTCTGTATTTCACACCTTGAGTCAGAATGATAACACTTGTTCAACAGATGACATTTATATTTAGCAACACATTTCTTAAAAAAAAAAAAAAAAAAAATGGTGGTCAGACGAGTTTGATCACAGGTGACCAGTTAGCACACTTGTTAGAGCACCTGCCAGGAGACTCAGGGAGCTTGGGTTCAAATCCTGATCTGGTCCATTGCATGTTCTCCTTTCCTGTTACATTTGGTGCCATTGACCACCTCTGGACTTGCAGATGAAAGTCCTGCCAAGGGCAAAAGAATCTTTGAAGATGAAGATAATTTAAGGTGGAAGGAATGTAGTGGTCAGATGCATTTGATTGCCAGTTAAGGACATATGCGATGTTTCTGACATTTTCTATAAAATTATTTTTTCAAGTCCTTAGTATGAATTTAGTTCTTGTATATTAGGTTTAGATGTATATTGTAATGTAATATTCCCAAATCTTCTTTACTGCTAGAATACCCATTTATACATTTTACTTGCAAGAACAAGGAACTATCAAAATATGCTAACTCTAAAATAGACATGATAACATACCCCTCCTTTTTTTTTTTGTAGAAACAAAGTAGATCGCAAGTGAATTGTACATGAAATTTCATGAAAAATTAGATAATATAATTGAGAAGTGCCGCATATGTCCTGAACTCAGTTGATAGAGCACCTGACTTGAGATTCAGTGTGGCCAAGTTCAAATCCCAAAATCCCAGTGTGGTCCATTACATTTTTTCCTTTTTTCCCTTACATTATATATATATATATATATAATATCACTAATGTCCTCTGATTTTGATGCCCTTTGAACACTCGTGACATAATTCATTGATTGTAAAACTATTTCATTTGATTACAGATTGATGTTGAAGACGCTGAAAATGTTTCTCCAAAAAACATTTTATGGAAACCACCAGCAGCTATTGATAAATCAGTGTTTACCCCCCAACCTCTGCGAAGAAATGATTCTATTCGACACAGTCTGCAGAGACGTGTGTCAATGAAGGTATTGAGGAAAAAGATGAAGAAATTCCAGGATTACTCTCTGCCACATGACTCGGATTTCCAGTATCTGAACCATCTAGCTCTGGCGTACAAAAGTAGGCATTGCAGAACTTGCTCAGATGACGGGGTACGTTTCTTATTATAATTTTTTTTATGCATAGTTAGTAGCTTATAAGTGATCCTCTCTTACACTGCATATTTCTTTTATGAAATAGACACTTATTGTATTTGTATCAGCTTATTCCATCATTTATGTATTTCATTTTGCATGTATGCATTTTTGTATTTTTTGATGAAACTTGTTGAGTTTTTGAAAACTACCAGTCTGAAGGATATGTCCATTAACAGTTTGCATGAACTGGTAGAAAATGACAGTACATTGAAATCATTTCAAAGTTTCAGATTTCAAAAACCTTTTAAATGTTTGTCATAAAAAAAAATTTCAGATGTAACTATTTGAAATTTGCCACTAATTACACATCACTAAGAAAAAAAAAGGGGGGGGGGTCATCCCAAGAGTGCCCCATTAATGATACAAATCCTCTGTTGTCAAATGATAAAACCAATAATCTCTGGATGACACCTCAAGTCAAAGGAAATTGTTTTATACAAACAGATTGGGATTAACATTAGTAATTTGGGGAAATAATGTCACCCCTGATCAGATAATGATTTGTCACTTAAGGTCTTGTGGAGTCTTCAGGGTGTAATCATATCAGTGGGTACATACAAGTGTACATCTGCCTGCCTAACAAAAGTAATATTGCTAAGAGTGGATTTTCATTATGGGTAGTTAGTTTAGGTCAGTAAGTTGTTTATATGACAAAACAAAAGTTTTGATGCAATGTTATATGAAGACAAAAGAAGTTAAACTTTATTTGTGGGAGTGTTCACAATTCAATGCTTAAAATAAAAATTAGGGGAGAAATCAATGGGGGAAAAAACCTGAACATGAATTTTAAACCATAGCATGAAAGGTGTTTACTTTTTAGTTTAGGTCAGTAAATTGTATATATATGATAAATAAAAGTTTTGATGTATCGTCATGAAAACAAAAGAAATTGAACCTCACCTGTGGAAGTGTTCCTTATTTAATGTGTAAAATAAAAATTTGGGGAGAAATTCACAAAAAACTAGGACATGAATTTTAAACCAAAACATTTTTACATTTTGTTTTACTTTGGTCCTGGTAAAGCATTAGAAGCTGCACTGCATTATATTCTCATTCAGTGGCTCCCTTAAAAACAGATTAGTGATGATTACAGATAAGTGATAATGTTAGCTTTGTGGGAGTGTATGTGTAGCTCCACCCCAGGCAGTCAAGTGATCAGCCTATTCACACCTTCACCCAATGTAATGCACCTGTGACTGACCTCCTGCTGGGTTGATTAACACCCCCTCCTCACTACCTGTCAGTGAGATACTGTTGTTCAGTTCCAGGCAGACTGTGTCATTTCCTTCCTATTATAGCCTCCAATGTGTTACAATTCATGCCATTTGAATTTGTTCGCTGTCAGTGACAAACATCTTATGTAACGATAATTTACAGTACTGTAATATTACATACAAATAAAGGCTTCAGTTATATTGTAATATTTATAAGCTTGATGGATATTTCAGCAGTAGTTTACACATATCTAAATGTATGACATAGTATACATGTGAGAAAACTGAGATAGTTATTATAAAATAATTATAGTTTCTGAAGTCGAAAGTTTTTCAAAGTAATGATATTAATTAATTTAGTTCAATTTATAAATTTATAATTTACATAACAAGCCATGATGAAATTGATTGATATTAATTTAAGATATAATTTCGTTTGCGGTGTATTCTCATTATGTTGTTATTTTCTGAGTATTGTTCAACAAATTCATTATAATTCTGTAATTTCTTTTTTTGACTAAGAGTTTTGTTTACGAGTTATGAATTTTTATTGAAATAAGCCATTCATTTGATGATTTCATTATTTATAAGTAATTAGAGCCTTGTCATAATTATAGTATTAAATCATTCTGTCTGTCCATCACCACTTTCAAAAGCACACAATATTGAAAGTTTTCTTGGAAAGATTTTTATAAATTTTATACTTCATACTTGGATTAGGCATAGGAAGATCCTTTATCAAGTTTTGAATTTATTAGTCTTGGCATTACAGAGAAATGGGACTTGCAAATTTTAAATATTCATAAAATTATAGGTCTTTCTATGGCATGCATTACATGAGGATTCTCATAGATTCTAAAGCTTTTTGCTTGGGTTAGAAAGAGGAAAACCCTTTTCAATTTTCAGAATTTATTTTTTTTTTTTTTTTTTGTTACAGAGTTATGGAACTTAGAATTTTTTAAAATATCAATTAATAATAAGATGACAACATTAAAAGTTCTATGACACATAATGTCTTCAGTCCAGAAATGAAAAGAAATAAGATGTACAACCATGCCAATTCAATCATTCAACTATCCAACTACGTACTAAATTTAGATAGTTCACCGGTAAAGCACCTGCTGGTTACATTCACTGTGAGCCCTTTTTCTCTCCTGTCAGTTTTTATATCTTTGTCTAAAACAGGACATATTAAGGAATGGCAATCATTTCTATCCATCAACTTGGGTCAGTTAATCTTTAGTAGAAGGTGTGTCACACTGTAAATCAGGGTCACTGTGACCTATAATTATGATGATATGGCCATATATGGCATAACCCTTTTTTTTTTTTTGGCTCATGTAGATTTGAGTCCAAGAATCAACAAACTTTGTCAATTTGCGCATGTGTAGAGAAATGTAAATTGTAGCTTAAAATCAGGTCATTAAAACTTTTGAAATGGTAGGTATTTAAAAGAACTATGTTTTAAAGGAGATATTCGATAACATATTGATTGAAAATTTTTCACTCATATGGAGACGTCACCATTACCAGTTAAGGGCTGCAAATTTTAGGCCTATGGTCTGCTTTTCCAGCCTCTGAGCAAGGAGGGATCTTTATTGTGCCACACCTGCTGTGGCAAGGGGCCTCAGTTTTTTGCAAGGGAGGTAATCCTTGCATATGTTAGAGAGTAATGCAGTAACCCTTTTCAATAATTATCACACAAGAAATACTCTTTTTTTTCCCATAAAATGTAGCTACATAACAATTATTATAGTATTTATTTTGTTTCTATCATTAATGATATAAATATATGCAGTATTGTACTACAAACTTTGCAAAGATTTAACAAGCACATCACACTGCAGATAGAGGAATTGTCTCCTGGGAATAATGATCTAAGCCATGGTGTTTCAAGGAGTTTTTATTAGAGGCAAATCTATCACTCCACTTAAGATTCCATTAGCATCTTGGGAGTAATGATCTAAGCCATGGTGTTTCAAAAAGTTCAGCTGGACATTCAAAGTTCAATTTGATAAGAACTAGATTGCATCTGTCTAGTTGAAGATTAATTAATAAATATGATGTGAGAAGACTGTGGAAATAATCTGTCACTCCTTTAGTTATGATATATGAATTTTATATTTCATTGTTCACCAAAAAACAAGTACATGTCCCAATTGCTACACATTTTACATAATTGATATGCTTTATATGCCTGCAAGGGCCCAGAAATGGTTCAATAGAATGCTATCTTATAGAATTCAAAAGCAATATTGTATTGTGATACACTTTCGAAAATACTGAGCAGTGGTACTTAATTTTATTACAAATTTGCATAAATTTATTAAGAAAGGGAAGCAACTCATCCACTCTTATCACTTATGATCCAAAAAGTAGTATTTAAGCAGTGATTAGGATGAAAGGACCAGATGAGTGCTCTTTATAGTTTCCTCTTAAAGTCCTTATTATCATTTCCTTATTTAGAAAATGGTTTATTTTCTGGATTTATCCTGAAAGAGAACCAGTCTTCCGGGACAGTTTTCACCAATTACTGTCCAGTATAATGCCACAGCTTTATGGCTTTCTCTTTATGTTGAATGTTTTGTTTCCTAGCACAGATAAAATGGTATTTGTATGAGGAACAAGAGGGACTTAAATAAGGAATCTCTCTTCTGTCTCTTTCTTCTCTCTCTGCACCATTTTCTCACTCTTCTCTCTCCACTTCTCTTTCTCTCCCTTGGTATCTGTCCTTTTCTCTCTTTCTTACACACAAATACATAAAAAAAAATTTCATTTTATCTTCTTAAAAAGAGTCACATGATATGTGAAGCGTGTGAAAATTTGTAGAATGAATCAAGAATAATACAATATCATTTCCCAAGTCTCAGAAGAAAAGGGAAGTTTTAAAATTAAAAACATACAGACCATGAGTTTGGGAAATTGAAATTGATCTCACCCTTGAGTGTAATTGATAAGTGGATAGAATGAAAACCATATTTTGCAGCATCCATATGGCTCTGAGGTTGGTACCAAGGGATAATTTCAAAAGACAAAGACAGGGGCATTTGCTTTGCTTCAGCTCCTGTGTTCCAATTCTTGATGCCCCCTTCGCTAATTATCAAATTACTATGTCTGGAAGATGATATGAAGCCTTTTTTTTTTTTCTTTTTCTTTTTTTCTTTTTTTTTTCCCCTAAATATAGAACAGCAGTTGTAATGGGCAGTTTTAAGGAAAAGGGGTGTCCTCTTTTGCTTTTGATTTTTTGTCTTAAAGTACAAAAATTATTAATATTTGGGGCCTAAATATTTTCTGTAATTTTCTACACATCAGACATATATTAACATCAATGACTGTCTTAAAATCATCAGCGTGAACTTCTTAGACGTATAGGTTTTTATCTTCAACAGAAGTGAGTAATTTACATGATTAAACATGTGTAATCATTATCAAGTTGTCAGATAAAGCTGTAGGTTGACACTGCTGTGCAGATTTTTATGTCCAGATTTCTTTATGAGGCATGGCCTGTCTGACAAACAGAAAACACTTCTGACATTGCCCCTTAGGAGACGGAGGCAAACATCCAGGGGCTTTGAGCCACAGAGACATTTGACATGATTATAAACTGCTCTCTGCTATTATTGGTGGAAATCAAATTTACTGTACCAAATATGTAGACTGCAATACTTAACTGAAGTGGGGGGTTTTGAAGATGGTTTGGGTTTTTTCATTCGGAAATGAATCATTCAGTGTTATAAGGAAATCTTGTTTGTTTTTTTCCAAAACAATGTTTAAATCATTGTAATTGAAAATGTCCAAGGATTTGCCAGTATTCATAAAAGTGAGTACCAACTAACTTTATAAAAATCTTGTTATAAATAGCCTGAAAAGAATTAACATGTTTAACTACAATGTGCAATATGCTAATGATGTAAAAAGAATTAAAATCTGTTAACTTTCAATTAAGCTCATTCACTGGAAAAAAATATTATTTATTTCCCATTAGAGTGTTGGGAATGAAATTATAACAAATTTTCTTTGATAATCTTGTTGTCCTTAGGTCATGTCAACATGTGTTGGAATTAAGACCCTAACCCAGGGCCATATATGTGTAAAGTAAATGGAAGAAATTTCACACATTAGAGGTGATTAATTGTAAAATCAATGCATTGGAACATACTGGACATGGCAGATGGATGTATAAAAGCTATATAGCCTGTATTAGGGGCTACAGTTTTATCTCTATCTGATATCTGATCTTAAGAAAAACAGTAGACAATCATCATGCCTTCCTTGGCCCATGCCATGAAAAGAAAATTTATGTACATCAAGATTCGCTGTACTCCTCCAAAACGAAAGATCACGATGGTAATTTTTTTCTTCTGTCTCAGTAATTATTTTTAACATGTAGGTATGAAATCACTATACATATATATATATGTAAATATATGAGAATATGAGGGTTATCAAAGTGATTCTGAGGAAGAGGAGATGACTCTGTCAGTCTGCTGATAGTTAGACGTAGTATTGGAAAATGTTCTTTTGTTGCATGTTTGCTAAGACTTCATGTAGGTTATTGATTTCTGCCAATCCTCTGATTCTGAAAGTATAGAAAATATTGACATCAGTCACTGAACATCATACATCCCCTGGTTCTGACAAGGAAAAAAAAAAATCTGAGAATAATTTGTGGCATAAATTGGAGACTAGTTATTTGAATTAGAGTGGCATATAATGACAGATGATGGAGGTTGATGATGTCGAAGTTTTTCCAGACAGGACTGAACAACAAAAGGTCAGATTCATTGTTGTCAGATTTTGAGTTTCATGTTTATGACAAAGAAGAAGATCGTGGGACATACATTCTGCAGGCTTGTAGATTATTTCTAGCTTCTAGATTATTCTTAGGAATCAAATTCTTTCGAGAATGAGAATTAATATGTATTGAGAGTGGGGGGCTGGCAGACCAATAGACATGGACTTTGACGGGTTGACTATGTATAGATATGGTAGACTTGTGTTAGTTTTGTCAGAATGAAGATTATAGTTAGAAGGATTATAGAGGCCTGTACACTGGAGTTGTTCCCAAACAGGATTAAGGATTTTTACACCTGGTTCAAACAAATTTGAGATTTAGAGTATTATCAAAACACTTCTATCCAATTAGTTGTAATTGTCAAAGGAGGGGGGGGGGGCATGTATTAGTTAATACCAGCAGTTGTTGAAAATGAAACCATTTTGATATTATAATTGGACAAACTGTACCCTAGGAATTGATTGGATTCCTTGAAAGACCTCCCACATGTATAATTAATATATTGATTTTTCATACAGTTCAAGTAAACATTCCATGAAAGTATGAATCAATTACACCAAGTTTCATAGGGTTTACAGGATAAAATTTTGACAAATCAACATAATATAGTTTGGTCCAAGTTTAATAAGTATTCCAGGTAGGGTGATAAAGTCTACAGTGAGTTGACAAAGACCTCCACAGGTTGCAGGGATAACTTGAATCCACTGAATTAAAGTCCTGTGTTGTCAGCTGGTCCCCTAACACCTGAATGGATAAAGGTTTTTGTCTGTTGGACAGAGCAGTGGGTGTATACAAACAAGAAATGGCCAATCTTAACATAGAGGTCTGATCTATACCCAGTGTGACATTTAAAAACATTACTCTGTTTGAGGGGGGCGAACGTGAACAGAGGGGAAATGTTTGATAGTGTTATCTGAGAAAGTGTAATGGATGTTTTGTTCTAGTGTTGGGTAGGTTGCGTGTGTATGCCTAAGTCAGTCTGTGAGGCGTGCTGGGAGATATTAATGTCTGGACGATTCAGGGTGATTTCTGACATGAAGATTCATTCACTTCTCACCTTCAATTAATAGGATTCAGATCAACCTATTGTTTTCAATGAAAACAGCCTTTATCGCGCCTATCTTTAATTTATGAATTTTGTGGGGACTTAAAGATGAATGAGTATGTAAATTCATTCATGTGTGTGCTTGTTGCCATACGTGTTTCATTGTGAAAAAAAAAAAAAATCTGACTTAATGATCAATGGTGTTGGAGCAGTCTAATATTTTGTGGTTACATCTTAGAAACTGTTCAGTGACTGCCTGTAGTGACATGGACAGGATACTATTTTGTTTGTGCTTATGATGCATGTGCCATACAGCTGATCTTCTTGGAAGAGTTTCAGTGAAGCTGAATTTTTTTTTTTTTTTGTGATCCAAGGATGTGAGAGATTGCCACAGAACGCTGCAGTAGGGGGCTTAGTGACATCCTCTGTTATCATGTGGTGTAAGTCATCCTATCTCCCTCAGTAAACAATCGCACTACTAGTCTGCGGGATCTGTTTTGCAGCGATTCTATGTACATGTAGATATTGTAGATAGTTTTACAAAGTATTGAGGAGGTGTCACCAGTTAGTGTTGCTATCAGTGAGAGAGATGACTAGACCAGTTAACTTGTGAATGTGTTACCTGTGTGATGGTCTCTGATTGATGGCCGATCATTCTGATCTGTTAACAAGGATCACTGGGACAGTTTAACGATGGATAAATGTCTCCCGGTGATAGACTTGTTCAGTAATGGACAAAGGGACAGTGCCCTGGTTTCGGAGGAAGTTACCTCCCCTATTATCTGGGAGGATATGAGTGTCTACTACCTCCGACAGCTGGCGTCCAGTTTACAGGTGAGGACAGGTGTGGAGGAAATCAAGCCGGGGCCCCCTTTGTTTTCCCAGACTCCTGACTGTTGTCATGTTGCTTTTAAGAAGTTCATATGATCAAGATATCAACAAATCATGACATAAAAAATTACATTTAATCAATCTTTTATCTAAAACTATCTCCTTGGGTAAAATGACTTTTTTGATGATAGATACAAAATTAATAACATGAGAAAAATCTTCACTTCCAATGTCAAGCAAATTTACAATCCTTCTTTGGCCTGGAATTCCTAATTTATGATGTGGGGTGCGGGAGTACAGGTACATTTTGGGGTATTGATCCGATCTCTGCAGATTTTCTGTAATATTGATTTCTTAATGCTGAATGTACCTGTGAAAAACAACCTGCCATACGGATGTGCAATTGTTTTACAATTTCCTCTTTGTGTTTACATTGTGAGTCAGCTGACACTAGGACATAGATTTACAGATTTAAGTCAGTATACATCCTACATGAGTCAGTAAGTAAATAAAAATAAAAAATAAAAAACCATTCAGAAGCCTTGCCTACCTGACCTCATTAACAATATTTTTTATGGGATGGCCAATGATAGGTGACAACACAGGTGTTCCTTCTGACAATACCTATATTTAATTACAAGTATTAGACATCTGATTGTGTGACATTATATGTAACATTGTCTGTAATCATTTGTGTTAGCCCAGCGTCAGGAACAAGTAACATAACCTGAAGATCACATAGCTGGCTAATTAACACAGCTATTTAAAAAATAATTAATGATAAATTATACAAGTCAATGCATTCACTCATCTGTGAATCAATAGTACTAAAGGTTGAGACTTGAACTAGATTTGTTGACCAACTAATACTTGTAAATAATTTATTGACACACCAGCTGATATTGACCTTGTTAACTCTGAAGGAGTACTGTGTACTTCTCTATCAGCTGTCAATTACACTCCAAAGAAAAGTTTGGACACTTTCCTAAGGCTGATAATGATGTATAATGTTTTTAATCATTTGATGAAATTTTTCAATTCGTTTTGCTGCATTATTAAACCACGTTCACCTAAAACATGAGTATTCACTCTTCGCTATCCTTTTTACCCTATTCTAATCCAAACACGATATATGCATTTCAGAGTCCACATTATTTTGGGTTTTGTTTTGTTTCAGTTTACTTCAAATTAGACTTGTATATTCCACTTTTTTATGGAGTGTGTCATAGACAAGTGGAATATACAAGTCTAATTTTAATTAAATTGTTTTTGTTGCAATTAAACATCAATTTCTTTTTACACCTTATGGGTGTTATTGATCTCTTCATTTTATAAGGAATTGATTTATATAAAGAGCACCTGCTGACCATTTCATTTATACATACTGTTTATGCAAAAATTTGTTAGTAGTACTATTGACTACCTACACTTTTTTAAAAATTATTCACAAATTAGATATGGATCTGTGTACATTTTGTAGCCAACCAAGAGAAAGTATTGAGCATTTATTGTATGACTGTGAAATGGTTCAAATTTTTGTAAGACAAGTATATGCATGTATTGCTGAAACTTATTCTTTGGATGTTATAACTACAAGTAGTAAAAAAGAATATATTCTTGTATGTGCTGAGAATGAAGTTATCAACATTATCAATGATCACCTTAGATATTATATATATTGTTGTAGGTGCCAGAACGAAACCCTTGTGTTAAATAACTTTGTGAGAACTTTGTCAAATGTATACAATATAGAACTGAAGTTTGCTACGAGAAACCACTGTGTTGAAATTTTCCTAGAAAAATGGAAATTATTTGAGTAACTTGGAATACAGTCAATAATTAATAATTTGTATGATGATATTTGTATAATATTATTCATTGTTATGTGCATGATTTAGAAAATGAAAAAAAAAAAAAAACTGTCACTGTATCACAGTATTCATCACATTATGTACAGGTATGTGTGTAGGTATATATATGTGTGTGTGTATATATAGATATATATATATACGGATATATGCATATGATCTTGTTATTGAGTTAACCTTGGCCCAAAAGAGGACTTTTTATATAGAAATACCTGTAGATGTGCAGACTTAATGCCTAGACCAGCATCCCCAACCCATGGGGTTGTGTCAACAGTATCTAGTCCTTTTACTAAGTTGCTAAGATTTACTCTTTGTATATTTTAGGATCATGATCTTCAACAGAAGATCGATCATGAAATCAAGATGCGGGAGGGAACAGCAAAACTGCTAGCAGCATCCAAACATCCGGCTCAGATGTTAGAAGCCGCGAAAAATCTCCTTGCCTCCAACACCCGTATAATGACCTATATGACAGAACTTCAGCGTCGCAAAACAGCAGAAGTACTCGGCAAAAATACGTAAGTGCACTCAAATCAATTTACTATTGTGTTACCTACGAAGAATAGGGAAATCTAGTGTGTAAATCTGCCTCCACATTACAATAATAGCAGAAATCAATTGCCATTATGCATGGAGAGAAAAATTATCCATATCAAGCTCTGACTCACTATCAAAGTGTTGACAAACCATTATAACTGCTACAGATGATTTCTGTCAGTTTCAAAAAACCTAAAGAACTTCCTGGTTTGACATTGAAACAATAATTATATACTTCCTGATATGAAGAGATCGGGCATAATTATACAATTTCTCATGTCTAACTAACTGCTTTTTAACCTCCTTTGTTTTATATACATCATTTTACATCAAGAAGCTTATCAATCTCAATCTTTTTTTCCACTTGGAGAAAGTAGAATTTAGGCCTTAATAATTTTTTTTTATTTCTAGGTCAACTATTGGAAACCAGTTACCATGTAAAGCTAAAGTCAGTGTATCTGGTGAGTCGGTAATCTGATGACTCGCAAATTGGGTTTTCTATCAATAAAGCATAAACTTAATGAGAAATGACATGTTATGACCCCAAGATCCAGATGAAAATTGAATTTGTCTGTTGTGGCTGAATTTAGTTCATGCATTCTCCTAACCAGTGGAATCTGACAGTGTTTTTTCTATTTGATAAATTCAATGGAAATTATGCTGGTGTTATCTTTTATAGATTGCCATAACCTCCATCTATGAAAACTAGTAATGATTTTTTGATCAG
Organism: Ostrea denselamellosa; assembly: GCA_024699665.1. Classification (NCBI taxonomy): domain Eukaryota; kingdom Metazoa; phylum Mollusca; class Bivalvia; order Ostreida; family Ostreidae; genus Ostrea; species Ostrea denselamellosa. The sequence goes on from JAMZEH010000059.1 coordinate 330,723, forward strand.
AGATATAATTTGGAGGGAACATTTCAAAAGCCTCTATAATTTAGTAATTTGTGTACTTATTTTTTTCTCTCTTTATTTCAGATATTCGCATTCCATTGATGTGGAAGGATACAGACCATTTCAAGAACAAAGGAGGTAAGAAAGTGTCATTTTGTTTTGATTACTGAACGAAATGAGGGGGAAGGCAAATATTTGTAGGGGGAGGGAGGAATCCAATATCTTTGGGCATTAAATTCCTTTTTGGTCTAGATATTAAATAATGGTAGTAAGTAATTTTGAAAATGCTTCATATTTCAAGAAAGAGTTGATGTAAAATAATTCTTGTCTCTTGCAGACTACAGGCGTTATGCAGTGTTCTGCTTGTTGAGGATTGGGACCGATATATATGAGACCTCCATGTTGAGCAATGTGGACCGCAGCATGACAGATCTGACTTTTGATGACATTATGGTTTTGTAAGTATCAACACAGAAATATCTACATCCATGTTAAAATCAGCACACAGAAGTTTGGCCCTTACGGCAATATATTTTACATGGTTTATAGCTGTTGATCTGTCATTTTTTTTAAATCAATACATTGGGTTATGGTTAATGTGGTGTGTGTACTTATTTTAGTGGAGTCCATGTTTAAGTGCCTTTGGTGGTGAAACAGTTTATGGTTGCATTGAAATATGAAAATCTGTGTATAGTTATCATACATGGAAGAAATTTTACATCATGGCATTGCCACAGAGTGGATCAGCAATGTTTGTGTCAGATTTAAGAGTGCTAAAATTAGTATACATTAGTCAACATTATTCTTAAATATATTTTTGTACATGTGTGTGTCATTATTATTAAAACCTTTGTGTAACCTAGGCAGAGATTCATAATTTTTCATATAGCAACCTTTTAGCAGATTATGCATGCCTTATAAATCCTCATGACAAGTATTTGTGTTGTGGGAATTAATATGAAAGAGACCAAGATGAAAAATAAGAGAAAAAAAATTTTAAAGCCACCCATCCATTATCAAGCAACCATTATCCTTTATACTAATTTTTTTTTATAAAGCCTCTCTGTAATGATATCAGATTTATGATGCATGCAATAAGACCTTCATTGTTTGAATTTTTCTTTTCAGCAATAATGTCCCCCATGATTTCACGTGTCGATTTGAAGTGTATTGTCATAAACTGCACGAGGATCTCACTATAGCCAGCACACCCAAGAAGCTCCGTAAGAAGATCAACGATCTGTCAGGGTCTGTCGGCCGCAGTGTTGGCAAACGCTTATCAGGACTGGTAGGTGATCAGAGACTATAACACACACTAGGAAAGTCTTTTATTAAAGGCAGTTCTTGCTTGAAGATGCTTATTAAAGTTTCTAGACTGTAAATATATGATACTAGAAGAAAAAAAATCAAATGATGTCATTAAGAAATCAAAGCACTTCAAGATTGTGTTAAATTTCACATTCAAATGATGGCTCAATTTACATAATGCTTCTACTTTGTTCCACACATCTGACAGTAAACATAGTACACACAAAAAGTAGACCCACAAAACAGCCTGCTGAGGTCTGTCTTTAGTGCTATGATTTCTGAATAGTGAGTAGAATATTATCATGCCTTTATTATATACCACAATTATGAGTTTACTGTTTCTTTTCCTTTTTAGAATGACTCAGACATTATAGGAAATATGGTTCTGTGAGTATTCATGATTTTAAGTCATTCATGTATAGCATGTGTGTTATGATAAAAAAAATTTTTTACTTATATTTTTGATCACTTCACCAGGAAGTACAAAATCATCAAATCAGACAATACACAGAATGTGTATGTAAATTTTAATCCTCAGTAATGAAACTTAAGGTGGCATGGTAACAAAATTGTATTTTCCCTTACTTTGTTTTCCTCAGGGGCCCCCGTTTTGAACTAATGGCCAGTGGTACTCTAGAACTGAAAGATGTTGGTGATTCCATTGGAAATTTTGACCTTCAGTTAACCTCTGGTGCTGATGTCACAACCTGTGAACTGCCATTGTTTGGTGTTTTCTGTCTAAGACTGGCTTGTCAACCAGAGTGTCTGGTGGAGCCAGTTGTCTCTGGTTACCTCAACTTAGTGGTAAGTGACTCCTCATTTCTTTGCTGTATCATTTACATTTTAAGAACTATCAATAATGAGTACCAGTGATCATGCTGCAGTATCGATCCGGGTGTTATTGTTTTGTGTGCGTAGCCTGGAAAATAGGGAACTCCTCACAACTATTAATTACAGAGCACTCTCAAAGCTAAAAGATTGTCAAAGCTTTCTTACGTCTGGTTGTTGATTCACACAACACTCTAATGGAAACCTCTGCTTTGGAGAAAGTAATATTTCAGATATTCAGATGTTAAAACCTAAATTGCATATTCATTGACAATATGTCAGTTTTATTTATTTTTTATAGCATTTGATTTTATTTTTCATGCTGTAAAGCCACTTAAGGTAATTTATCATATTAGATAAGGTGTGCAAGGTAATATTAAAAAAAAATTGTACAAGAAAGACAACTCTATTTGTGACATTTTGTTTGTAGGAGGAGGAAAAAATCAAGCCGTATTGGTGTGTGTTGAAGAACCTTTCCCTGTCCTGTTGGTCCTCCAAAGATGATATGGAGGTCACGGATCCACTGCTAGAAATTCCTGTAACAAAGGTAAATAATGAAATTCCTGTAACGAAAGTAACTAATGAATTCCTGTAACGAAGGTAAATAATGAAATTCCTGTAACAAAGGTAAATAATGAATTCCTGTAACAAAGGTAAATAATGAATTCCTGTAACAAAAGTAAATAATGAAATTCCTGTAACAAAGGTAACTAATGAATTCCTGTAACTAAGGTAAATAATGAAATTCCTGTAACAAAAGTAACTAATGAATTCCTGTAACAAAGGTAACTAATGAAATTCCTGTAACGAAGGTAAATAATGAAATTCCTGTAACAAAGGTAACTAATGAATTCCTGTAACAAAGGTAACTAATGAATTCCTGTAACAAAGGTAACTAATGAATTCCTGTAATGAAGGTAAATAATGAAATTCCTGTAACGAAGGTAACTAATGAATTCCTGTAACAAAGGTAACTCATGAATTCCTGTAACAAGGGTAACTTATGAAATTCCTATAACGATCATAACTAATAAGATTTCAAAACTTAGTTCAGACTTGCTCACCTATATGCATTACACAGTTCTGAAGAGAATCTAGTTATTATGTAGTGCATTCTGATTTTTCAGAATACTCAGATAAGTGATTCTGATCCCAGTAAAAGCTTAGGAACAGAGCATACATTTCACATCATGACAAAACTGAGTGGTAACTCATTGGAATACACATTGGCAGCTGGGTCCAAAGAAGAACTGGCCACATGGTGGGATGGGCTCCAGCAACATCTACTAGACCAAGGTATGGCAAATCGGTATTGTTATATAACATTTACTAGACCAAATCTGTATTGTTATATGATTTAATTTTATTTGTAACACGCAATTTGATTGGCTGAACACACTGAAAAAATTTAGTTTATATTGTATAATGTAACTTGGTATGGGGAGACGCCCCTTTGACAATGAAAACGGCACTACTTTTATAAATTTTATAGCTCAGTTAAGTTGTAAGGCAACTATGAACTGAAAATCAGTGGAATTAACCGTGCACAATAAAATATGTTTTCTTTATGTTTTTATGATGTCAAACAAGACGTATATTTTCTTACAGGTAACATTACACATAACAGTAATTAATGATAAAAATTCCACTTTGCGGATTATAAAGCGTAAACTGTACCAAGTTAAATTACATCGTTTAACATGTCAAAATTAGCTTCATTCCTTAAATAACATTTACTAGACCAAAGGTATGGCAAATCTGTATTGTTATTATTTATTATTATGTAACTGTTTCATTTATTAAGATTGGTGATTACTAGTAAAATACAATATAAGAAGTCAATATATTGAGATCATTCAAGATGTTCAGAAAACTCTGAATATGCAATTGTGTTTTTAAGCGTTAGAGTTATGAGCATTAATCACTAGAGTTAGTGGTCTGACAGAAAAACAACAATATACTGATATTCAGTTGGGGGGGGGGGGGGGGGGGGGGGGGGGCAATGAAGAAGCCATGATATTGTATGGGGCCTCTTGTTTCAATCTTGATGGGGTTATGAATTCTTTGTAAATATGTGTCCATGTTCTTGACAGGATTTTACAAGATAACTCTTTTTCATTGCAGCTCTCTGGAAGCATGCCTGTGATTTTCTAATGGAGATTAGATCTCCATCACCTCGCAAAAAACCAGCCTTCTTACGGAAATCCTCCATTTATGACGATACTCCACTAGAAGGTATGTACAGATTTCAGTAAGATTGTCACAGATTCCATTAAGATTTAAATTAGTGCTTGTTGAAATAGAATATTTAAGGGGGAGGGGCTGTTAAGGAGGTTTATTCCATGGTACAATTATGATACCTAACCAGGAAAAGTTGTCTTTCTAATTTTAGGGAAAGCAACTTCAAGGCCCAGGAGTGTGGTGGGTGAACTACAGAAAGAGGATGACCAGCTTAGTCAGATGTTGAACACGTTGATGGGAGAGGCCAAGCAAATCAGGGGAGATAAACCCTATACCACAACAGTGTAGGGAACAAGAGTTACCTCTCTTTGACCAGAAACCCATTCCTTACAGAATACCATGTTTGTGTTCAACTGGAGAAGTTTTGATGAAGTGCTAAACAGAATCAAATAACCAGAACAAATACTCTGTCCTGAAGTGCAATCCATTTCCTGCAGAGGAGACGTCGTGACGGCATACTCTAGTGCTAAAGTGTTACAGTATTTAAATATGCATATTTCTTTGACCTGTGTGAGAGTGAATGAAAGGAAATTGTTAAGTGTTTGAAAACGCATACAGAAAAGGTGTATTATAACTAAAATTTCATCATGCTTTGGACCAAAGAATTTCAGTTTTAACATGGTTTGTGATTGTGTTAATTTTGTTTGATAAGGATGTAAATAACAGCAAATGAACTAGTCAGTGAACTGAAGCAAGGCAGCTTTTTTTGTTTGACTGTCAAAACTTGGAACACAGCAATTTCAAAATAATTTTTTTTGTGTGAAAAATACATCTGCAAAAAATTCAGATTTTTAACTGAAAATCTTAGCTATCTTGGGTACAGAGTATTTGTTTATCTATTTAGATATTTTTAGAAATATTTTTCAGAACATACATAAAACATGCAACTGATTTTGTTTTTAGTGTACCAGTTTTAGACAGATGTTTTTTGTTTTATTTTTTTTTGTGTGTGTGTGTGTGTTTGAATGTAATGCAGTGTATTTATAATCTAGATTGAACACCAGTCTGTGGTAATAAGTTGTGACCTGCTGACACCAGTGGTCAGTGGCGTAGTCATTCTCAGGTGTCCTGCCTTAGCCTTTTTGCATTTGTCACACTTTTGTTTACATATAACAACTGCATTATGATTTACTTGTGAAATGCTTATCTCTCTTCCTAAGTCTTTATCTGGGATCTTCCACTATCTTCATATCTTCCATTTGTTGAAAATACCCATTCTGATTAATTTAACATACTATGAACTATATATATAATACCATCCATAAAATAAAAACATTTAGAACAAGTAAATAATTCTGTTATTTCTGGTGCAAAATTGGACAACGTTATTCTGGATTGTACAGTTGCCATGTTTGTGCATCTGATACTCCAGTTAAATGGCGGAGCAAAGCTGTGATGAATAACTGGGGCCTGGCATTAAAATGCTCAAGTCTTATAGGAATCCCAATGTCTGTCTGTCCGTCATCACTTTTGTTGTGGCTCGATATCTTGAATAGTTTTTCAATATAAAGCTTTCATATTTTATAAAAAGGTAGTTGTGTATCTGTCTAGACAAAGTGTTGAGATTAAACTGTGTGTATATCTAGACAGAGGGTGAAAATTTAGCTGTGTGTATATCTAGACAGAGGGTGAAAATTTAGCTGTGTGTATATCTAGACAGAGGGTGAAAATTTAGCTGTGTGTATCTAGAAAGGGGTGAAAATTTAGCTGTGTGTATACCTAGATAGTTGGTGGATATTTGACTGTGTGTTTATCCAGAGAGAAGGTGGAGATTTAACTATATATCCAGACAGGGGAGATCTATCTGTAGGTCTAGACATAAGGTGGATAATCTAGACAGGGGGTGGAGATCAAGCTGTGTGTATGTCTAAAGAAAAGTGTGGACATCTAACTATATCTAGAGTGGAGAATTACCTTTATATATATATCTGAACAGAGTCTGGATACCTAGATAAATGATGGCTATCTAGCTGTGTATATGTGAAGACAGATGGTGGACATTAAAAATGTGTCTGTCTAGACACAGGATGGAGATTTAACTATATATGTTTAAACAGAGGGTGGATATCTAGCTCGGTGGATACGTAGACAGAGTGTGGAAATTGAACTATGTGGATTATTAGACATAGGGTGGAGATTTAAGGACTCGTGTGACGTTTCCGACATTTTCTCTAATTTTTTTTTTTTTTTATCTTGATATGAAGAGTTCTTATATAATAGGTTTAGATTTTGTAATATTACCAAGTGTTTTATATTGGCCTGGGTGGCTCAGTGGTTAGATTACCTAATTTGTAATGTAAGGGTCTTGGGTTTGATCCCCCATTGTTCCAAAGATTTTCCTCTCCTTCTTTACTATGGTAATGCCCATTTATACAGTAAAGCTGATTTGCGTTTTTACCTGCAACAACCAGGAACTATCAAAGTATGCTGACTCTAAAACCGACATGGTGACATACCCCAATTTTTCCCGTAGAAATGAGATAGAATGCAAGTGAATTGTACATAAAGTTTCACGAAAAATGATATATTATTGAGAAATGTCGCGTATGTCCTGAGCTCTTTGTATATATCCATAACCTCACGATGAACCCTGAGCTGAGGGTATCTATATTAAATTACAATGATAATTATAATAACAAAGATACTGCTAATTTTTTGAGAAATTGAAAGTTCTAAATCTGGAATAGTAATCTTTTGATACATGATTTTAGAGGAGTTCATTTGTATCAGATTGTAATATTTAAACCAAGATTATGTGTGTGTGTGTCTTATGGAGTTAAATAGGCCTACTTTTAATCTTAAATGCCAAAATTCAAAGCTTGATTATGTACACATGTGAAGTCCGTTTTTATAAATAGCGAGCAATGTTGTAATGAAAATAAAGCGATGACAGGCGATTGTATCTTGTCATTGCTAAACTCATCGCATCATCATTATCGCACTTCGTGTCATCATCAAGATCACTTTTTTTCTTCTCAATAAAAATCTGCATGAGGGCTTCTTTGATGTAGTCACAATACATTTTTTTAATTATGAATATATGACAGAAAGACTCCATAATCGGGGTTTTTTTTTTCTTTCCGTTTTCTTGTCAGTCCAAAAAACGGCCATGTTCTCAACTTATTGACCCATGTCCTTGAATCAATACTGCTAACCTTTTATGAAAACAATAAAAATGAATCCGTAACACATAGAATATAAGAACTAGTGCATGCAGAGAATTAAGAGGATTAAGTGAGTTTAGTAGGTTAATACACACGATTTATTATTTTCTTTATTGAGGTTTCTGCTATTGATACCAGCATTTTTGGACGAGATTAGTTTAATTTATGTCGTTGAAAACATGGGCCAGTAAAAAATATGGAAACATTTTATTCGTGATAAACAAAAAATACAGACAGTGCTAAATGATGGGGAAACTATTACTTTTCGCTTTGCTGTGGTTCCTCTACCTAACAGGTAGGTCTAAAAATCATCAGACCTCAGAAATAAGATAAAATGTTGTGGCGGCCAGCAGACCACAGAAATAAAAAGATTTATAAAATGATGTGATAGTCAGCATTACGTTCTGGTTAAATGACGTCATCTTATAAATCACCCAGTGCCGATACTCGGCGCTACATCCTATTAACCGAATCTCGACTTCGGCTACTCTACATTACAAGTCTATATCACTAATACCTATTTATATCTATCAATGTACAAGTCCTGATGGTTAAATAAATTTTGTATACAAAAACTGTACATTGTATGTGCAACTTTGTCTAATGTGTCGTAATTAAGTATAAAGAAAATGATGAATTTGACCTTTCATTTAATCTGGTGTGTGATGTCCAGTCCTCGTTTAACAGAAGAAACTCGATGACGTGTTTGTCGTTGTTTACAGAGCACGGCCATGCTGATTATTGCCTCACCTACTACTCAAACAACATCAACACATACTACATGTACTGCGCTGAAGGCTGTTGCGGATACGCCCAGGACCGAGAATGCTGCAAGAAGACAAAGTAAGGGTCCCACTGAACGCTCTGAGGAATTCTTCCAATTTCTCTGCACGTGATCATTTGATTCTATCGGTTTTATGACTTCGCAAAATTTTGTTTCTTTACATTTACCAAAACAACAACCAAGAATAAAGCGAATAGCAAAATGGTAAAACAAAAAAAAAACAAAAGAAGGGAATTCCATGAAACAAAAAAAAAAAAAAAAAAAAATAATAATAATAATATATATATATATATATATATATATATATATATATATATATATATATATATATATATATATAAACTACACATAAATTACCAAAAAAAAAAAGAAAGAAAGAAAGAAAGAAATTCCCCTAATTATTTTATTTTTATTTCACATTTCTCCAGAATTTCTGTTCCAGATGGAATTTGAAATTTACCTCTATTTCTAAATATCTGTATTGTCGTATCTGTAGTGTTCATGTATGACTTTATGATCACTCGGTACTTTTTACTCTATTTCTAAATATCTGTATTGTCGTATCTGTGGTGTTCATGTATGACTTTATGATCACTCGGTACTTTTTACTCTATTTCTTATACTTCTTTCTGTGTAACATGCTGTATTGACCTGCTGAATATTTTCCTACCAAGGGCTATAAATCAAATATTGCATAATGATATAATATATAAATAATGTTCACATGAACACATTGAAAAATACTTATGTAGTGCATAGATTTGATTTACATCATACATACGACTTGATTAACGTCATGCCATTTCAATGTATATTTAGTGAAAAAATATGAACGAGACACTAATGTCCCCGCAAGTAAGGTCTTATCACAGGAATACGCACGTGAAATATGAAAGACCTAGCACTAAGCGATCAAAAGTTATGATTTCGCGAACAGACCGACCGACAGACCAAAATCTATATACCCCCGAATCTCCGATTACGGGGACACAGCTCTCTCTCTCTCTCTCTCTCTCTCTCTCTCTCTCTCTCTCTCTCTCTCTCTCTCTAAGTATTTAAATGAAAGAAATCAAGCAAAATTGATGCACAGAGCTTGACCCGTTTTCTCGTTATTCTTGCAGTGCGGGGGCGATCGCCGGGGGCGTGATAGGGGCCCTCACAGCCATTGCAATCATTGTCGGAGTTATCGTTTATTGTTATATTTCCAAGAAGAAGAAGAAAAAGGAGGAGGAGGAGATGGATGAAGGCTTCGATTTCAATATGAGTAAGTAGACTGTCTTAAAACGGGTCCCAAAACCAACACAGCCTTTCACTATAAAACACCATTAATGATCCGACCTCTATTCAGTAGCAATTCTCCTTCCTATCTTTCAGCATTTATGTATAATATTAGTAGTTCAGTTTCTGTTGAAAATAATCTAATTATCTGTATAAAATATCATAGTCCGCGTCATAATTTCTAAATTTACGTGTGTCGATGTCATTTATTTTTGGTGGGGGTGATAATTAGTCGAACTACTAATATACATAGATGAACTTTGATCCGACTAACGAATTTCACTGGCGGATCAAAGTTTCTCCAGGTGTTGGGACTTTTTTGTTTTAAGATCCAAACCATCCTTACATGGGATATGGATTACCCCCTGCAGGTGAGCCGGAACTAGGGTACCTGAACCAGGGCTTTCCAGGAGCACCTATGGGACCACCCCCCGCTTACGACCATCCGCCACCCGCACCTATCGGGGCCAGGGGAGGACCAGAAGACCTTCCGCCCCCCATGCCGAACTCGGAGCACATGTGATGTGATGTTTTACTGCTTGCAGTTTGAGGACAGTTTATATTCTGTTTCATTTTTATATCAAAATGTCGCCATGTTTTTGTATGTTTTAAATAAAAAGAACATATTTCATAATGGAGTTCTAATGTTTTTTTTTTCTTCATTATGTTGAGTACTGAAAAGTCAAACTTTTATTCAACATATTCACATTCCGACATGACTTTGCTACAAAAGACTGTAAAATAAGCTTTAATTCATTTGATAAGTTACAGTAGTTCACAAAGATTTAACAATGCCATTAACTAAACAATGGCCTTGTCGCCAATGTCACATTGTTTCTAAGATCATACGTTGAACAAAGCGCACGTGGCTGTTGTTGAACTAACGCTAGACAAGAGGATATCACAATAAAAACAACTTGGAGTGTCATTATGAGGCGCCCTTAAGTAGCGCTGTATGTGACGTCGGCATGAACGTCATTAGTTTAGCTGAGTAGCATCGTTCCGGCGGGGTGGGGGGGTGGGGTGGGGGGGTGGGGCGGAGTAGACGATGATTTCATAATTTATGACATGCAATAATAAATATAGATACATGTAATAATAAATAAACAAGAGAAATGGAATGCATAAATAAAATTAAAATAAAAAAGCACTGACTTATTTTCTCTTATATCTTAAATCAACGGGGGGGGGGAGGGGGGGTACGGTGTCCATTGTTCTATATGGGTTAAAATTCATCAGTTCTAGCTTATATTCTTATACCACTCAAGACTACGTTATATCATTCAATACTACTATCAAAAGAGGGGACCCCGTGGGTTCCAGTTTGTTAGAATAGATCCTCAGTACCCCTTGCTTGTCGTAAGAGGCGACTAAATGGGGCGGTCCTTCGGATGAGACCGCAAAAACCGAGGCCCCCTTGTCACAGCAGGTGTGAAACGTTAAAGATCCCTCCCTGCTCAAAGGCCATAAGCGCCGAGCATAGGCCTAGATATTGCAGCCCTTCACCGGTAATGGTGACGTCTCCATATGAGTGAAAGATTCTCGATCGGGACGTTAAACAGCATATAATCAATCAATCAAAAAGGGGTATGGGAAGTCATCGAATAATGTATTTTAATGGAAAAAAGTGCCTACAATGGGTTAGCATAATCTGTAGATCATAAATCGATTTTCGCACCCCCCCCCCCCCCCCCCCACCTCCCATTCAATTAATTTCTTATGAAATTGCTATTTTTTTTTTTTTATTTTTTTTTTTTACTAAACAAAGTAAACTCTACAGTTTTCGACTTCATCATTGTATATACACTCTACTTTCTATTGGAAAGTTTTGTTACAGGGTGTGATACGAGTTATTGCCAACACAATAAATACGAGAGAGAGAGAGAGAGAGAGAGAGAGAGAGAGAGAGAGAGAGAGAGAGAGAGAGAATTCCAAAAATATACTAGAGTTGCATACATTTCTTGAATGCACATACTGTTTTTACAATTAATCTATATGTAGCATGATTTGGGGTTTTTTGCTTTATTCAATTAATTCAGCTACACACACCCTTTTCAGTGGTCATAACTATGAGAGTGAAAATCTAAAAGAACTGAAAAATGCAGTCTTATATTTAGAGTGCCGTTCTATGAGGAATAATCTGGTTCTTACTGGTTCTGGTGGGGAAACAAGGCGGGGGGACACGGAGGGGAAACTCCGAGATTTCATATAATATGAAATGGAGATCGACAAAAACATGGAATTCGGTAATGTTTATCGCTTCGGGCGCCACATCAGAGGTATTAGCATTGTTATTAGCCAAGAACTATACAATTCATACAACATACGATGAAATAGAAAGAAAAAAAATGACATAACATAATGAATTACATGTGCAGGATAGGTTCTGAGGATAATCTCACAATAGCTGAGATCTGATATTTGAACATTCATACGGGTATTTACCAAGTTTACATAATTCACTCACATTTCCAGTGGTTGATAATTGGATAAGTTTAAAAGTTGAGGGGTGTTTATTTTTGTTTGTTTGTTTATAGCCGCCTGAGCAATTTTTCAGCTATTCGGCGGCTGTCACCATTACCGGTGACAGGGCTGCAAATTTAGGCCTATGCTCGGCACTCAGGGCCTTTGAGCAGGGAGGGATCTTTATCGTGCCACACCTACTGCGACACGGGACCTCGGTTTATACGGTCTCATCCGAAAGACCGGGTGTTTATAATAATATGTCTTTAAGTATTGTCTCCTACAATCATTACAAAAAGGACATCCCAATATAAAGTGATATTCATATTCAATATTTTCTGAACATAGTTTACATATCTGTTCATTTCTTCGTATATCACTATGTCTACCTTGTTCAATTTCTAATCTATGTGAAGATAAATGGTATTTACTAATATTTTGAACATACATGCTAGGAATAGATTTTGTTAGATATGCTTGTAATTTAAAACACTCATTGACATATCTATACAAATAACACTTTGGTGATGTTTCAAAATCACTATTAATTTCTTGTATAGAAACACCTTGTAGTCTTGTACGTCATGTACATAAATCTAATTATGTACATAGAATCTAATTAGTTCAGGGATTTTCTTATAATCTTTTTTTTTTTTGTTGTTGTTGTTTTGTTTTGTTTTTGTTTTTCTATGTGTTTTTTTTTTGTTTTGTTTTTTTTTGGGGGGGGGGGGGGTTGGGGGGGGTTTGGTTTTTTTTTTTTTTTTTTTTTTGTTTGTTTTTGGTTTTTGTTTTTTTTTTGTGTTTATATCTTTATCATTTTGTTATCAATCATTTCTGAGTCAAAAGGTATTTACCACTCGGTAACTTCAAAAATCGCCAATCTGTGTTCACTTTCACTTACGAACTCCTCAACTATTTTTTTCTGGATTCAGTTCATCAGTCTCATTTTTATAAACATGCAATAAAAGCAAAGTGTTTGTTCGTATTTAGCTCATTGTTGATCTCAGTGATGTTTTCAATCTTTGCAAGGGGCTGAATGAGCGCTCACTGGTAGCGTTAGTTGCAGGAAGTACCAAAATTAGTTTGAGAATTTTGAGGATCTCGGTAAACAGACTTTTTTCATTTGAATGTCTGAAAAATTCAACCACACTTGGTATATCTGGCGTAAAGTCTTTTGTCAAAACAGTCTTTAACATTATAAGCTGGCAGTGAAGATCCTTTGGCTTCAAATCTGTATCATATAGGGTTGTGACAAAATTGAATTCTTCTTCAAACGTTTGACCTGTGCAAGCCTTAATTACGAGGTTCTCAAGATTAACATAAGTTTTGTAACCTGGTTGCTCAAATCTAGATTTTATGCCAGCTAAAAGCAGATCTAATGCCTCGTAGAAACCTTTCCTATACATATCTGCACACGATGAAAAAGTATGTGCTGTTGTCCCATCATCAAGTTTATGAGGAATTTTGCATTTTCTAGGAAGAACAGGATCATCGACGTTCATCTGTTTGCTTTTTCAACAACTTCGTCGTAAAACTGAGTGAAGATTGTCTCATCTCGGAGACTTTGCAAAACACTCATTGTCGTTGATGCCATATTTTGACCATCACTCGCCAAGAGATTTGGAGCCAGCAGAGCCCTTGCCAAATTATCACTATAACGTAAAAGTTTTTCACTCGGAAAACACCCAAAGAAGAAATCAAACCTGCACATATAAACAGCCACTCCCCTAATTCTGTTTCTCATTTCTACCTCACGTATGTATTGGAGGTTTTCATCCCAAACATTTCTTAGAATTTCATAGTTTGACAAAATGCTTAAAAAATGTGTCGGCTTTTATTGTTCATCTTGTGGGACACAAAACCCTTATTCCTGCTGACGTTTTCTCTAGATTTTGGGTATTTTTGATGTATTGAAAATCGTCTCCCTTCGTGGAGATTCTTTAATCAACTTTGTTATATCCTTTGCAATGTCCAGGGTGTCTCTAAGCAACTTACATCCCTTAATACAATCACTACAAGCTAGGTTAAGAGCGTGTAAAGGGTTCAAGTGCATGAATGTGTGTTGCAACACCTGTCTTTGAACCAGCCTTAGAAGCAGTCATGTCATAACACTGGTCTCGTACTTTGTTGATAGGCAGATCGAACCTCAAAAGAGCAACTTTAATTGCTAGGGTTATTGAATTAGTCCCAATGTCAGAAAGACATTATATTCCTAATAAATCTTCATGAGCGATAAATTTTGCTCAACCCATCGAATGCAAAAGCAAGTTGCTTTTTGTTCGAAATATCTCGTGTTTCGTCTGCCATTATTGAAAAGAATTCAGACGATTTGATGACAGCAACAATTTGTCGCAAAACCTGCAACCCCATCATCTACAAAATTTCATTTTGTATATCTGGAGCAACATACTTATTTGTCTTGCGATGTGGCCATTCCTGAAGCTGGGGATCGCGTTCAGCCTCTAGCATGGGAAGCTGATTAAAGTTCGAGTTTTTCTCGTCTTTGTCACCCCGAAGACCAATTCCTTGTCGAGCAAGAAACTTCAAAATGTTTGTGATTTTAAGTAAATTCTCTCTGTTAGACTTCTTCTCGACTTCATGCGTCTCTGAAAGACATTCTCCAACATCTTTAACCTCCTCCTTTATCGTAAACTCCCTTTCCATTGCCTCTTTATGGCAATCACTTTTCTCGTGTGCGGCGAATTTTGTGGTTGCTTTTTTCCAGTTTTTAAAACCACTTGATATGAAAGCTTTTCCTTTCTTATGCAAATTTAGACACCATCTTTGATTTCTACATAATGTAATCAAGACCACCGATCAAACCAGGAGGCACTGAAAGATCTCATCTTTTTACCAAACTTTTTTGCTGGAAAGAAAATATTCCGTGGCTGATTTGGGGTACTAACGATCTCTGGTGTATGCCATTTTTCGTGTACAACCTGGGCCTTCTGAACTGGTATTTCTGAGATATCATCTTCTGAAAAAGAAGAATCAATAAAGGAAGCAACCTTAACATGCTTGCCTGTTTCTTTGTTTGCAGTTTCCCTCAATTTATCTTTTTCAATAGACTCCTCATTTGTGCTAGACTCCGAGTGGGGAAGGACTATCTTGTGATTGTTTTGGTTCAAATGAGCGATGAGGTTCAGAATCCTCAAAGGATAACCTCGAACGCTTTGAAAGAGGTCCCTCATGCTTGTGAATACAGGCAACAAAATGATTAGGTGTCCAACCATCTATTTTTGTAACAATTGTTTGATTCACATGATGTGGATAGCATCCTGATATTTTTAAGCACGGTCAAGAGGAACAATAAGCTGATAATGATCTTGTCTGTTTTCAACAGAATTTTGCACCTCGGAGAAGATCGACATGATTGGTTTCTGCAAAACGTTAGAAGCTACGAACATATGTAAAAGGCTTGAATAGTAACCGTTCTGGGTTGTTTTTATTGTTTCCTTTTGTAACGAAGCAATCAAATCACCAGTAATTAAACACTCTTCTGACAGGGAACTTTCAAAGACATATTGAAGTGAACTTTTGTTTGTGGACATGGTCACAAAACTGTTTTCTTTCGTGTAGCGCTTCAGGTTTGAAACAATTTCAAACTCAATTCGTACCCTCATTTCCTTAAAATTGTCCTATGTCCAAACACAAAAAGAGAGAGTTCCGAAAAAACAATTCCCATCACCATAGATCTGAATCGGGATAAGCTCAGAAGGAACATAATTTGGATAAAGCTCTGAGGAAACAGCATCTTTTCGAATATTCGAAGTTGGGATATTAGGTATGTTTGTTGGAAGAGGATATTTCTTAAAACTTTGCCCTTTGAGTCTAACAAGAAAACTTAGTGCTCCCCATTCCTTTTTTCCTGCATTCCTTGCTTCTTCGTGCACTTTTTCGATAAACGTCTTTCTTTCGTCCGTCTGGGCCTACATTGGGAAACATAATCAAAGTTACAACTGTGCGGAAGGTTGATCTTACACGGATACGATAGTGTCTACTCTTGGACCAAGAATGAAACAGTCTTGACAGCCTGAGATTTTACAAGCTTTGCAAAGTTGTTACATTTCATGACCTACGTCAAATTGGGGGTGTTACGCCACTGATAAATAGTACTTCACACATTGTCGGGTTTACCTTTATCATAAAAACTGTGATGATAAAAAAGTCAACAATTCATCATATTAGCTTTACAAAAAGATTTTAAATATATACAAACGTTGAACTGATATTAGGGCAGTTGGGCATAGGCATTTTTGTATCAAAACGAAGTTTCTATGAACAAGCTATCTAATGAATCATTAGACCTTGAAAGTTAGTCAAGGTCACACATATTAGATACCTTTTGGTCAGTCGTCCCTTGCGAGATATTTTCACTCATATGAGTCGTCAACAAATACCGGTAAAGGACTTTAAATGATACTTGAAGATTGAGGGTACTTGACCGTGCCAACGCCTTTCGCGACACAACTTAAGGTCATATCCGAAATATCCTTGACTTTCACTCCTAGTGCCGGGCACTTGGCAAAGGAGCAGTCACTACATATCATAGGTTTGACGCCAGATGCGGAGCTGGGAACGAGAACCGAATCATTACCTCATGATTACGACCTTTTGGATGATGCCCTAAGAAATGTTAAAGCATAAGTGCTTTTCATAATTTCCTTTTTTATTTTTGCTAAAGGACAGTCACACTTACTGACTCCGAGTCTCATTGGATTAAATGAACTTTCTGCTTAAAAATAATTATACATAACACTATGTGAATTTTACTATATGAATTTTTATTTTGGAAAAATATGGGGGGTGGGGGGGGGGGGGGTGGACACGCCTACGGTCATGCTGATCAATACTGTTCAGAATACAATTATTTGTCTTCTTTAATTTTAACCAGTATTTCAATATTCTATATTTCCTTAATAAATGTAGGGGTGTCTGTCCTGATTCGTTGTAAACCGCCATATACACGGTACTCTTCTTGACGCATTAAACTTTTTTTTTTTTTGGCAAAAATCTAAATGAACATTTTCCAGCTCATTTGCTGAATGTGAAGCCATATCTTCACATACGTATCAAATAACGACAACTTCGTACTCACGTTTACATACATATTTTTCATGTTGGTCCACAGGCTACTTAAACTTATTCCACACTGATTGATTGATTATATATTGTTTAACGTATTGGAGAATTTTTCACTCATATGGAGACGTCACCATTACCGGTGAAGGGCTGCAAAATTTAGGCCTTTGCTCGGCGCTTATGGCCTTTGAGCAGGGAGGGATCTTTAACGTGCCACATCTGCTGTGACACGGGGCCTCGGTTTTTGCGGTCTCATCCGAAGGACCGCCCCATTCAGTCGCCTTTTACGACAAGCTTGGGGTGCTGAGGATCTATTCTAACAACCCGGATCGCCACGGGTTCCACACTGTACTGCTAAGACATTTTATGTTTCGTGAAATTTGCCGTTAACATTTAACGTTATACTCAAATAATTAAAATTTTCAACAATATCAACCAACGTATTCTCGTAGTTCCAAGAATAACTTTTTTCTTCTTCAATTTTACACCTTTTCTGAAAAACAATGATCTTGGTTTTCTTCACATTAACTTTTCTATTTTACCTTGTAGTATAATGTTGTAAACAATTCAACATGTTTTGTAACCTCTGTAGAGAATGGCCCATGGTGCTCGCTTCTTGTATCACGACGATTTAGCGCATGTGCAGGAAAAAAGCTTATAAACTTCAAGGAAAACCGCGCGAAGTGCAGGAGCAGTTCCCTAAGGCAATTGGCGATAGACACCATTTGTTGTACCTGTTCAGAAGCGCTTCCGATAAGCAGGACAATAAACAAAGCTTGTGAGAGAGAAACTCTATCAAGACTGTGCCACACCACGTTAACCTTGCAACACGTTGACGCCAGAGCAGAACAGGATGCATAGCAGGACGTCGAGAATGGATGTTGGTCTCTCGCAATCTATTCCTTACGGTACGAGAATACAGGCAATTATATCACTTGGGTTTGAATTTATCAAAGCAATATAAACTGCCAAAATTGCAATTTTTTATAGTGGCATTAAAATAGGTTAAATGAACGTTGATATGATTGAAAAAAAGAACTGCATCGAATTTCCTCTCTTATGCATCGTTTACACACCTTTACGTGATGAAAGATATATTCCTCGACATTCCGTTTGACCCCAACAATGGCAGCTGATTAATCGTCGGCGACAATCCCGAAGATAACCGATGTTGACACGAATGATTCTGATGCTGATCGGGGTGGATCGGGTTGTATCCGGGTCATTAAAATATGGACGGCGAGGTGAGATGAAATCTAGTTACCATCATTATTTTGGCATTGTTAACGATGTTATATGTTTTTATATCTTTTTCGTCCCGAATCAGTCAAAGTCGGCTTTCTCCCTCGCTTCGAACCTTTCGTGTCAGACATCTTTCGTGCTTACCGGAAATATTGCGCTTGCGCATTTGATTTTGCCGAATGAGTTCAACTTTAGGTCATTGCATACGGAAATAATGTCGGAAAAATTAAGGTACGGGAAGGCTTAATTTCAACTGTCGAACAATTTTAACAGTTTATGCAAAAAATACAACATGTCAAAAGTTTAATCGATAAAATCAGGTATTAGAAGGTAGATGTTTACAAAATTTCGATTAAATTTTAGGGACCCCAAAATAACAATTTTGACAGCTTATATTGCTTTAAGTACTCTTTTAATAGTAAATTAGTGAAATCGATTACGCAATTGTGAGGTCTTATACGCATCTTTCGGAAGTGACACCACACGCGGGAGTATTGATCGTGGGCGGTCCCGAATGGTGCCAATTAGCTGATATCGTCTTCGAGAATGAGAGTACCAAATGTTGAGCAGAAGTATAAATGCCTAGGTGTAGCGTGATTGGCTAATATTAAGAGTGAAACTATTTAAAATTGAGAGAAATAATATAGAAGTTTAAATTAATTGTTGAGATGAAAACTTATCGCATAAAATCGAGAAATGATTGAGGAAATTGCCATGGTAGGGGGTGTTTAAAATGAGAGGTGTAATTTATTGCAAATTGCTATGTGTTGTTAAAAAAAAACACGTACAAATATTACCTATAAAAACAACGGGACCCTATATAATTGTTGTCGTTTTCTATTAGCACTTGGAATGAACTTTGAAATCTTGGCGTCATTTATCAAAAATTGATTTCGTTAATTAGTGAGAGGGCCAAATGTTAGTATTGAGATCTATGGGAAATGAATTGGTACTCTTTTCCCTATTCGAGCATTTAGAGTGTCAATATGAAATCCAAACTGCCCCGCCACAATGCTTTGAGACATCCCTCAGTTCCCACCATCCAAACAACACGCAAACAATCATTTCCAATCATACGAGGCAGCTCTCAATCAAAATTTATCCCCAAAACCAATGTTTGTTTTTTCTGTTTCAATGCATTGAATCCTATCAATGAATGCAAGAAATTCTAATCGATTATTAACCACGTATCGCTTAGGCTTGAAACTCCAGAAAAGCGTGCTGTGGCCATCAAGGCTGATCGAACGCGATATATTCTGAAACATTAAACTATGCCTTTAGGAATAAAGAGGGATCAAAGAATACTTTTTACTCTGTATTTTTATTTAACTTTTAAGTATACACGGGTTCTGATCCCCCCCCCCCCCCCCACTAGAATTTCCAACTGAAAGAAAATATAGTCATCTTTCACCCTAGCATCGCGTTTAATATTTTGCTTCATCAACTCTCTCGATCGACTTTATTTGCTCACTGGGAACGATTTCAAAATCCACGGTAATAATATAATATGAAAATTACCGTAGTATTTAATATATATATAATTTTTTAATGGGAGACTTAAATATATAACGTGGAAATTACTAATTTAAATACTTATAAATTTTGACTCCATCGACTCCACAAAGCCAGATATTACTGTCACTGTCTGCACACAGTCCGTAGTCATTAAATATTCCATGATCACTGGTCAGTAGGACAGTGATAAACTCTCCGTTCTGATCAATCATGTGGACACTCTCAAGACCGACTATCACTAGGATCCGCCCGTGGACATCGGTACAGATTCCATTAAGATGTAACGTAGATCCGTCCTGACGACCTCTGTAGGAGAACCGGTGATTTCCGTCCCTGTCCACCACCACCACGGCGTCATTAGATCCAGTACCGTCCGACGTGCAGATGTCGCCGTTCACGTTCTCTGTTATATATCCAGGGTACTCGTAAAGAGGCTGACCCAGGGCGTCGTACTGTTTCTGCCAAAGCTCACACCCCTCCTTGTTGTATCGGACCACTTTACTATGTTTACCAGTCACTATCCCCACCAGTATGTCGCCAGTCCTGTTGGAGGAGTACACACAGCGTGGCGTCCACTTTCCCGTGGTTATGATTTCTGTTGTGCGTTTCCTGTCTGATGTATATTTCTTGATGCTTTTGTTTGATTTGTCGATGTACAGCAAATCACCATCGTAAGTCACAGCATGATAACCGTACGTAAAGGACACATCTGTTTTAATCTCGTCCAGTTGGTTTCCAGTCTTGTCCACGAGCATGATCTGGCCTTTGTCATCTCCAACCCAGACTTTGTCTACGGATACACAGGAAATGTGACGTAAATCTGTAGAGGGCGTTTTGAATTCCAGACATTTTACAGGAGAATCAATAGAAATACCTCTTGACATGTAATTTTTGGGGGAAATTTGGTGTTCTGGTTTTTCATAAGTAGATTTTTTCGGTATACTTAGTTTTCCAAACAGCTTCATGACCCCGACCTTGTTGATGATTTCTGGTTGGTACTGAGGATTTTCTATGCTTGGTAATTCTGGCTCAGTAACTTCAGACTGGAGTATTTCATTTCGCAGCGCTAGCTTCTCATACGGTAGTTTTTCTTCATCTTTAAATCCGTCGATGAAATCTCCATAGTTGGATATAAAACGAGATATAATGGCTGTTTGATTTTCGAATTCCTCATCCAGGGATTTGTCGCAGATATCAAGATCTCCGAGTTTTTCCTGGAGAATGGTGTCTACGAAATCCTTAATTTGTTTTGCATCTTTTTTGAGTAGTCCCCTCGTGTCACTTATTTTCTCCTTGGACTTTGTTCTCTGGTCAGATAATTTCTTTAAACGTTCACGCAGTTTTGGGAGGATAATCTTTTTCGCGTTTTGAATCTTGTCTCTGCAGGGATTCTCGGTGTCTTTCAGCGTGTCCTCAATGCTTCTGAATGTGTGACCTTTATGGTTTTCTTTCATACACCTGATGCAGACCGGAAGCTTGCATTCCTGACACGCCATGTCGTAAGAGAATTCTGGGTGGATATGACAGGATTCGGTGTTTGGAGATGTCGTCTGTCTCTCCTGGTAGGGGACGATGACGTGGGATCTGGTGGCATTGCTCTTGGTGTGACGGTTCCGGCATACCTGACACAGGTTATCGGTACAGGTGTTACAGTAATATTCAGCGTTCGCCTCACACTGTGTACACTCCACATAGTGCTGGGCAAACTTTATGTCCCGTCTGGACATCTGTAAATTGTATATTGAAAATTTAAAAACATTCTAGTATGACATTGCAAATGTTTTTTTTTTTTTAAATTGTATATAAACATTTTAAAAACTTTACTGATAGACAGAAGACTGCATGTGTTTAGTCTGCATTAAAAAACAAAGTTTCCACTTGCAAAGTAGATAACAAAACGAAAGTTAGTTAAGATCATCTAAAATTTATTGCATTTAAATTCAATATTTCATCTCAATCAATTATTACTCAGTAACCGTTGCTGTCAAAGTGTAAAATGTTGTCAAAATTAATTACTTTATGAATTTCATAGGAACTTAATTATTATATTAATCATTTCATTTCCCCAGCGAGATCTGTATTTACATTTTACATGAAAACATATATTTGCCAGTAGCTCTAAAACATACCTGCTTAGATACAAAGTGTAAACACTAAATTGCAGTCATAATTTGTCGTAAATCTGGGTATATGCACTAAACGGATGGAAAATCGGTCGTGCTGAAATGGAATGTGTAGGAGATATATGGAACGCCATCTCTGTAAAAAAAAATATTATATTATAACGTATTGAAGAAAGGCACAGAGGCAAATCAGTTTGTTTTGTAACACACGCACAAAAAGTACAGGCAAATGTGACGTGAAATAGATGGTAAAAAAGAAAAAGAAGATAAAATAAAAAGAAAAAAAGAAAATACATAGTATGGACTCTTAACTAATTGTTTTTGTCGTAACTATTTTTTCCGATACAAGACCACTATTTTGAGTTATTTGAAAGAAATAGTGAATCTTACTCTCAAAATGATTTGAATTGAGTTAATTTGTCATAAAAGTTGTTTATAATCTCATGGGTAACCGGATTTGAAGGAGATGGTTTAAACTATGCATTCATAAAAATGACCAGCGAAAGTTGACATGGAAACATCAACGTACTGTTGATTATATTTGTTGTAATATTTGTTTACCCATTTTGCAATTTGTTATGTGAATAAAAAATGTGCTTGACATCAATATACATATATACGAAGGCTGATTGATATGTTATGAGCCTCATATGTAAGGGTTTGAATTTTGGGGAACATATTGATTATTATTCAACATATCTCCTTCAGTATCTATACACTTTTGCCAGCGATGTTTAAGGGCCCACTGCATGTATGACGTCATCATCTGAGTGAAAGTGAGTCCCGAAAATGACCATTTTCGATTTTGGAAATAGATGAAAGTCTGATGGAGCGAGATCAGGCGAATAAGACGGATGCTCAAAATTTAAAGCCTCACTCGTTAACGGCCATGACTATGACAGACTTGTGAACATTGTCCTGGTAGTTATGTCATTGTGTAATTGGATCCGATCATAATTAACACATAATATGATTAAACATGAGGAAATTGAATGAGGTTACAATGCAGCAACCACGATTAAGAAATGAAACCTAGCATGGGTATTTCTCACAAAGAATTGCAATGTAGGACAATATTTTCATTTTATAGCCAATGCAGGAATTTCATGACTATGCGTAGGGCTGATACCAGTATTGAGTGACTCTAGCATCGTACAAATATCTCTAGCGCCAATGCAAGTACTGGACGAACTTCAGTGATCAAAGCAGGCATTAAACCACTCAACGGCCGATGCAGGTATTTGGCCTCTCCTTCAAGGGTCACTTTAGGCGTTGAACGACTCTCTCAGGACCCAGTGAAGTATTGGAAAAATCTTTCTCGAATCCATACAGACGTGTATGATGACTCTTTCGAAAGCCAATGCAGGGAATGGGAGACTCAATCAAGACTCACTGCAGCAATGGGTGACTCAGTCAAGACTCACTGCAGCAATGGGCGACTCAGTCAAGACTCACTGCAGCAATGGGCGACTCAGTCAAGACTCACTACAGGCAATGAGTGACTCAGTCAAGACTCACTGCAGCAATGGGTGACTCAGTCAAGACTCACTGCAGCAATGGGCGACTCAGTCAAGACTAACTGCAGACAATAGGTGACTCAGTCAAGACTCACTTCAGCAATAGGTGACTCAGTCAAGACTCACTGCAGGCAATGGGCGATTTTAATGATTGTTTGGGTTGTTTTTTTTTTGTTTTTTTTTGTTGGTTTTTTGGTTTTTTCAAAAATAACAGGAAATGAACTATGTTAAAAAGTGGAGATCCCCCCCCCCCCTGATTTTACGTCTCTGTAATTGTGTATACTTGTTTACACATTGTTACGTCCCTCGCGGATTGTTTGGCTTTGGTTACTAAGATTGTGTGGTTCCCTACATACAGGATTTTGTTGTTCCCTATATAGACGATTGTGTGGTTCCCTATATAGAAGATTGTGTGGTTCCCCTCCCTATATACAAGATTGTGTGGTTCCCTTCCTTATAGAAGATTGTTTAGTTTCACTCCTTATATAAAATATTGTGTGGTTCCCTATATACAAGATTGTGTGGTTCCCTATATACAAGATTGTGTGGTTCTCTATGTACAAGATTGTGTGGTTCCCTATATACACGATTGTGTGGCTCCCTTCCTTATAGAAGATTGTGTGGTTTCACTCCCTATATACAAGATTGTGTGGCTCCATTCCCTATGCAACACCGAGAAGTCACTTAGTGCTGCGGTATCTTTGATCTTTATATTGAGATATTGTATCAGTAATCAAGGTTATAGAATACCGTATGAAATTAACAGGACTGATAGTACTGTGATTTGTACTGCTAAGTTTAGTAAGTTCATTATGAATTATCTAACAACGACAGACCTGGAGATCATCAACACAAAATGACCTGCAATCTACATTGAACATATAATTGAAATAAAGAATTGTTAATACGGGAATTCTTAAATTTTACTTTCACCATCTATACAAAAACAAGCGTCAACACTTTTTGCTGATATACATAATGTACACATATAATAATTATGATATAATGTAGAAAATTATAGATTATGTTACCTCTTAATTTAAAAGATTCTGTATCAAAAGGCAAAAGGAGATATCATTAATTAAGATATGTTCATCAAGTATTTTCCATACAAATCAATGTTGTTGTTTTTTTCCGAAGTCAGACAGGTTAGAGCTGTGTATTAATGAAAACCTTCCAATACAATACTGAAATCGAAAATTTCTCTTCTGAGTATATCTAAAGTTTTAACTTTCACAGACCCTGTGCTCAATTTAACGAAATATTGAAACAACTTCGTTTCCTTTCTACCTCTATATTTTTATGCAATAACTGACTGTGTATTTAATATAATATAGAATATCCACACAGGTACATACCACATCTAGGTCTCTATCACTACATAATTACATGTAATATAGATATCGATGCTGGTGTATTTATGGTACAGCACACATATTATACGTTTGTTTTTCCAGATGTGTCACACTTTCAGGTAAGGGAGAAACAGTATTTTAATAAGACATAAAAATAATGAAGGCTTGGTATGACGATCGCAGAATTATCTCATGCTTTTATAGTTTTTATATTCCCAATAAGACAAACAAACCAGACATTCATCTCGTTTGCATTTTGTGACACTAGTGTTTATATATATGATATTATATGGAGACGTCACCATTGCCAGTGAAGGGCTGCAAATTTAGGTCTTTGAGCAGGGGGCCTCGGTTTTTGCGGTCTCATCCGAAGGACCGCCCCATTTAGTCCCCTTTTACGACAAGCAAGGGGTACTGAGGATCTATTCTAATAACCCGGATCCCCACGGGGCTATATATATATATATTTGACATAAAAAAAAAACCAAAAAACAAAAACCCCCAAAAAAACAAAAACAAAAACAAACAAAACAAAAAAAACAAAACACCCCCCCCCCCAAAAAAAACCCCAAAAAACAAAACAAACAAACAAAATAAATAAATAAAAACAAACAAAAACTACACACAAACCCCCCCCCCCCCCCCCCCCCCAAAAAAAAAACAAAAAAACAACAACAAACAAAAAAAAACAAAACAACAACAACAAATCCCAAACATGCAAACAAATGTATAAATAAAATAATATATGTATATTTATAAACTAACATATATTATCTTATTTATTCATTTGTTTTTGATTTTTATTTTGATTTTGATTTTTTTTTTTTGGATATGTTTTTTTGTTGTTGTTTTTTTTGTTTTGTTTCTTTTTATGTCAAATTGAAAGGTCCTTTGCGTCTCAGAATGCTTATATGCTTATATCTCAACAAGTATAATATAATGAAACACATATATTTCAAAAAACAAATATCTAGATTTTTCTAATTTGAGTCGAATGAAAATTATCCATAACTAAACTTGGAGTTACTCCCCTTTAAAGAGTTCGCGTGACTTTCGTAAATCACATGATCATTACTATCAAAGATGGCGAGTACAGGAAAAATGGATATGAAATCGTTGAACGGGCCTTTGAGCGATATTGCAGCCCGAAATACCCACAAAATGGCTATAACAAGGGACTATATTTCACAACCAAGAATAAGTAAGTTAATGTTTTTTTGAATTAAGTTAAGTTATGCTTCTTTGATATTTCTTTTGACGCAGTATGTCCCAAGCAACACCGGTACGCGTAGAGATGCCTCGGTTGTTTAGCCCAAGGTATCGTTATATAACCTATATACCCTTCATAGGTAAATTAGGTTTAGTGAGGTATATATAATAAACGATTATGCATTTACATATTCTGTAACGAGTCCAAGGTATCGCTTTCTTGTTTTTTCCTCCGCTTGCTGTTCACAGTTGAGATCTAAAGTACCCCTCACCCATGTAATATGGAATATTAGGTATAGCGTAGTACGTTTTAAGAATAACGTGCTGTAGAAATATTTCTCAATTTTCATATTAAAAAGTTACATATATTTCTCTTGTCTGTGGTGGAAAGTATGGTGATACCCTGTTGGATTAAGTGACCAGTCATGGTAAACAAAATGGTTAGGACATTCTCTTTTCAACCAGGATGCCTGAGTTCAATTCATAATCTATGGACTATGTCAAATCTAAGTCATTTGAATAGGTAGTAATTATTCCTTAGCCAACAACTGGGTTTAAAAGTGAAAATCAGATATAACCTTAAAATCAGAGGTCCTTGTAGGCATTGACCTTTGGCATGATGAAACACCCTCACTAGTATAGTCTGACACACCATGGATAGTAAAAATTTGTGGCACTTCACCTTTGGCAGGTGATGTCTATATATGAGCAAAAATTTCTCAGTTGGAATATAAAAGCAATGTTTGAACATCAACAGACTTCTCTTTCTTTGTGACAGGCTGATTTTGTAGTCCGGTCAACCAAACATATGGTTGGTGATCATGAATGTTTTTCACAAATCTGGTAAACTGGTTTGGTACATTTAGTCTAACTAGTAGAAGTTTAAAATTTAAGCTACCAAACCTTCCCCCTCCCATCAGACTATCTTACTACACATTTATGTAAATTTGGAAAATTCTTCTCTGATAAGACATACATATACATAAGGGGACATCTGACAAATTTCTGTAATTTCTCTCCATGCAGTGTCAAAAACATAAACAATCAGACCATGCACTCAGAGGAGCACCAATTCTTCAACAAATACAAGGTTGTGTATAGCCAGTATGGGCTAGAATTATTTGTTTTAAAAATTCCGGAGTAGATTATGTATATGTGTAAGCAACTTTTTATTATTTTGTTACTCTGTGCAAGCATGGTGTTAGTGCATAATATTTCCATACTTATAGCATTTTGCTGTCCGTGAAAATAGTTTCATATCTGATGACAGCAGTTCTATTTTCGAAGCAATTTACCTGCCTTGATAGTTTGAAAAGAAACAGGATGTTATGTAATAGAAAGGCGAGTAGCAAATTTTTGTTTACAATTTAATATTTCCACTTGAAGTGTAATAAATGATATCTTGAAGAAGTTTCAGCCAGCCAGAAGAATATTTATTACAATGCATATTCACATCTCTGATATACTAAATAAGTATACAGACATTCCTATCATTGTATATATACAAAGAGTGTATATACATCATGATCTTTAGTTTGATTGTGGTGTGTTTTTATTTTGGGAGTAGGAATGTAATGTTCAACAGAGATCTCATAGAATGCAATATTTGTAAACCACAATCCATGGACTCCCTGTAAGAAATAGAGTGGTTGTCTTAATTCCCAAATCAAAGGACTGAATATCCTTGGTTCACTCAGAGACTCAAGGAACTAAACATCATTGGTTCTCGCATAGAGTTAAGGACTAAAGACCTTTGGTTTCCTCATGGACTGAAATTCTTGGTTTCTGTAAGTGGTAAAGACTAAAAAGTCCTTGATTCAAAGGGCTGAAAAGCCTTTGTTCTCACAGATAGTTAAAGGATGGAAATTATTTTGCTTCTACAGGGAGTTAAAGGACTGAAAAGCCTTTGTTTATATATGGAGTATAGAGGACTAAAAACCATAGTTTCCATATAAGAAGTCAAAACACAGAAAATCTCTGCTTCTCACAGGTTGTCATAGAACTAAAACTCCTTAATTCCCATATAGGGAGTCAAAGAATTAAAAATCCTTAGTTCCCACAGTGAATGTAATGGACTGGAAATCTGTGATCAGGAAGACTACAGATCAGCTGATGATATTGACAACTGTTGGTTAATAATGCAGTTCTGAATTCTTATTTATCATGCTCATTATAAAACAAAGTCATTGTTTTTGTAAATATTATTACTTTCTCATTTTAAGGCTACAATCAATTTCATAAATCACAGAATGCTGACCTTCACTGGTAAATACATAAAATGCACTGTAATGCTGCCATTCAGAGAGGAGCTCTGACACAGTACATGGTGTCTGTTTCAGTCCATAGATTTTTCTGTCTGTAGCAGCCGGCCTTGTAGATGGTATTAAGTGTCAGCTGGCCAGTTGAATGGGTCACACATCAGTACCTATGTCCATGTGAATGTACTATTATGAAATTACGGTTTTGATTAGGTACTTTTAATGTTAACTGTAATACTGGGCTTTCATAATACAAGGCCAGATTTGAGATGCATATATCTAGTCTAAATGAAGGGTTCCGCAAGCTAAATGTAAATAAGACCAGCCTATAAGCTTTACTTAAATTAAACATGTCTACGGAAGTTTGATGGCTTCATTTCTTTCTGAGAAAGCCTATTGATCTGGTTCTTTCCTATTGCATGAGATATCTTACATTGTCTGCCTACATCCACATCATTGATCTCTATAGATTTTAGAGGGCTATAATGGCACTTGTTCCACCACATTTTCTCCTCTCTTACTACCAGATTTCCAATGATTTCTATATCTGGGTTTATTTATTTTATTTTTTTTAAACTCTATTTAAATGGATTTTCAAAAATAAATGTAAATAGATATCATTTACTGTGCTAGTCCTTTTCTTGTTGGTGTATATCAATAGACACTCCTCTTGTTTTTGTAATGGCTGCACAAGCCTTTTTTCAATCGGAGAACAAATTGCCCACCTAGGTTTTCATGTTTCCCAATGAAAATAATCTTTTACTTAATTCACAAGCTTAACTTACAATCTGATTTAGGTGGATAACTTGATATCATGTATGTTCTAATTGTATTTTCATTTTCAATCTCATGGGGGGGGGGGGGGGGGGGAGTAATAGAAATGCAATTGTTGATCTTGTGTTCTTGAGAGATAGACACTTCAGATTTTTCTGTAGTAATGATGGTTGTAGCAGCATCTTATTTTGGGATGTTAATGTAAAGAACAATCAGAGACTGTTTATCATGTACAGTCTGAATAATTTGGGCTGAGAAAAATTTCATAACATGGATTAGAATCATTTTTTATAAACAGTATGCTTACCTTGAGTCTTAAAATTTTTGTGTAGATTTATTTTTGCAATATTGGGTCAAATTGACATCATATATTTAGCATGCTGGTATGATCTGATGAATTATGACCTATAATATGAGGACTTGTAATGTATCCAAGAGAGACTGTATTTGATGACAACATTAACAGTTTAAAAAAAAAAACATCATTGAGGTTTCTCAGTCGGAAATTCCTTTGAACAGGTAATTTCATTGTTTAGGTTGTTATAATTAACTGAATGTTCAGCATGCAGAAATCAGATAACTAAAATGCATTCCTGTCAGGATATGAATCAAGTGATGTCATAAAAAAAATTACATCATTACGTTAAATACGTGCGGTAGTGTTCACATGACGAACAAAACTGTAAAGGTCTCGTTTAATGTGGATTATTTTTATCTGTATTTCAGCATACAAAACAGTGTCAGGGGTAAATGGTCCTCTGGTTATACTGGATGATGTAAAGGTATGTTTGTTATACTCTGTCCAGCGAGTCTTATCAATGTAATTACATCGTTAAAGTAAGATTTGATGTCTGAAATATGCTTAGTCTAACTGTATTGACAATTGCTGCAGAACTGTAGACCTCTGGGAAAAATTGGTAGACAGGAAACAGACCTGATTTATCACCCTTTTTTTCTAAGATTAACAGTTATTTTAGTTATAGTGATAACCTTGACATGTGTATTTTGTTCTGTGATGTGTTGAGAGCAAAGTGCATAGTTCTTTATTTAACTATTATTTATTAGTAAATTACTAAAAAAAAAATATTCTTAAGTTTGGTCTTTCCAAAGTCATAGATCTATTGGTCATCTTTTCAGTTCCCCAAATTTGCGGAGATTGTTCATTTGACCTTGGCTAATGGAAGCACAAGAAGTGGACAAGTGTTGGAAGTCAGTGGCTCAAAGGCTGTCGTACAGGTATATAATGTCTAATACAGGTATATAATGTCTAATATTATGCTGTCGTACAGGTATATAATGTCTAATACAGGTATATAATGTCTAACATTACACTGTCATACAGGTATATAATGTCTAATACAGGTATATAATGTCTAACATTACACTGTCATACAGGTATATAATGTCTAATACAGGTATATAATGTCTAACATTACACTGTCATACAGGTATATAATGTCTAATACAGGTATATAATGTCTAATACAGGTATATAATGTCCAATATTATGCTGTCGTACAGGTATATAATGTCTAATACAGGTATATAATGTCTAATATTACGCTGTCATACAGGTATATATTTCTAATACAGGTATACAATGTCTAATATTATGCTGTCGTACAGGTATATAATGTCTAATACAGGTATATAATGTCTAATATTACACTGTCGTACAGGTATATAATGTCTAATACAGGTATATAATGTCTAATATTACACTGTCGTACAGGTATATAATGTCTAATACAGGTATATAATGTCTAATATTACACTGTCATACAGGTATATAATGTCTAATACAGGTATGTAATGTCTAACATCAGTTAGGCTGTTTTATATGTATTTACTGGTATTAAGCATATTGGATAGTATTATGTAGTACAAACCAGGTGATGTATATGTAAAATATAAACCAGGTTATAAGTACATATAATATATAAACCAGGTTATAAGTACATATATAATATAGAAACCAAAGTACATATAATATATTAAAGCATTTTAATGAGTAATGTAGTATATAAACCAGGTTGTAAGTACATGTAATTTATACACCAGGTTAATAACTACATGTAATACATGCACCAGGTTAATAACTACATGTAATATATACACCAGGTTAATAACTACATGTAATATATACACCAGGTTAATAAGTACATGTAATATATACACCAGATTAATAAGTACATGTCATATACACACCAGATTAATAGATACTTGTAATATATACACCAGGTTAATAAGTACATGTCATATATACACCAGATTAATAGATACTTGTAATATATACACCAGGTTAATAAGTACATGTCATATATACACCAGATTAATAAGTACATGTCATATATACACCAGATTAATAAGTACATGTCATATATACACCAGGTTAATAAATTTGTACATGTAATATATTCACCAGGTTAATAAATGCATGTAATACATAAACCAAGTGAAGTACATGTGAAATAGTAACAGTCCAGGTATCAGGAATATATAAGTACTGAATGTACATCAGTACATTTGATAGAGTATTTGGAACTTTGAAATATAAGTGTATGGTTCATACTGCCAAGACTTTCTAGGTACCGTCACTCAGGAGGTAACATTGTTCTCGTGGTGCATTCAGACATCAGATGTTATGTCCCCTCACATCACGGTTCAGTAACCTAGTATACATATAGACTGTCATTGGACCTCAAGAGTTCGAGACCCTACATGTATATGTATATAATGACATTTTGTGATTTATTACCTTGTCTGAAAGATGTTGTATGGTTAATGATTGGGTTACAGTAGATCAAATAGAAATGACACTCAAGGACTGTTCGTTATCTGTAGTGGGTCCTGTACACAGACGATGATTAGAGGATGTTGACTCATATATGAGATTATATACTTGTGTATTAGAATAGAATAAAACATTGTTTGGTAAACACAACCCCCCTCCCTATCATGGCCACCTTCTATGGTGGACTTTTGGAAGATCTGATTTCAGTAACAGAGGGCATGTCCTTTGACCCATGTCCCTACAGGCAATCTGGGACAAGATTTTTATTACACCATGAGGCCAAGTATGAACATTAGATTCTAAATCTTTTTGAAGTTGTTGCTGAGAAACCAGATATCTATTTTAAGTAACAGAGACCACACCCTTTAACCCTGTGACCCTAGAGGCAGACAGTTTTTTCATGCAGGATGCAAATATCAACCATGACATTTTAATCTTACTTTGATAACATGTTACAATATGAAAGTCACAGACTAAGTACTGTAATGGTGAAATGTGACCACAGGATAATGCTTACCAGGTGAAATAGACCCAGCTGTGATGTCACAGATCACTCTGCCAGCAGAGTCTGTGATTGTCTGTACAATAAATAGAGGAGATTTTGTTGATGTATATATTTTTGAGACTTTGCCAAGTGAATATGTATTCTATATCAACAAATTGATAGATGAAGTGAATATAGAATGTTGTGAATATATTGTTGTAGATATTCTATTTATCTCATTTTATTTATCTCTTTTTATTTATCTCAGATTAATTAAGTTTGAATTTCTTCCTCTGTGTCTATGATTTGATTTCTCACGTGGTTATGTGCTTTTTGCTTTTTTTTTTTCGCTTGTCAACAACCATAAGTACCTTTATTTAGCATAGTTTATCTGAAGAGTGATGTATTCTACACATAGAGATAAAGAGCGTCATATACGAGATCATCTGCTGTGATACATGTATATTCATGACAGGGGCAGTCAGTAGTTCCTGTGGTCATTATTCTGTCTGTTCATTACTTCAGTCCAGTGTGGCTTGTGGTCAGCTTTAAGGCCACATTTCTTCTTCCGTTCACTCTTTTGTCATAGATCAGGGACATATTATTTTGAGCCATTTTTTGACCAGTGACAGTTAAATGTCAAATGAGTTATATAATAGCGCTCGGTCACAGTTGGTAACATAGTATTTAACAATCACATTGAAATTTGGTATGACCTCTCTTAAATGTATATGTTATTATCCTACATGCGATATTACAGTTTGGTATTAATGGATTGTAGTGCGACTATGCTACAGATAGGCAAAACACTGGTCATGTTACGTCAGAAACTCGCAACATAATAGTGACTTGTGGGTTTACTAGTTATGACATCATAGTATACTAGACTATGTTACATCTTGTAGTTGGCTATAATGTTTTCTGTTTGTACATTGTGATGTCACAATGATGAGGCTCTGAAACCCAAGTGAATGAGAAAATCAGAGATTTTTTACAAATATCTTAACATGCTCTGCCAGTTCTCCTTTGAATTTGAAAAAAAAAATATTCTAAATGAATTTGGTTTGATTTGTTTGGTTTAATATTGATAAGCTTTGACAGTACATGTCAGTATATAGACATAGCCGTGTAGGAACGCAAAGTTAAATGTTGTCTTTGTTTATCATAGAGGTGAGATTGAGTGCTTAATTTTCCCATGACATATTAAGTGCATAGAAATAGTTTGATTAATTTTTTTTTGAAAAAAAAAAATCAATGACCCATTTTTCATAAATTCGGATGTGTCTGTAACAATAACTTTATAAGTGAAAACAGGGTCTTATGTAGTAAATTATTGATTGTATTCTTGTGTAAACCATAAAATCTGAAAAGATGCAGAAAAATCATTGAAAGGGCATTGATTCCTTATAGTTTGCATGAATTACAGAAATCCTTATTAATGTTTTCATGCTCACTAAAAATGTTTCATATACATGTAGAAAATTTCAATAAGCGACTCCTGCCTCCCAATCATATGCCAACAAATTCTTCGTTCTCATAGACTGACCTTATATCAGATATGAAATTTGAAGTAAGATTTTGGTTAAAAAAAAAAAAATCATATAACATTGCATTTGGGAGTGAACTCAGAACTAGAGTCCACACAGGGTATCCCAAATTGAGCAACTAGGGGGGGGGGGGGGGGGTCCAAAAAAAGTATCTTTGACCTCGCAACTGTTCGACCAGCTGATAAAAGTTGGAACACACCCACCCATCGGAAAAAGTTAATGCCAGGGATGAACTTTATGGGGAAAATTTTTGTTCGTGTGAATGTACGGGAAAGTCTGTGTATATATTTTTATTAATAATAATGTATTGATTTGTATATTTATGATAAACTGTTTGAGATAAATTAAGACAAAAACACCACTGAATACTGATTTAATTTGTGTGTGAGTAATACAATTAAAAGACTGTAGGCAGTTATAAAATTAATTTTAAATATCACATCTTCAAAGATACTAAGATCTGTGTGTTTGTTCCCTGAAAGTAAACACAGAAGCCGCAATATTCAGGCATTGAAAATACCATGAGTGAGTGGGACGGGAGAGACTTTTACTGACTTTTTGGTCTGACACAATGCTCTACTTACAAGACTTCAATGGGGTGATGTTATCGAGCTTGTTCTGGATTTGCTGAGAAGCACACACAGTGTACGTAGAAACGCAGGAATTTGGGGGGGGTCAATTTTTACTTGTTTATCTAGTTTCTTGAGACAATGATGTAGTACAGGTAAATTTTGGTCATGGACACTCGGTCACGGAGAAATGCATCAGGACGTATATATGCTTACTCCTATATCAGGTGCTTGAATAATGCAAAACTAGTGATATTTTGCTCATATGAATGATGAATAGAACAATGATTATGAACTTGTAATTTGTCTTATGACATTTTACATTAGGTTGATAAAATGAAACAATCCACAACATGAAAATGGGCATGTGTGTTATTAATGCACACATCAAGTATCAAACAAACAGTGATTAGACACTTAAGGGTATTAATTAAAATAGGTAATTAATATTGGTCCAATACAGGTAAAGGTTTAAATCTCTATTCAGTTATTTTTCTCTCAATCTTCTCATAATAATTATTTGTTTGCCCTTGTTAACCATATCAATATTTATGTTTGGAAACTTGTGTACACAAAGCGCTAGATAGAACTCTTAATGTGAAGACACTGTATAAGATACAGAAAGTGCTGATTAGCACATATAGTAGTATATGGGATAACCTGTTATAGCTGATGATGCCGTATAGTAGGTTGGCAGGGATAATTAACATGGGTGTTTGCAAAACTAAAAATCCTTAGGATCAAAACAATTTTTAAAATAAAATGCACATTTCAAGGGAGTAACCCCTCCTCAAGAGCCCCGGATAATAATGGCTCTTCATTGCAGGTATTTGAGGGCACGTCAGGAATTGATGCCAAACACACACTATGCGAGTTCACAGGAGACATTCTAAGAATGCCAGTGTCAGAGGACATGTTGGGTAAGCTAAATTCAGGATAAAAATAAAGCCGGAAAATTTACAATGTACACCACAAAGTCGAATGTGGCCTGCTCTTATTTTGTCATTTGTGTTGTTCATACAATTATCTCTGCAATGATATATTTTAAAAATTACATCTGTTAGTTGTTTGAAAGTCAGTTACTAGTAAAAGAATTGTTTGCTTCTTTGTAAACAATTTTGTACTCTTTTGATATTTCAGGTCGAGTATTCAATGGTTCAGGAAAACCTATAGACAAAGGGCCTCCAGTGCTGGCCGAGGATTATCTAGATATTCAAGGTTATGCTCAGAGCATCTATTTAGATACTGATGTATAAAAAAAAAAACAAACCACAATTCAGTAGTGTAATTACATGTGTGTGATGTTTCTGGTTCTGGTAGTAAGAACCCTGAAATGAAATCAGATGTAAATAAATGATAGAAATAAAAATATGATATTACATATATACATTGATAACAAAGACTGGAAGTGTCGCAGCTGATCCTCCAGCTGGCTGGGGTAGTTCTTCTGATGGCTTTTAAACTTGTTGGATTGGATGATATAAGCATCTTTCTATAGAGGAAATTCATTTCAAAAAAAAAACCTAAACAAAAAGTTCCAATCTCCTCTAGTTGTCCTGATTCTTAACCTTTATCTACAGTAATGTGTAATGATTTTTGCTAGATCGCTCAAACATTTAGACACAAATATGACTCCAGTTGAATCCAATTTTCGTAAATGGTTGAATACAGTTTTCCTCAGTTGCTGTGTCTTTGTTCATACTATAAATGAGCTTTTTCACAGAATATTGCTATTGACATTGAGGATTCGCGGTGTTTCTGTACAGGCGATACTGATATAAAAACTCATTCCCTCCTATAATGCTAACTTATTACCTATGGTCAATTGACAGTATTGATTTTCTTTTTTGTTTGCTACACAGGGCAGCCCATCAACCCCTGGTCTAGGATCTACCCTGAAGAAATGATCCAGACAGGAATTTCAGCCATAGACACTATGAATAGCATTGCCAGAGGCCAGAAAATCCCCATCTTCTCAGCAGCTGGTCTGCCACACAATGAAGTAGGAATTTTCATCAACAGGAATATCGTATCAAGAAATGTTTTTAGATTAGAAAGTTTACACCACTATAAATGTGGGACTTTTCGTACAGATGTATTTCTAAAATATCCTTGTGTTTATATTTTTATAAACTTTATATTAAATGTTTAAATTTATATTTTTGTGAACTTTCTAAACTGAAATGTATAGAATTCATGCTGCATGATTTATTTTTTTGTAAAAAAAACTTACGGTAATTCTCATGAGATAGTGTTTTGTGCCTCATCATTTGTAAATATTCTCTTGACAATACTAAAAATCAAACTGTTGGACTGGTAGTATAAATATATTTTAAGCAAAATTTTCCAAGATAAAAAAAGGAGGATTGAAATTAATGCAAGATCAAAGTTTCCTTGTTTTTAATTTGCACATTCCACAGATGATGCAGTTTTTTTTCTTTTTAAGTTTGAGGCATGTATGTAAGCTAGAAAGTATAGGAATTTTTGAAATATTGTTTTGTCACTCGAATTGACTAAAATTATTTCTTCCCACAGATTGCTGCCCAGATATGTCGACAGGGAGGTCTGGTCAAGCTGCCCGGGAAGAGTGTGTTGGATGACCACGATGATAACTTTGCTATTGTGTTTGCTGCTATGGGTGTAAGTTCTCAGAGCACAATACCGTGATTTAGGCATCATTTACTTCAATATCCCATGTAGCAAGTCACTCTTTAGTTCAAGGGAGATTACCCAAATAACAGCTTGATCGAGAGAGAGAGAGAGAGAGAGAGAGAGAGAGAGAGAGAGAGAGAGAGATCTGTTTACTTTAATATGCCCTGAAACTGATGTTTTATACTTATTTTAGCATATGTATTGTGTCTTATGTTTATATCATTTTATTTCAATGTTTTATTTTTATTGTCTCAGGTGAACATGGAAGCTGCTAGGTTTTTTAAACAAGACTTTGAAGAGAATGGTTCTATGGAGAATGTGTGCTTGTTCTTGAATTTGGCTAATGATCCAACGTAAGTGTTTTCCTCTGTCAGCTGTATGTAGTATGTGTTGGAATCACTGAGGCATGCTAACATGGAAGAACATGGCTTTATTTCCCTTGTAGAATTGAGCGCATCATCACTCCCAGGATAGCCTTAACCACAGCCGAGTTTTTAGCCTACCAGTGTGAGAAGCACGTGCTTGTCATCTTAACAGATATGAGCTCATATGCAGATGCCTTGAGAGAAGTTGGTATTTTTTGTTTGTTTTGTTTTTTCTTAATGCTTGAATATTTTCCCATTCTTTGGCATTTTGTGGTACTGTAGAATCATTATATTTCATGAGTACATTTAATCTATGCAAGTACATTTGTGCTTAATTACTTAATCTGACAAATGTTCAGCCTCAGTTTAGAAGATTGTAAAATCATGAGGCTTATGCTATGAAGGAATTACCATCAGGGGTGTAACTGATTTGAGTTGCAGAAAAATATAACTAAATTTAGTTACAAACTGTGCTTGCTAGAGTTGTCTTTCCTTGGAAATTCCAGTGGGGGATTGGTAAAATCATTAAAATGGCTACAAATTGCAAAATTAAGCCCAGATTTTAATTTCCAGTGTAAAATGAAGCTCGAATGTATGGAATAGGAGAAGTCTCATCCTGATTTTTTGGGGTTTTTTTTTTTTAAGCATAATGGATTTTTCTTAACCTCACTTTCAAACCCCTTGCGCAAACAATTCTAATCGATGTGCAGATACAAATTTTTGATAATTCTTTAAAGTATTCAGAATTCAGGTAAATTAAAACATTCCACATGAAAATTGTGCAAGCATGGTTAATTTTCAATTAAAAGTGGGCCACTGGTGGACATATTTCACTGATTTTACGTCTAAAAAGTCAAAAATTCTATATTTCTGCAATCACTAGCCACCATATTTTGCAGATGTAATGAATCTTCCAATAAACTGAAACACAGGAATACCAGAGGCCTTTGTGAAAAACAATGTGAAATATGAATAAATTGTGTTTAAAGTTGACTTTTCAGCGATCATTGGCCAGATACGAAAATAACTATTTGACGTTCTATTTTTCCAAAACTATTTTCAGTCCCCGACTGTTTACTTTTATATACATTAGTCACATGCAATTATATCGCTTGGGTTCAAAATTACTATTAAAGAGTACTCTTTTATAGTAAATTGGAACTCGAGTGATATAATTGCCTGTGACATTAGTAATAAATAAATTGATTTGGTACTCTTGTTTTGTGAGACAGACTTCTTGCAAATTATTATGAATATTTATTAATGGCATGAAATAAAGAATCATCATCAGATAGGATAAGATTACAAACATTGTGCTACAGATCTTTTTATATAATTATCTGATATGTATTTTAATGTTTGGATATGAACGTCTCTTTCTGATGTATGGAATTATTGTATGTTTCATTTTTCAGGTGTCAGCTGCCAGAGAGGAAGTCCCTGGTCGTCGTGGTTTCCCAGGTTACATGTACACAGATTTAGCAACAATCTACGAGAGAGCAGGTCGAGTGGAAGGTCGTAACGGATCAATCACACAGATCCCCATATTAACGATGCCTAACGACGGTAAGTATATATACATAATATTCCGATTTACACCAGATCTTCAAGGTACACCCAGATTTATATGGTTTATTTCCCTGAGCAATAAAGGCACTGATGTTCAAGTCATATCCTAATCTATGCTATTCTGATAGAATGTTATTATATTAAATCCGTAAATTTGAGAAATATGTAATTTTCAAGTAACTAATGAAGAGTTTATTGTCGTAACTGTTGTATGAAAACTTGTATACCTTGACATTAAAAGTGTGAGATGTAGGATTATAACAGTGAAGTTAAGAATGATGAATTAGAACATACAGATTACTTTCCACTTTGTAGACATTACCCATCCTATTCCTGATTTAACGGGCTACATCACAGAGGGTCAGATTTACGTCGACAGGCAACTTCACAACAGACAGGTAACAGTTTTCTGCATGTTATCATAAAATTTTAACCAGACAGTCCTGAAAATTATGAGAAACTGAAGTATGACATCTACTTGCATTCAAATTTAAGTCATTAAATTTACTTTGTGTAGAGTAATTTCCTCACATATAAACATCAGTCATACTTGTACAAATTTTAACTTTTTAATAATTTTTTTTAAATCTCACCTTCTATAAAAATTGTGTACCCTTTGTAGGATTGTTGATTTTGTGTTTTGACAGATCTATCCACCAATCAATGTACTACCATCCTTGTCTCGACTTATGAAGTCTGCCATTGGAGAAGGCATGACAAGGGAAGACCACTCTGATGTGTCTAATCAGCTGGTGAGTTGCAAATAATATTGCTCTGTAGTGCATAATATTATTTTTAAAGATTTTTATAAAGGAAATATAATTCTGTACAGTTAATGATTTACCAGGGTTTGTAATCAAAATAAAAGTTATCTACAGAGGAAACCAAAACTAGTTAGGCCAAAATAAAATATATGTGTGTTTCCGGTTTCCCTACCCTACCTATATTTTTGCTGCCGACCCTAAATATTTTATTGATGATATATATGAATAAATTAAAAGTCTGGAATTTTTCAAATGGTAAATTTGTTCTTTTCATGTTTGATATTCTCTGATTTACATTTCGACTCCTTCGGATCTTCATAATGCTTGAAAAGTATTTGTAATGTATATAGACCTGTATTCCAAACATATCAAAAACTAAGATTTCGAATAAAATGTTTTAATAAAATAAAATGTTTTACCTACCTACCCTACCTACTTTTTGGGGGGGGGGGGGGGTGAAATAGGAAATACACATTTTTATTTTGGCCATATAGTGGATTTCAGAGAAATTCAAGAACTTGGAAAATAATTTCTTTGTTATTGCTTTGACTACTAGGGCCAACATCTATATAGTGAATGATTCTATTGGTATCATTCAAAATGGGAGGATGAAGGCACCAGTGCCAGAATGATTCTAGGAAACATGGCCTTTTGTTTAGTCCCCTACCAGCTTTGCCAAATGGGACTATTAGTTTGTCATTGATCTGTCTGTTTGTCTGTACATCTGCTTGTCATTCTGAATCAGTTTTCTGGACTTTTCTCCACAAGGATCAAGATACTAAAATGAAATTTTATATGTGGCATTGTCTTTGATAATTACAATCAAGTTTGAGTTTTGTTTTGCTTGACCTATTTTTGAATGACTTATACCTTCTGATCAATTGCAAGAATCAGTTTTCTGGACTTTTTTCTGTATTGGATGAAGATATTCAACTGAAATTGTATATACAACTTTCTCTTGGATAGTTATAGATCAAGCTGAGTTTTGTCACATTTGACCAACCTTTGGCTGAATTATGCCCCTTGATGAATAGCAAGAATCAGTTTTTTGGGCTTTTTCTATATTGGATAAAGGTATTCAATTGAAATTTGATATGTGGCTTTGTCTTGGATAGTTACAGATCAAGTTTCAGTTTCATTACGCTTGACCTACTTTTGACTGAATTATACTACTAGTAGGGGACTCCGTATTGCCTTCATTACACTCAGAATGCTTGTTTAATTTACTAATAATCATCATGTAATGTGCACATCATATGTTACAATTATCTGATGTCACTGTTGAACAATATACAGATAGCTTTGATAAATCCAATTTTGATCCCACCCCCCTTTTCATTGAAATAGACAAGTTTTAATATAGTTATTGATAGTTTCCCCTCCCCTTACCCACACACATCATAGCAGTAGACAGATTTTGCTACAGTTTTCAATAATACCTTCCCCCTTCATTTTACTGGTAGTAAAATGATTGATGGTGTTCTCTCTCTCTCTCTCTCTCTCTCTCTCTCTCTCTCTCAATTAAAATATACAAATTTTGCTTTAGTTATTGATAGTGTCCCATCCCCTTCCCCACACACATTGCAATGGAAGTTTTCAATAAAGGCCACCCCCCCCCCCCATTTTATGGTACTGGTGGTTATTTACTGGTGGCTCCCCCCCCCCCCCCCCCCCCCAATTCATTGAATTAGACAAGTTTTACTATAGATGTCATTCTTAATACTCCAACAAATGGATTCAACATGGATGTGTCTTAGTTAACTGACTTGAATTTCGGTGTGTTTCAGTATGCTTGCTATGCCATTGGTAAAGATGTGCAGGCCATGAAAGCTGTGGTGGGAGAGGAAGCCTTAACCCCTGATGACCTGCTGTATCTAGAATTCCTGACCAAGTTTGAGAAGAATTTCATCTCACAAGGTTAGTAATCCTCAGATGTTTATCATACCTTTAGCAACTCGTGTATTTCATTGAATTAATATTAAACTGTTTATGCATACTCACATAAGTTATTTCTGTAAATTGAAAGAGGCGGAACTTTCAGTTGACTTTCTGTGCAGATTATGTGATGGAGGCTTTGTAGTTGTGCAATGTAAATGAAGAAATGTCCTTGATGCATTAAGCAATGGGTGGATTAATTTTATCTTGGAGAATAGATAAGGCATTTCTCCTCTTCTACACAGTTTTCATTTATGAAATATTTTTGTCTAGGTCATTACGAAAATAGAACAATCTTCGAATCTCTAGACATTGGATGGCAATTACTCCGAATCTTCCCCAAGCAAATGTTGAAGAGAATTCCTCAATCCACGCTAGAGAAATACTATCCCCGTGACGCCCACAAGATGAACACAGGGGCAGGGCCAAGCAAAACAGCCCCTGAACATAGTACGCAATTATAGGACTCCACAGTGTCAACTCGGATCATTCCAGAACTGAAAACATTGATCAAATCATGCTTGTGTCATGTGGCAATATCATGGTGATGTTGGTAGGTTACTAGCACTCATTATCCCTTATTTGATTTTTTTTTTTTGTCAGGGTATCTGCTGTTTCTTACAAGTGTTGTAAAGTACTTGGCTTGTGCTGTGGAGGGAATACTTTCAGTCAGTAAAATGACCTTCCAGGCATCAAGTGCTGAATGCTGTAGTTGTTTAATTATTAATGGACTGATGAAAATGTGTTATAAGTATTATATAAGTCTGTCAAGGTCTGGTCCATGTCTAGTCATGTCGAGGGCACAGAGCAGTGTCACATTACAGCATGTGAACACAGCTGTTATGTGTAATATATAGAGAACATGTAGGAATATGTATCCGGGGCAACTTCTGTTATGTATCCGGGACAACTTCTGTTATGTATCGTGGCAACTTCTGTTTTTCATCCAGGGCAACTTCTTTTGTGTGTCGGGGGGGCAACCTGTGTGTATTCTGAATGATCTTTGTGATTTCTGTATGTATCCTAGGCAACTTGTATATAT
This sequence comes from Ostrea denselamellosa, assembly GCA_024699665.1. Classification (NCBI taxonomy): domain Eukaryota; kingdom Metazoa; phylum Mollusca; class Bivalvia; order Ostreida; family Ostreidae; genus Ostrea; species Ostrea denselamellosa. The sequence goes on from JAMZEH010000059.1 coordinate 373,582, forward strand.
CCTTGGTGATATATGTATATATATCCTTGGCAACTTCTATTCATTATTTTAATATTTGAATTTTATTCCTATTTTAATATTTTTTAAAACAAGATTAGACAGTTTAATTAATGAATTTTACAGATTTACTAAATATAAACTTGTAGTAAATGTAGAACATTAGTTAAACTTGTGCATTCTATAATACCTTGAAAGACATAGACCAAATATACATTCACATGACATGATTAAGTACTCAGAATAGCTTTGTGATAGAATTCTGCCATGTTAGCCGGACTGTAGATATCGCCATAGATTTAATGATTCAGAACATATATGTACTATCATATGAAAGGGGCAGATAGTGAAATGATGAGCATTAATTGCTTATTTTCTTGTCTCTGTAGATCTTGTGATATAAAATCATTATAAGTAATATATTTGATTTGTGAATGAAAACAATGAAATAAAAGTAATACTCAAGTCAATGCTTTATTTATGTGTTCAAACAAAATTAATTTGAATTGGTGAACCTTTCCATACTGTAAATTTACATAAAATTGAACATTTTCTCTTCACTTTAACCTCACAAATGAGTTCATGATCCTGTTCGGAATTGATATCGTAGACGGGCACGTGACGGTGAGCTGAGCCTAGAGATTGTACGTGGACACTACCAGTACCGAGGGAGACTTCATGCAATACCGGAGAGTGCATGGCAAGCCGAATTTTCAGCTCCATGCCGAGAACATGTGGATCGTTGGACTGTAGACAAGTCTTTCGATTTCGACAAGGCAGGGCAGATAGTCTTTCTTTCAAGTCTTTTACATCATGAACGCTCCTTGTATTTTTCTTTCTGTTGGATCTAAGAACAATACACACATTCTTAAATCAATTAGACATGAATTCTGATTGTAGACAGTTTAATTAACAAGGGGAACGAATGTTCAAACAGTGATACTAAATTGCAAGTGATATCCCAAACAAATACCTTCATCGTGTGAAACCCACAGAATAGGATCGTATATCTAAACGGTTATTATTACGATCAAACCCCGTGGATTTCACACGATGCCAGATTATTTAATGATTAAAAATACCGGTTTGTACGGAATTTTGGGGATCTTTTGCTCCTTCCCCACAGTACGTAGCCGAAGAATGTGTAGGAAAACATTTTAAATTAAACTTTAATAAAGAATCAGGAGGTCTTACCTGTGGCGTTGACATGCTTTCATCATTGTTCATCAAGCTTTGTGACGTCATAATGAAGTAGTTGACGTCAAGTTGATTATAAATTATGACGTAACAGTAAAACTGTTGATTGATGTGATTCGCTCTTCCACGCCACGCCCACTGATAGCAACAAATCGCACGTGATTCCGACCACCGTCAACAAATGGCGAGCGATAATACGACGGTGAAACGGTCCACAACTGATACCGGACGATTGCTTGCTTGACTATTATGTATTTTCTTCGAAATCCAAAGAACGTGAACTTATTTATTTCAAAGAAGCCGGGGATCAGGATATTCTCTCGCGGGTCCATTACCTCAAAAAAATGTTGCAAACATCAGAGGTGCAAAGCTGTAAATTTCAATAATAATAATAATAATACAAATAAATTCTAAAAAATCGAACATGTTACTGGTGCACTCGGTACACCTCGGCTGATTACAAACATGGAGGCGTATGTGAATATAAAATTACATCATACAGCCGAGGTTAGATTGAGTTTACCGGAATCGGTCGAGGTTAGCCGAGTGGTAACTGGTGGTATCAATCTTAACTACTCGGATATTTCGTAATAACCGCAGATAACTGGTTACAGAAAAGGATGATCGTGATCCGATTGTTAGAGTATATGGACTAAATTATCAAAGGTACTAGCCTAGTGGGATCCTCGGTTTCGATTCTTGATCCCGGAGCAGCGACAAATACCTCGGAGCTCCTCGCATAGCAAACTGCGTGATGTGTTATGGAATCATCTAAGGATTGCGTCAAACCCAAAACATTTAACAAAATGTTCAATATAAGTGACTGCTCCTTCGTCATGCGCCCGACATTAGAATTAAATATTTCGGATCAAAACGGAGGTCGCGAGACACGATAGGCGTTGGCACAATAACTGCTAAGGTTGTAAGCCTGCGCCCTGCATAGGTCAAACTTTGTGGCACTTCAATTACTGCTGGTGTCGTCTCTGCATATAAAAAAATTTTCAAATGGGACGTAAAACAATACACAAAGAAAACAAACAAAAACTGTCAATGGTGTATAAAAGTACGCTGATGTCTTCATAGAATCGCACGCAGCACTACTTTTTTTCCCCCGCTGATCAAAGCCACATACAACACTTGGAAGTCCGGAAGCACAAACTAATGATAGATATTAATCACCTGTAATCCGTAATAGAAATGTTCATATCTTCCAGCAGTTCAGCAGGAGGAGCTCCATCAGAGTTAACTCCTCTTGCACTCTGGGTTGGCACTGAGCTGAGAGCTGTTGGATTTGGAAAACTTCCGAGAACACCGGGATTCTAACTTATTACAAAACATGACCTTGAATCTCGGAGAGCTGTTCTCTCCAATAATCCACACTACATACGCGGTTTTCATAGTTTGTTTTTTTTTTTATCGGAAAAGCGTTAATTTGTGAATTGAATTATCTTGCATCTCCGTAAACAAGATTATGTATAATTAAGTATGAAAAAAGACAGTGACGCAAAGTATTAAGCCCTTCATTAAATTGAATAACTTAGACACGATCAGGAGAGGTCTCCCATGTGTACGCCGCCCATGACACTCAAGTTTACAACCGTAGATTAGTTTTTAAAGGGTAGAACATGGTTTGAACAATGAGATGTCATAAGGTCATTTGTACTCTATACTGCTCACTTCTGCTACCCCTACTCTGCAATATACGTCCTACTGTGTTGATACGATGTTACATCTTTCTGTATTTTGCAGATTATTATACGGTGTATTCTTTTCATTAGAAAAAAAAAACATATCAGACTGCAGAGTGATACTCTCTTTTTATGTTGAAAGTTCAATTAACAGCATCTTCTTCTATGTGTCAGTACTTTTGGTTGAGTCCTGAGATGTCTGGATGCAGACGCGGGACAAGTCATTCAGCGAAAGCTAAACTTCCATTCATGCTTTTGCATGCTGTGTCTAATAAAATTTAGAACTTTATCAATATGATTTTGCTGTCAAAAGTATTTTGCAAAAATATTTATTGTTGGGTACCAAAATAAATGCACGTTCAGATATATAGCCTTACCCCCTGCTCACAGTTTCGTTCACGCACCTGACTAGTTCAGATAGGGCGGTATGTGCGAAAGCAACTGTTAAATAAAGCCGAGTCTCATAAGAAAGGCTAATGAGACATGCATTCTGACGAGTTTTATCTGAGTTGTATGGAGAGAAATGTGCTGTGAGGACAAAAATTATGTTCTTACAACCTCCCCCTCCACACACACACACACACAGAGAGAGAGAAATTACGTAATTACGTAAAGGAATATAAAATAAGCAATTTAGATATTGATATTAAGAATCGACACAAATGATATTTTTAGGTCAATAGGATGTTTTAACAACCGGAGAAATGCAATATTTACCAAATTCGTGAAGCCCGTAGCTAAAGCATCGTTTTCAAGGAAAGACCACGAATTGATATCATATGAGTGAATAATTTAAAACATCGAAGGTGGCTACTATAGCGTAGGAAACTTACCTAGTCAGTCACTTATTGAACACCTAATCGATACTGATCAGACGCTAATTTTTATTTTATTATTTATTTATTTGTTTTGAAAAGAAATATCTTTTAGTATGAGACGCTCATTTTTATTGTATTATTTATTTGTTTTGAAAAGAAACATCTTTTAGTATGAGACGCTAATTTTTATTTTATTATTTATTTATTTGTTTTGAAAAGAAATATCTTTTAGTATGAGACGCTAATTTTTATTTTATTATTTATTTATTTATTTGTTTTGAAAAGAAATATCTTTTAGTTTTATGAAATTGATATACTTTGATCGAGCAGGTTCGTGTATGTTGATGGAGCTCGTTAGAGATAGATATTTCTTATATTTTTAATTCAGCATGTTTATGACACAACGTTTGTGATATACAGCGTGTACTAGGTAGTATGAGTAATCGAAGAATCTTCATTTATTTCAGGAAAGTACCTCTTCTATAATAGTTATTGTAAGGAACCACGGCGATTTTACTTCTACACAAGACGATAAACGATATAGAAACTATAGATTTTACGTAGATTTCACGAGTGATATGATTTATCACAGAGGCGGGTTCGTTTGAAGGCCTCCTGGCTCAGATAAATTATAAGAGACTTCCGAGAGCCGAACATCTGCGACAACACTGAACAGCTCAAGTACCGCAGTCATAATACTCCGGCTCTGTTAAAAACTCTTATACCCGTGGTGAAGATGAAGTATAAATAACACGAAGGTAGGGAATTTAAAAGTGCAGATTGTTTGGAAGATTATTACCAGATGACGAAGAAACGCAGTACAGAAAGAGTAAGGAATTTGAAAATTTTAAGGTGAAAATTTCGCACTCAAATGCAGTAGACAGCCATAGTTTATACTATTTTCGCGTAGGTGATAAATCCGTGAAATTAAAACTGCCTTGAAAATATAAGAACCTTAGTTTTTTCGATAAAGTGAAAGTAACATGCAGCGAATTCCAAGAAGTATTCAGTGTCATTGTTTTATAATATCATCGTGAGTATCATTTAACATTATCATGGTGTATATCACTATACAAAATATCATCACTGTTTATTATTTTACATTGTCACACAACAGTACTTTTTCTGGGTTCATAAAGCAAATTTCTGAAAAACGATATGAACTCGTAGCACAGGTTAATAACAATACAAGTTCTGTAGGTCATATGAGGTCAGCGCGTGCTGACATAGAAACAAAACTTTACTAGAAACGTTCTTCAAGCCTGTCATATTTATTCCTGTTTCATTCGTTGTGTTATATAATGACATAGCTAAAAATTAAAATCCTAAGATTTAAATTTCAAGCTAGCTATTGTTTTGACTTGTTTATCTTTCGATCTTATTTCTTCCGCTCAAGGACATATTCAGACTATGCAAAGAGGCTGAAAATCACATCCTTATACAGAGACATAAAATGGAAAGTAACTAAAATATGCGTTTAATGATAGTTGTGTGATAAATAGAATCGTACACTCGTGCTTATGGCATATGAAATTCGTTACCAGATATAAATATTTCCCTCGGCAAGGTTCGGGAAATATTAATTCTGGCAACTCATTTCATAAAACTCATATGCCATAAGCACTCGTTCAAGATCATGATTTATTATATGATGAAATAATTCCCTTGGTTCCGATCGACCGAGATCCAACAACCTAGGGGAAAAAAACCCAAAACACAGAAAGTAGTTACGCAAATATTAGTTCGGAATACAATTATTATATTTGGTCAGTCAATAAAAACTCGCGTCTACTCACGTTTGGCTATTTTTCACTACAATTGTATTATTGATTGTTTGGTTGGTTTAGGTCCCGTCCAGTATTTTTTACTCATACTGACACGTCATCACATGTAGAATATTGACCTATGCTAAGCGCTCAGGGCCGTGGCAGTGAGGGTTACTTTTAACGTACCAACGCTTTTGCCGCTACACGGAACCTCCATTTTTAAGGTCATATCCGAAACACCCGTGATCCTCACTTCTAAATGCAGAATGTTTGGCGGAGTAATCACTATCTATACATACTTATGAGGTTTGACGGGGCTCATGACTTCCTCGTTACGAAGTGAACACCCTATCACTGAGCTAAAGAAAGGGCGACTTCAGTCACAAACTGGAGTAACAACATTCTCTCACCAAAAGGCTGTTACGCAGGCTGAACTTACTCCTCTGTCAACATTTCGAAAGTAGTTTGTGCATCACGTGGCAATTTAATCACATAATATAACGTGCAAGTCATGTAATGTGGCAAACACGCAAAGGAAAGCAAATAAATTGATTGTTTTGAATGGAAAAGGTATACATTTGAAAAATAAACAATAGGAAACTAGAAGATGAAGGTTTTCAGTCAAAACCTGCAAATGATAATTATGTGGAGCTGATGTGCTTGTATGGTCATTGTCATTATCGGAGACCTCACATTGACAACTAAGATGAGTGGAGTCCAACTTCTCCGTTATTTTACAGGTAATTTTTCCTTTTTCATGTAAAATACAATAGGAAACGCTCAAGTGTTTCTTGACACGTACGATGTTTCACTTTTATATGGGATTTCAGAGTGTATTAATTCACAGTATATAGTCCGACGTCAACAGAAGTAATAAGGCGTGAACTAATTGAAACAACTACAGTTTCCACTTCTGTAATACTTTAATATTTTATTCCTATGCCGAAAAAGAAAACAAATTTCGTGTAAGTCATTATCAAATGCTACAGAAGACTGGGGTGCAAGTGACGTTTTCTTACGTAACCAAGAATATATTGAGGTAATCTGCATTTCAAATCAAAATACGACGATATTTTTTTTTTGTTTGTTTTTTTTTTTTTTTTTTTTTTGTTGTTGTTTTTTGGGGTGTTTTTTTGTTTTGTTTTTTGGAGTTTTTTTGTTTTTTGTTTTTGTTTTTGTTTTTTTGTTTGTTTTTTTTTTTTGTTAGTTTTTTTTTTTTTTTACTCAAGAAATATTTGCTAGAAATGTTGAGATCTTCGCATAGTAGGTCTAAATTCATAATCACTAATTAATGGACTATACGATGATTGGAAGCGTCCATTTTCTACCAATTTCGAACTTCCAGTGAACGTAATACATTTGAGTTGCCTTTCCCGAAGACAGTTACAATTGATTCTCTGTTGATAGAACGTAGCTGAATCATAGTAACATCGAACCCGATCTAAAGATTTCAGTAGCCGGTTCAATGCTTTAAATTATTTAGTTATATCACAAGCAAAAACTCGCGTCTTTGATCACTTTGGACAAGGTGTTGCACTCTAGCTGTATACAAAGATGGCCGACTAGGAATCGTTTCGCGTGATCTTGTAACCACTTTCGACGTTTTAAATTATAACAATTTTTGACGTGTTCTCGGTCAATACGATGCTTTTACTTCCCTTGAAGTACAAATACTCACCTCGCTTCCGGGATAGGTAAATATTGTTCCACTCAGGTAGTTATTACACTGTATTGACCCCAAAATGCGTAGTATATCAAAAATAAATGTTCAGAACGACACATTGTTTGAAAATTTTGAAAAAGACTTTATACCATTATGACCACATTCTTACCGAGAGGACATTACGATCTTAATTCCCCATGTTATGTGCAATGCACTGGGCGCTTACATGTAAAGTAAAATTCTAACAGAATATGTCCTATTTTAACATTTTTTTTATCACACACAAAAACCAAATATTTCATAAAATTGAAATAGAGGAAAGAATTGATGCATTCTGTAATTTAACGGAATAATCATATTCTTCTATCTGCTAGATATAAATCAACTCTCTTCCTTCTCCCTCTCTACCCTACATCGCTCTTCATCAATCGTCTCTATACCCTCTCTCTCCCTCTTCCCTTTCTCTTCTTTCACTCTCCTTTCTCTCCTATTTTCCCTACCCATCCCCCCTCTCTCTCTCTCTCTCTCTCTCTCTCTCTCTTACACCTTTGTATTTTTATGAGAAGAATCTTCAAAAATTTTCATATATATATATATATATATATATATATTCATTTGTAGAACTTTAAAATTCTTAATATATTCCCGCTCTGGGTATGGGAATTATAGTTTGAGCAAAGTTGAAAGTATACTATATAATGACGTTAGTTTTTGTTATGTGTGAACGATATTAGTGGTTCTTACTACTGATTGATTGTTTGTTTGTTTGTTTGTTTTACGTCCCGTTGAGAATTTTTCACTCATATTGAGACGTCACCAGCTGTAGGTGAATTGTCACAAATTTAAACCTGTACTTAGTGAGGGTTGTTTAACGTGCTACGCCTGCCGTGACACGGGACCTCCATTGTTAAGGTCATATCCGAAAGACCCGTGATTCTCACTTTAAATGCCGATTGTTTGGCGAAGAAGCAATCACTACCTATTTTTGCGTCTTAAGTTTGACGCGGTCATTGCACGAGCGGGGCTCGAACTCACGACCTTCCTGTTACGAAGCGAACGCTCTAACCACTGAGCTACCGCGACCTAGATGGAATTTCCCAGAATTGCAGAAAGACACCGGAAGAAGACCTAGCCTGGCACATGTCTGACCCAATTTCCGCTACGCTACATTAGGTAGACAATCGGAACATCACTGGGCCTTTTCCGGTTCTCCGGAAAAGGCCGAGCGATGTTCCAATTGATTAGGTAGAGTAGCGGAAATAAGGTCAGGTATGCGCCTGACTAAAGACGATCTTGATCAGTAAAGCTTATATGGGTACATGCTAGAGTGGGAAGAGACCACCGACCTTCCGAAAGTAAACTTTCTCACATGTATCGGCGCGAGCGACAATCGAACCCGCGCCGAATAGAGGTGAGAGATCTTGTGATTTTGAGCGCGATGCTCTAACCACTCGACCACGGAGTCCCCCTCATGCTATGGAAGTCAAACATTGTATATTTGATCTTTTCCATTTATATCGTATAAATTTTTCATTTGTATAGTATGTTTGCCATTTGTATTGTATAATTTTTCATTTCTATTGTATGTGCCATTTTTTATTTGTGTTGTATTTGAGGGACTGTTATTTCGATTTGTTACAAAGGATTTCATGGTTTTCTGAACTTTCCCTCACTTAACAACCTCGTGTTTAACTAGTCCTGTACAAAAATAGGGGACCAGTTTATCTTGTTGCTGAGCATCCCTCAAGGGAAAAGAGTACCAATTCATCTCCCATAGACATCAATACTAACATTTAGTCCTCTCACTAATTAACGAAGTTAATTTTAGAAAACATTCCAAGTGCTAATAAAAAAGGACAAAAATTATATAGGGTCCCGTTGCTTTTATGTCATATTTGTACTTTTTTACAACACATAGCAATCTGCAGTAAATTACACCTTTCATTTCAAACACATCCCTACCATGGCAATTTCCTCACTCATTTCTCGATTTTGTCCGATAATGTTTCATTCTGACAATTAATTCAAACTTCTATATTATTTCTCTCAATTTCAAATAAATTCACTCTTGATATTAGCCAAGCACGCCACACCTCCGCTCAGTCTTGCGTAAACTGCGTCCCGATCCGGGGGTTTGGTACTCTCATGCCTCAACACTAAAGCTTGACCAATGGAATCCTTCATAACAAATCAAAACAAACAATAATGAAATTACAAATGAAAAATTATACGATACAAATGGAAAAGTGAACAATACCAATGAAAAATAATATAAATGGAAAATATACAATTCATATGAAAAATTATACCGCAGAAATGGAAAAGATTGAATATTGCGACGTTCAACATACCATACCCCCCCCCCCCCCTCTTAAATAAACAAAATTAGAAAGCCAAGGTAACACAAGTACAAGTAAGGAGTTTTATTGTTTCTACTGTGAAAAAAAATACACAGCATTTTATTTTGTCGTGTTTATGAACCTCAATAGATATTTCTATTTCAAATATTTGAATTATGTGTCACCACATGTGTTACGCGATTTCACAAACACTAATAAGCTTTACTCAGAATATTCAGTTTGTAGTTCCAAAAGATGAGAAACTTTGTACGTGTCAACCCGAAGGAAATAATCGACACAATCTTTTAATCTGTAGTCTTCATTTTCCGGGAGATTTACCGATTTTAATGGTCTCCTTCCAATATTAAATTCCTACTGTGTCATCCACGTCTTCAGGGCGTTTCTCTCATCCTCTGTTATGTATAATACTGGGTCATTGGGTCAGTTTTTAGCGGATTTTTCAGTGATTTCTTCTATTGTGAAATGTCTTTCTTGTTAAGTCATGTTTCTCTCATCTGGACATACTTTGTGTCATTTCTTGAGAATAACCCAGGAGAAGAATATAAAATTGTGAAAAGGAACGGAAAACCTGACTCTAATGTCTTAGGTGAGTTGAACATTTATATTTAACTGTTGGCGAAAGGAAATACCTTTAATTCAAAAGCTTTCCCTAGCACATGCATATCAAAATTCTCGCCCCCGATTTTATATAGTCTTGGACAGGTATTCATACCATAATCTGTTTGAAGAGGACTCTTCAAAAAAAAAAAAAAAAAAAAAAAAGAAAGAAAATCCCGAATAAAATCTTCACTTTCTTTCCCCTAACATTTTTCGCTTAGAAGATTTCTGAATGAAGACTTTTTTGGTGTGTAGTGGCCTCATTTGTTTGTACATGTTTCAGCTGATTTGGATCATGTACCTATGGCGACGATTGTGTGAACTGTTCCATTCCCTGTCGTTAATCTGATTTTATAGTAAGATTTTCTTCATGTTTCAATAGGTACGTCCTATGATCATTACGTTATTTTTATATACGAAATAAGGATATACTGTGTGACTGTATAAAGCAAAACAAAACAAAAAAAAACCCCAAAAAACAAACAAACAAACAAAAAACATAAGTATATAAATTCGTCGTTCTCATGGTCATGCTTTTATGGTCAGGTTAACTCTAGTGAGACGAACCACTCACAGCGTTGAATGAGATGTTGTGAATAACTGGAGATTTTTATATACATGTAGTATGGCAATGAGCCCCGTTTATACAGAACAGCCTAAGTATGATTTCGTTGACAGAAAGAAATTAATCAACACTTGTGCAATTACTGAGCTTCGGAAGGTTTTTTTTTAATTGTGTTTTCGTCATATGTACAAATGTACTTTCATTTTCATCATGCCCCGTGGGGATCCGGGTTGTTAGAATAGATCCTCAGTACCCCTTGCTTGTCGTAAGAGGCGACTAAATGAGACGGTCCTTCGGATGAGACTGCAAAAATCGAGGTCCCGTGTCACAGCAGGTGTGGCACGTAAAAGATCCCTCCCTGCTCAAAGGCCATAAGCGCCCAGCATAGGCCTAAATTTTGCAGCCCTTCACCGGCAATAGTGACGTCTCCATATGAGTGAAAGATTCTCGAGCGGGGCGTTAAACAATATATAATTAATTAATTAATTAACATTTTCATCATTATGGAAGCTTCCCCGGACCTTGTGTGATCTAGGTTTTCATTGTAGCGTTTACTGAGGCTTTGTTGTCTTCTCTGTGAGACATGGTGTATTATTAATACTCGCACAGCTTCTCCATGGCGTCCTTTGACCGTGGGGAGAAAATTTGTTTCCCGCTTGACAGTGAAAATTGATGTCTATATTCTCTCTTATCTCATGGACATTTACCTTCCATTCTTTAAATTTGTCAATAATGCTTTCTCTTGGGAACCAATTTTCGTAATTATTAATGCAATGATGTTCATAGAAATTAGTTGTGTATGTAAGCAATTCACTTTCTTTCTTCACTGACCTAGATTCGGACAATTAGCCTGCTGTACAGGTAGCACTATTAGGTATACGTGAACATATCCAAAATAACGGGTTCACTTCATTTTGAAAATTAAATTTCACATTATAAGCTTACTCTCTCACAATCAGAGGAGGAGTTGTTGTGTTGAAGTAGAGAGCATTGTCATGCTAAGGCAAAGTAGCCTTCCATCATTCTTTTGTGTATGACGTTGTTCGTTACCACGTGGTCTAACTATTGACACTTTTATTGTGTTTACCTTTGGTATTTTTACAAATTGTAATGATAATAAATTCTTCATCAATGCGCTGCAGTTGTGAATCGTCAATGCGTATGAATCTTGATAAATATAGTACGCCTATTCAATTCCGACAGAAATGAAATTAAAATGTGAATATAAAAATAAATTCCATTTTCAAAAATACATGAGAATATGAACTGCAATGCTTCTTACTTGCTTACTTCATAAAGCGCATTAGCATTAGCAGCGTGACTGATTATACCCTCATGTATTTTCAAAACATGAAATTTATTTCTGAAGTATACCTATCATACCGTGTGCATTGTGGAGTCGGTGGATGCCTTGGTTACACAATCATTCTCTTGGCTGTAATCTGAAATTCTGGAAGACACACGGGTTGCAGCGACAATTTGAGCTTTTACAATGCCCTGACTTTCCAATACTTTTACATACTTTTATGTAAAATACTTCAATCTGATAGACCGAGAAACGTTAAAGAAATGTTTCTCTGGAGTAGCGGAAACCACATCCTCCTGGGTGATAGTATCTACTATATATATCAACGGGAAACATTACTTGACAACAGGTGATGTTACAAAATTTCTCAAATTGATGCACGGACGATTTGCAGTAAAAGAAAAAAAGAAAGAAAGAAAAGAAAACAAGTTATTTGAGTGTGTAAAATAGATGCGAACAGAATTGCATTACAGCGACACGTTGAATGCAAACGATCGATTATAGAAAACAGTTGATACAGTGCAGTGTGGCAGGTGTACGCACCTTGTAATGGTCTTGTTAACTTGTTAAGTCTGAGTTCATTTCTCATGTGGACCTTATCTTGTTCCGAGAACTTATTGCACATCTACAGGACACCACCAGTCATCCAAAAGATGATAAGACTACTGCATAAAATATAAGAGGAGTACTGGTAACCATGGTTTTGTACAGAAAAACGTCCTATTTAACCCCCCCACCCCTTTAATATTGGAGATCTGTTGGACACTACCAATTACCTTCCAAAATATTATTCGGCTACTGCGTACATTGTAAGAGGAGTTCTAGGAGCCAGGGAATTTTGGTCGAAAAACATGATTTTTGACCTTCATTTGTCCCCCAGGATAAAAATTAAAATTTCGAAAACTTCTTCCACGTCTACAGGACACCACCAATCATTTTCCAAAGGGTGACTTAGCTACTGCGTAGATTGTAAGAGGGGTTCTGGGAAATTTTTTTTTAATCGTAAAAAAACATCGTTTTTTGACCCCAGGGTGAAAATGAACATTCAGAAACATTGTCATTTACAGAACATCACATCTTCCAGACGATGATTTGGCTACTAGTACTGCATAAACTATAAAAGGAGTTCTGGGAAACAATGTTGTTTTGAGAAGAAAAAAAAATTTTCCGACCCCCATTTGGGCCCCAAAGGTAAAAATGAAAGTTCCAAAACCTTATTGCACATCTAGAGGACACCACTAATCATCCCCTAAAATATTTGGTTATTGTTTAAAATGTATGAGGAGTTCCGGGAACCAGGTTTGATTAGATTTTGATCTCCATTTAGCTCCCAGGGTAAAACTGAAAATTCAGAACTACAGGGCACCACCTATCATATTCTAAAAGATTAATTGGTTACTACATAAAATAAAAGCTGAGTTTGAGGAAGAAGAAAGTGTGACTGACGGACCAGGGTAACAATAGTATACCCGAACTATCTTTAGAAAGTGCGGGCATAATAACTGTTGTCAGCTGATTCGCAGCTGAGTTTGCAATTATCAATGATTTTCGAGGAGTGAAAATTCAAAGTTACCCTCAACTACATGCACTATTTATATATAATATTATTCTGCACCGTGTCTTCTCACGTTCTTGGAATTTAAAGTACCTAAATTTACCAGATATCCACTGGATTTGGAGTTAAATCTTTCCTTGATTCAGAGGGAAGAATCTTCAGGATCATTAAAAAGTCTACAACACGCAAGTTGTATATTTCAATCTTGGGAGATATTTACATACATTAAACAAAGCTAAGGGAATCTCCACGATAGATTCTATTCGAACCGTACAAACGAAATCAATTTCGAACAATTTACAATATTAATAAATATGTGTGTGAGTTTCATGGCTGAGTAAACGCCGGATGGCGCTAAATCATCAGGTAAGATATCGGAATCTCTACTAATATATGGTATATTCATCGACAGCCATAAAATGAAATGCTTTGGAAAAATTTAACACAGCACTTTTATTTTTCTAAATCAACACAAGGCATCCTCTAAAGCTCGTATTAAAATGCTTGTATGCAACGGTCGCCCAGCTTCTGTGCACTTTGAACACCAGATTAGCACAAAAACTCGAGTTTATTTTGAACCGGAGTGAACCACGATACATCTAAAAACATAATTTAGAAACATTTCATTTTCTTTCGTACTGTTTGATCATTAAGTCTGGTTTCCAACAGCCTATTATTAGTGATTTGTTTACACTAGAAAATTCCAAGCATTTGTACTCCTACAACGAGGTACTTGTCTGATCATCAGTATAGTATATGTACTACGATAGTATGACACTGCAAATATTGGGATACCACGAGCACTGTAAGCTCAGAGGCTGCAAACAGCTTTGTCCCCTGCACAGAATTGATGGGGAGAAAGTGAAACAAAACAATTCAATGCAAGTATCGCAATACCATTCCGTGTGTTTGATTGTTAGCAGGATTCATTGTTTTCAAACATGAATTAAAGATTCCGTTGTGATCCCTGTCATTTGATTCCTACCGTTTTCATCACGCATGCGTTATTTATCTTTGTATCGTGCATTTACTACATGGCACTATCTATGTGAATTATTTTTGTTTTATTAGATCAGGATAATGGTCGATTCGACTGGGCCCTGAATGCAGGTCTCTTGTTGAGATAGGAGACAGACAGATACACACTCAGACCCTGAAAATACTTCAAAGGAGATTCCATCTCTCCTGGTGGGATCCGGTTTGTTTTATAATCAGTGACGAAGAGGAGTCTTGATCATTTTTAATTTAGAGAGGTAACAGTTTAACAGGTTCGAGTTGCTGAGAGAAAAAAGATTTGATTGGACTATCATAATAAATGACAGGTCGTTCTACACGAAACTTTGGCTGCGAAACAACATTCGTTAAAAATTGATGATTTTAATGAAGGATAAATGAGAATTCCCAGCGAAGGAGGGTCTTAATAACACTATAAACTCGGTTTTCATCCTGCAGCATTCGTTTGTCCTTTGCCGTCTCAAGGAGCTGAAAAGGATTTCTCAAGCTGTTCTTTGCAGAAGCTGACATAATTGGCAACGACCGACATTTTTATTTAATGGTGTCAAAATTGCAGTTAAAGGCCTCATCACTACTGCAAAATTTCCCTGGATATTAATATCATTACGCCAAAGGTGTTGAACTCCCAAAAATAAAAACCCTGGATTGCATCAAATTGTGCTCGTGGAGAGACAGTGATTTTTTGTATAAAGATCTTGGGAATGATTAATATAATATGGCATCTTGGCATACCTCCCTACTTATAAAAAAAGCCAGTGTTTAAGATTAAATTGCCATTTGATATAACATTTATTGCTTTTTTGTCAGCAATTAATGATATAAAATTTGTTGAACATCACATTTTTTGTGTAAAGGAGATTTAAGTGATAAAGAAGATAAAGCTTGTGTCAACCACATTTTGTACGGGAACGGTTCGTATTTTACCAGCATTTTTTTTTTATTTTCGTCCCCTGTTGTCTGAATGTATAATTTAGAAGTTATGTTGCTAAACATTCACAATGGCACCACGCCACCGGACACGATAGTGCTGTGTAATGATACCCACCATCACGGAATATTATCCAGGAGTGATTTCCGTATACCAGTGATTGTGATATTATCGTGTGTCTTTGGACTGACTATTTTTGGAAACCTCCTCGTCATCAAAACAGTGATAAAACGTCATCAATACAAACAAAGGACGAACGTATTTGTCATCTCCTTGGCCATTGCTGATCTTTCAGTCGCCCTGTTTGTGATGAGTTTCTCTATTTTACAACAATTCAGCGACTTTGATTGGCTGCACCACAATGTGACATACCTTCTGTATTGGGGACTTGACGTAATGTTCACTACCACATCGATTTTACATCTAACGTGTATGACGGTGGATCGTTACTTTGCTGTGACGCAGCCCTTTAAATATTTTAAAATTATGCGGAAGAAACGGGTGTCTTTCCTGCTTTTTCTGTGCTGGTCCCTGCCAGTTCTGATATCGTTTAGTCTGATGATGATCAAGTATGGGCAGCTAAGCGTGCCTTCAGAGAACTGTCAAAGTACCAATATTCTGAAAATGAACGCATTCTACGCCATTCTTGCATCACTGGCGTCGTTTTATTTACCATCCATTTTCATGATTATATGTAACGTAAGAATATTCAGATTCATTAGAAATAGAGGTAAAAAACTTCATGAGCTCACCTCCAACTATGTAAAAGACGTTCAAAGAGAGCAACAGATGCAGAAAGAAGTTAGAGTGGCGCGGACTATTGCAATTCTTCTCGGTTGCTTCCTGATTTGCTGGCTTCCGTTTTTTACCGTCAACATTTTGGAACCATTCTTTGAAAACAAGTTACATGAAGGAGCCTGGGTGACGATCACGTGGTTAGGGTACATTAATTCTACAGTCAACCCTTATTTATATTATTATTTAAATCGAAAGTCGAAGGAGAAAAAACTGAATGAGTCTTTAATGTTCCTAAAGAGTAAAATGCACCTACTGGACATTATACAACCTCGGAGAAAGGTTTACTCATTACCTAACGACGTGAATTGTAATACTCGATTGTAAGTTGACTTAGACAATAAAATAAGTATGCACAGTATAGTTCCTTTGGTTTCTCAGTATACCAAATTTTACTTATGTATTCAAAATGTGAATTTCCTTCATTACAGAGTGTATCCTGTTAGTGAATCTGGTAAAACGTTCTCAAAAATATTTTACATTCAACATCATGTTGTCAGTAATGATCCTTGTGCACCATCTGAAAAGAACTCGTGCTTACGTCACAAAAAGGTTTGCTATATACTAGTACGGAAATTTATTGGGAGCGTAAAATTTGACATCTTTTATGGGTTGCATGGAATGGACGTCTACATCGTGTGGATATATAATTAATGAAAACCGGGGGAATTTTTTTCTATATAACCGTTTTAAAATATAGATATATATTGGATATTAAATATGACATATCAAACTTAATTAAAGTGGCGATTTTTACCTGCGTCACCGAAGATGACAGCAGGTCTAGTAGCGGCCCCACTCCGTCCGTTACGCTTATGACTGCATACTTTGTGTGGTCTGTAACTAAAAGTGTCCTATCAAAATTATTCAAATTTTGCACTATGTTTGTATACATATTGTATGCATATTAAAGATGTGTGTTATAAGTAAATTTGACAAATTTTTAATGTGATTTTTACCATGTTCGACTTCGCCTTCTTTTTGCAATTTATGCTATTGCATATTTTGTATTCTCTCTAACTCAAAAAAAAAGTTTCCCAACAATATTATTCAAACTTTGCACAGTGTTTATATGCATATTAAAGATGTGCACCCCCTATTATGGTGAAAGCTGACGTATTTTTATTGCGATTTTAAGTATGTTCAACTTAGCCAATTAAAATGTTTCTTTGGCATTTTCAACATTTTATGAAATGTGGAATCTAGAGTGGATATACTTTGTGTGCTTTTATCTGAGATGTCTACATCTGAAGAGATATGCTTTGTGTGCTTTTATCTGAGATGATGCTGAACAATAGATAGTGTTAATAAATATGTGGTGGTGACGCAGGTTCAGAGTTGTAAGAGGTCTTGTTATATACACAATATGAATACAGACTCTGATATTGCGATGTTCAGATCTGCACTTAATCCCTGTTCGTGACGTTGAACATGTGTGTCGATGATGTATGATTTTGACTTTGCTGTCACTACAGACAAATACTAAATTCTGCTTCGGTACTATTTCATGTGTCGATGATGTAAATTTAGATACGAAATGAACAAGCTATGTTATTTTTATTCTGTGGGACTCGACTCGTATCAATAATCGTGCTTTCCAAATATAAAAGTTGCAATTGGTTCTAAGTTGTTGGTAAAATTTGCCGCAGATTAAGCTATGGTGCATAGCCAGGTGCTAAAAATTAACATTCGTAAATTGTTAATTTGAGTTGTTAGATCAAATACACAAATTAATATATTCTGTGTTTGATTTCCTTCATCCGAATTATCTGCTGGGGTATACTGTCTCGGTCCCAATGAAGAAAAGATGTTATATTTTAAATTGTATATGTTAGTTATCATTCTCTCTGTTCCAAAGGTTAGAATTTACCTAAACTATGGTCATAATTAACCAAAGGTTATAACAGTACTTCATCAAAAGTTATAATTCACCAAAGGTTATAATTAACCAAAGATTATAATTAACCAAAGATTATACTAGCATTTCACCGAAGGTCATAATTAACCAAAGGTCATAATTAACCAAAGGTCATAATTAACCAAAGGTCGTAATTAACCAAAGGTCATAATTAACCAAAGGTCATAATTAACCAAAGGTCATAATTAACCAAAGGTCGTAATTAACCAAAGGTCGTAATTAACCAAAGGTCATAATTAACCAAAGGTCATAATTAACCAAAGGTCATAATTAACCAAAGGTCATAAATAACCAAAGGTCGTAATTAACCAAAGATTATGCTAGTATTCCACCAAAGGTCATAATTCACTACAAGTCTTCAGAAAACATTTTTAAATTAAATTATTAGTAACAAAATAAATGATAAACATCTTATTATAAACACATAAACAAGCTGTAAGATTGGGTAGCACGCCGAGAAGTAAATATGGTTGTTAACCCCGATCCCAGGGAGAATGGATCGCTAGTACGCTACTAATTTTCTAATTAGTGATCCCAGACCCGAGTAATTTAATCTCTCAATGATCCTCAAAATAAAGATTTATATTTAACTCATGAATGGAGGAAATGGATGTTTATAGAATTAGGCTCTTCAAAAATAGATGCAGATTCATTACTCATCATTGGATTATCAAAATTAAAATATAGCATCAATTACACATTTGAAAAAAATATTGTTTTCATAGAAATATTTTCTCGTTAAGGATTTTGTAATAACAAGTTATAATGAATTAAATATCTCTTTGCAGGTTTTTAGATATAAAATAATCTGCACGTGTAATATACATATCCTAATATCTGATTGTGAAATTCAACTCCAAGGTACGTCAATATCATGCTGATTTGAATATCTTATTTAATTGACATTATCAACTATATGTATAACAAAATTGTTTTATGATATTGTACAAAATTAATTCTCATTCGAGACAGTTTGGGATTTATTTCTGTATTGAAATTTTACCTCCAGGAAACCTACATTGTCTAAACTCCAGTGGGAGATGAATGACGGTGTTTTTATATATTGGTTTATCAGTTTAGTCTTTATGTATCGTCGAAGGTTGTGCTTATTGTATCAGTGTTTGAGTATAGTATCAGGATTTCTTAAGCTAAATTCAGAATTTAATGTAGTATTTGTATAAATTGGGTTAGCGTAATAAGGATATCATTTAGAATGAATTACACTAATGACAGATAACAAAAATAAATCCCCGAGAAGCACAACATTGTTGTAAAAACTATTAGTTGTGTCTGCTCTTTTGATGAAGAATGCAATTCACTGAGCCAAGAGGAATTTAATCATTTAGCAACCCATCAAAATAGCAGCGCCATCAGAAAGTGCCCGGATATGACCTTCGTTGCTGGTTTTATTACGTTCTTTTTTAAACAACATACGCACACAGCTTAGCAAGAGATAGTTTAATTCAAACAATGTCTTGTTCATTAAATGAATTGAACTGGGCAAAGGGTTATGGCTATTCACGCCCTTTCTTTATACATAAGGTCAATCACGGAACAAATATTTACAATGTACAATGAATGAACGTATATTGTAGACAGATACGCCCAGTCAGAAGAATTTAACTTGTCACAAATGTAGATGGTACTATAAGATATGAATGATAAACATTATTTTCTAGGGAATTATACATATTGCTAGAATCGTTTTGTAGTGAATTACACGTATTACTAGAATCGTTTTGTAGTGAATTACACATATTACTAGAATCGTTTTGTAGTGAATTACACGTATATTATTTGAATCGTTTTATAGAGAATTACACGTATAATTTGAATCGTTTTTTAGTGAATTACACGCGTTAATTACACATTTTACTAGAATCGGTTTGTAGTGAATTACACGTATTTCTTGAATCGTTTTGTAGTGAATTACACGTATTACTAGAATAATTTTGTAATGAATTAAACGTATTTCTAGAATAGTATTGTAGTGAAATGCACGTATTACTTTTTTCATATTTACAAATATGACTGAAATCGGTTTGATTTGTAGTGAATTACGTATTACTTTTTTCATATTTACAAATATGACTGAAATCGGTTTGATTTGCAGTGAATTACACATACAGGAGAGAGAGAGAGAGAGAGAGAGAGAGAGAGAGAGAGAGAGAGAGAGAGAGGTGCTAAGAGTTGACAGCTTTACCAGCTTTACTTGCAATGTTTAATCATTCATCTTCCAAGTATTGCGCACGTGGATAGGGACAGTCACCTGATGAATACACGTTCCGATGTGAATATTCATGATTAGAGAGCTAAAGGCTACATGGCAACAGATGAACATTCTTTTAATGGGAAACTGTGGGACTAATGAACAATTAGACGACATACAGGATATATACCTAAGGACAGAGACGGGGTGATAATTGCGAAACAAATGCAAATACCCAACTTCAGATGAAGAGATGGAGTTCACATCCTTATCAATTTTGAAACTGGCAAAACGTTGCTCATTCTTATACGACGAGATTTCGAGGTCCTCATTCATAGCGTACACAAGTCCCGGGATATAACGTACACAAGTCCCGGGATATAGCGTACACAAGTCCCGGGATATAGCGTGCACAAGTCCCGGAATATAGCGTACACAAGTCCCAGGATATAGCGTACACAAGTCCCGGGATATAGCGTACACAAGTCCCAGGATATAGCGTACATAAGTCCCGGGATATAGCGTACACAAGTCCCGGGATATAGCGTACACAAGTCCCGGGATATACACATTATATTTTCGTTATTTTAAAGTTATGATACTATATAGAATGACGTCCTCCTTTGATGAGAAACTGTGGACTAATTAAGGACACAGAATAACACCCCCCCCCCCCCCCCCCAAAAAAAAACCTTGTTACAGAATTTCGTAGATCTATTTTTAAATGTTTTAATATTGCTAAAATCCCATATTTTCCACAAATTTTCCTAGGAAACCTTATTTAGTTTTGCATTAATTACAAATATTTACTTGAAAATTCAGTGGAAAAACATTACCCAAAAATTGAAATCCCTATAAAAATTTCTGTTGTTGCAACAAATCTTCGCTTGTTATCCAGGCAGGATTAGCCTAGACAAGATGTCCGCTCAACGTCAAAGCGCTGCCTAGAACTACGAAACAGCTACGGTCAGGAACGCACCCCATTTCTCATACGTTGTTTGATATCGAAAAGGATAATCTTCCTTCTATGACTAGTAGATGTGTGAAGTTTATTTCAGAGAGAAAGGAGAAATTTTAATACATGTAACACATCATAATTTTTTCAAACAAAGTACGCCATTCATATAAAAACAAAACCAGAAATGTTCTGTTCCATTTAAAATATTGATTAATATGTTAAGCTTGAAAGTCTTCTGTAGAGTTCTGATCTGGTCACTCGCTTGTTCTGATCTGGTCACTCGCATGTTCTGATCTGGTCACTCGCATGTTCTGATCTGGTCACTCGCATGTTCTGATCTGGTCACTCGCATGTTCTGATGTGGTCACTCGCATGTTCTGATCTGGTCACTCGCATGTTCTGATGTGGTCACTCGCATGTTCTGATCTGGTCACTCGCATGTTCTGATGTGGTCACTCGCATGTTCTGATCTGGTCACTCGCATGTTCTGATGTGGTCACTCGCATGTTCTGATGTGGTCACTCGCATGTTCTGATGTGGTCACTCGCATGTTCTGATGTGGTCACTCGCATGTTCTGATGTGGTCAATCGCATGTTCTGATCTGGTCACTCGCATGTTCTGATGTGGTCACTCGCATGTTCTGATCTGGTCACTCGCATGTTCTGATGTGGTCACTCGCATGTTCTGATGTGGCCACTGGCGTGTTCTGATGTGGCCACTGGCGTGTTCTGATGTGGCCACTGGCGTGTTTTGATCTGGTCACTCGCGTGTTTTGATCTGGTCACTCGCGTGTTTTGATCTGGTCACTCGCGTGTTCTGATGTGGTCACTCGCGTGTGTTGATCTGGTCACTTGTGAGTTCTAAACTGACCACTCGCATGTTATGGTCTGGCAACTTCTGACGTGTTCTGGTTTGGACACTCGTGAGTTCTAATCTGGCCCCTCACGTGTTCTGATCTGGCCATTCGCATGTTGTGATCGGGGACTCTGTGTCCAGTGTTTAGAGCATCACACTCAAAATCGCAAGGCCTCTCACCTCTAGTTGGAGCTGGTTCGCCGATATATGTGAGAAAGTTTGACAGTTTACTTTCAGGAGGTCGGTGGTCTCTTCCCGAATGCATTGTATCTGGGTTCTCTCCTTCACCAGTAAAAAGACTGGACATCACCAGATAACTGAAAAATTGTTGAGTGCTGCGGAAAACAACAATCAATCAATCATGTGATCTAGCCACTCGCGTGCGTGTTTTGACCTGGCCACTCGTGTCTCTGATCTTGCCACTGGCACGTTTTGGTCTGGCCATTCGCTCATATACATGTAGGGATGGATACAAAGGAGCGAAAGTGTAGAACTGAAGCGACAAAGAATCTAGTATCTCTCCTTCGCCTCTGCAACTTCAGAATTTTCTTTCATCTCCTTCAAAGTTTCGCCATCATGATCTCTTGGCACGTGTGCGTGAAACCAGAAAAACTGATGTATTTTGGCGCGAGTAAGGATCTGGTACATGTATATTTTAGTTTATTAAAAAATTCACATACACGTGCATTTGTAAGAATACGTTAAACTATATCAACATGAATAAATTTTCTTATTGCAAAATAGTTGTGCTTTACTCCAGGTTTTTTATAGATAGTGATAATTTTATTTCAGTATCATTGCAGCCCAGAAGGAAGAACTTGATTATCAAGCCATCCGTGCATGCGTTTATCGAAACTTCCTTACGTGAGGACACGAATAGGCGAAAGGGCGAGTGTGTGAAGTTGTGAGGGTGAGAGTGCGACGATACTAAGGGGAAGTTATTAAGGGGGAAGGAGAGAGGATGAAGTTACTAAGGGGAGAAGACAGGGTGAAGTTACTAAGGGGAAGGAGAGAGGGCGAAGGCGTGTCGTTCGCCTTTGCACTTTCACTCCTTCGCTCTAGTAACTTTGCATTCTCACTGGGCTTCCTTTGTACTTCCGCTACTACGCCCTTGCACTTTCGCCCCTTCGTCCTGATCATTATAGGATCAAGTGGCCCCATCAGAACATCATTGGTTTCTCATCAACCCGTGCTTAAATCTTTCACTTTTTACTAAAGAGGCTAGGGACTAACCCGGATCCTATAGAATATGAATAGGTTTGATCATGATAAAGGTAACATGAATGTGATTTCTGCTAAATCGATTTTGGCTATTTTGCACGTTTTACACAAATTACCGCCATATTCCATTGTTTATTTACCGCCATAATACGATAAACCTACGAGGGCGAGTCAATAAGTAACCATCCTAACTTATATATGGTTGGATCCACTTCTTCTTTTTCGATGTAATTGCCCTCTAGTGTGATGCACTTGGACCAACGGTATTCAAGTGCCATCAGCCCAGAATTGAAAAAGTCATGATCCTTACCATTGACACACTCTTCAATTGCCGTCACAACTTCTTTGTCAGATCGGAAATGACGTCCACGGATATATTTTTTCAAGTTTGGGAATAGGAAGAAACCGCTAGAAGTCGTTAGAAGCTAGGTCAGGCGTATAGGCAGGATGTGGTATTAATTCATAAACGTTTCGCTCTATAGCATCCATTGCAACTTTGCCGTGTAGACTCTCGTGTTGCCTTGTTGCAGCAAAACACCTTTAGAGCGTTTTTTACGGATGGCGGTTATCAACTGGTCTAGCAAGTTTGCATAGTACACTCCAGTTATTGTACTTCTTTTTGGTAAAAAGTCCAACATGATAAATCTTTCTGCGTCCCAAAATACTGTGGCCATCACCTTGCCAGCAGATGGTTGCGTCTTGAACTTATCTGGCCTCTGGGACCCCGGTCCTACCCACTGACGACTGAGTTTTATTCTTTGGCTCATAATAATAAATCCAAGTCTCATCTACAGTTTGGGGGCTTCCGTGTCATGTTTGACATTCAATATCTTATTAAGAATGAGTCAATACGCGTGCAATTTTGTACCCAGGTATAAAATATGTATTGAAACAAGGCATGAAAATCGTGACCGTCTTGGTCAATCGGAAATGAGATATGCTGGATACTTATTGACTCGCCCTCGTAGTACACGTAATTCAAACAAAGAACGGAAGCATGGGATGATATATATTTTTGGTTGTGATAAGTACAAGCATACAATTCCTAAAAGAAAATTAAACTAAAGTAAGGGATCTATAAATATCCTATGATGTTAAGAAGTTGAATTATATTAACTCTATACAAAATTTCCCCACTGTGTTGCACTTAAATGAGAAATCAAGGTAATGAATTACATTCCACACGATGAATTGTATTCATTTTACTTGTGAAAATATAAATCTAGTTTTCATTTTCATCATTTTTTGAAGAAGGAAATAAAATGTTTGCAGCAAGTGTCGTAAATGTCTACTGACTGAACTGAGTGTATAACCAGAGAGAGAGAGAGAGAGAGAGAGAGAGAGAGAGAGAGAGAGAGAGAGAGAGAGAGAGAGAGAGAGAGAGAGAGAGAGAGAGAGAGAGAGAGAGAGAGAGAGAGAGAGAGAGAAGAGAGAGAGAGAGAGAGAGAGAGAGAGAGAGAATATAACAACATTGTGTAATCAATATCTCTGCTTTAGATCTCTACAGAGATTCAAGATGTTGAAAAAAGTAGTCTCCTTGATGAGAAAATAATGACGTAATAATGATGACGTAGGGTGGGACGTATAAAATTGTTTTCCAATCAGAGAGTATTGTTCATTTTAGTTTTTAAAGGGGCTGATTTTACAATCCTCCCAAAATTTTGTTTTTCACGTTTAATGATCAAAATCCACTGTCTAATGTGTTTAAAAGGTTTCACAAAAATAAGGTCATACGGGGGGTCCATTATAGAGAGTTTATCATTTGTTGCGTAAGCAAAGATTGAGGTAATATCATTGTTTACAAAGTTATCAATCTAAGATTAAAGGGGCCTCAGTGGCCGAGTGGTTAGAGTATCGGGCTCAAAATCACAAGGCCTCTCACCTCTGTCGGCGCGTGTTCGAATCTCGGCCGCGGCGTTATGTGAGCAAGTTTGCCAGTTTACTTGCGGAAGGTCGGTGGTCTCTTCCCAGGTACACTGTATCTGGGTTCTCTCCTCCACCAACAAAAACTGGACGCCACCAGATAACTGAAAAATTGTTGAGTGTGGCGGAAAGCAATAAATAATCAGTCAATCAATCTAAGATTATGATATATATCACATGTCAAGTACTCTTCACGTAAACTGTGCCGTTTAAAAGTTATATTTGTGTCTGTGCAAAATTTGGATAGTTTAAATTACAAAATTAAACATTTCAATTGTTTGTTTGTACATATAAACAAGACTAGAGTACATAACACAAAGTGAAAGCTAAATTATTGCTCTTTTCCTTTCATTACAAGGGCAGACGAGCTCGAAGGTACTACGGAGAATCGGATGTTTATTACATGTCATAATGGGTTATCCCTCGGGAGACTTTTGCCTTTAAAAATTTATCGCTTTCTACCTTATAATAGACTGGCCAGAATACAGTATGCAATGTCATAAAGTCAAGTACTGCTAATAATGCAGTTGAGTGTGATAATCATTTTTCACCGAAATCAATTTGATTACCTTAGTTCTGAAATATGAATGATAAACCAATTTCTAGAATTACAGGGAATGGCCAGTAAGTGCATAAAGGTCTTTATCATAGTACAAAAGTACATATAATTATTGATTTTTCTTCAAAAGAACTCCATGAAATAGTCTTTTTCTTTTGTCATCAAATGAAAAACTGATTTACTTTATTCTCTATACATTCTCTATACGCCTGGCAAGTGATTCTCATTGAAAGGAAATTCAAGTTTATATGAACGCATGGTTTTGTTTTTGGGGGGTTTTTTGGGGGTTTTTTTGGGGGGGGGAGTCCTTTCTGTATTGTGTATCATACATGTAATTGTATGAATATCCTTTTTGTATAAATTCATATGTGAGTAGAACATACAGATTTGTTTGAGACTGCATTATCAGTTATTAATGAAGTCTTTATTCAGCAGTAACTCTCTCTCTCTCTCTCTCTCTCTCTCTCTATATATATATATATATATATATATGCGTGTGTATATATATATATATATATATATATATATATATATATATATATATATAAATTATCATTCAGAATAACTGCACACTAGATAAGTATTTCACATGACTGAATATGGCCTTGTATCGATGACGTGAGACAATCGTGTAGTACTGTATCAAATGTAGGTTAATTAAACAGGAACACCGTGTATTGCTAATCTATGTCGGTGAATGGTTTGTTCTATTTTCACGAATTATTGTTAAAATGGTTTGTTTACAACCCTTTACTACGTAGTATTGAATTATGGCAGAATTTCAAAAAACAAATAGTAGGTTAAACTTTTTAATCATAAGCACCCAAAGAAATTATTGTAACCAGATTGGTAATTGATAGGCTTTAATTGTTGAAGTACATAAATAGGCAACTTCATTATGTCGGACAAAACACGTTTTAAAATCTACTCAGATACCAACCGAGGAAACCATGAAGAAACATATTCTCCTACTGGGCGATAAAACACACACACACACACACATTATCAAATTTTCGGTTCGGGACGATTTGTCCCTTTGTCGGGATTATACAATAGTGCACAGAAATAAAGTGAAAGAAGGAAATAATAAACAAATGCAAATTAGCATTGAAACTAAAATACAATGCCTGAGAAAAAAGTCTACATATTGAAATCATCGAGTGTTACAAAAAAAACCAAAAAACCCAAAAATCAAACAGACAAAAAAAAAAAAAAAAAAACACCAGCCAACTAAACAAACAAAAAAAACAACAAAAAAAAAACAACGACAACAACAACAACAAAACAAAAAAACCAACCAACAAACAAACAACAACAAAAAACTGGACTCATATAAGAAATAAATTTCACCTTTGAATTTAAAATACACGAGGGCAAGAACTGCGACTTCATAAAAAAGAATGCTGACTATAGGCGTTGGTTCTCACCCTTATATGTACGTACTTCAAAAATGGAAGAAGTCGGGATTCTCGCCCACATTTTCAACTCGTATTTATTTTTAAAGAGCTTTGCGATTTTACAAATGAGATTTTTTTTAATGTAAATTAGAATTCATCATTAAATGATTATTGAGTTAATTAATTGATTGCTAGTAACGCCTTATGATTAGGGTTAATTGATTGAGAGTTAATTAATTGATTGCTCTTAATTACAACTTCTTTTGATTGGGGGTAGAAAAATTTGTTCCATGAAATCAAGCTTTAAAACGTCATATAGTTTAAAATGTTTATTGAAATAAATAAATAACCATTTCGTTTGTCAAATTACATTATATCATTGAGTAAAATATGGTTAAACTTCATTTTTCATAGCTTAACTCATTTGCAATTGATCTCTCGGAGTGTACATTTTCACTGTGTTTTGATCTTAAATATCAAAGGTCATTTTAAAGGTCATCAGGTCAAATATTTTGGTGTCAATGGAAAGGGTCTGCCACAAGCAATATACATTCTAAAAATAAAAGGTCTACCTCGTGGTGCAAAAGATATGACCATGGTTAAAGTTTTTGCCACAGACAGACGGACAGACGTAAATTATATGCCCTCTTATCTTTGATTCCAGGTGCAAAAAATCACGATCATTTAAAATAATGATAAACACACAATAAACAATAATGACATAAATACTTTGGGCAGTCGATAAACAATAAACAATGAATAATGACATGAATACTCTGGGCAGTCGATAAACAATAAACAATGAATAATGAGATGAATACTCTGGGCAGTCGACAGGCAGCCTTGCCTCTTACATTCCCGGAGCTGAGAAAGATTTGGGGTTCCCGCTTCCTGTAAAAAGGGAGGGGACCTCCTGGTAGTTCACATCAATCGTAATTTAGACTCCCAATTTCACAACATTACCCCAACCCTTCAAGGAAGAATGTCCCAATTCCTAAAAAGAAAGACCATTCTCTGATAGATTTTTCTGAAAAAACTTATTAATATAATTGCTCCCAGTGTTGAAAACTGCACATTTAAAACAATACAGAGATCAAATCAATTCAGTGTATATTTTACCCTAAAACTAGCAAACTTATAACAGTTCAAAACATGGTCACACAGAGTGTGACAGTCACACAGCACATCATAGGACATCCACGAACAGGATAGTCACGTCACAGAGTCACACGGAACGTCACGAACACGTCCCAGGAAAGGGATCATCTTGGACATCTGACATGGCACACCACACGAAACGACATCGCAACTTTCAGGTCAGCAGATGAACCCCACAAAGAAAGGTCCCCACCTAACAACGGCAAGATTACTGCAGTCTCAGCTATCCTTCCCCACATTCCAGGGCCCAGTGAACATGGAGGAGTTTACATCCCTCACACAACTCGAACCCCCTTGCGATGACTGAACTTGGATTGTCCCTGGTTCATTGTAACTTTAACCTGGGCCGTACAGTCATAAACCAACGACCAATGGGAACTCGTGAAGACAACAGCAACAAACCCATCCCATTCATTACCTAGAGATTTGTCAGGGGAAGATTCTCGGTTCCCTCTCGGTCCGAGAGGGAACACTCCTATCCCACCAACCATCAGCAACCCTGACCGAGTCGTACAGGGACACAACCCCCGCCCCCGCAGGGCTATCCCAATCCTTTAAAGGCCCAAGCACAGTGCAGTCACTATGGAACCAACACACAGTGGTGCATTCCCTAAGGTCCTGATAGGCCACTGCTTCTTTAACCATACTGGGGCATCTATTGTGCCCCTTGGCAACAATCTCTAGCACTACCATTGAAGCTTGAATGACTTTTACTCTCGCATGGAATACCTACACCAGATCTCGCCACAAACCTCAGCGCATATCAACTTACCAACATAACATTTGAATGCATCCTCACCCCCAGACTTCTCCTTTGCCTCCGAGAACTGGTCATCCACTAGATGCCAGACTGGAGTCTGTGCAACTCTGCTGTTCCGTCCGACTGGTTTGACCATGCAAATCACATTGAGACGAGAGGCATGCGAGCTGCAGCTGGAGCTGCACCCTATAATACCAAACCACCTGTCTCGACATCAGTGACCAAGTGGCCGTCACCAGGAACGGACTGCTCACCACCACCAGCACCCATCATACTAACATCCCAACCTTCAGACACTATGGAAGGATCAGTACACATGGTACAGAATGCCTCAACAGTAATGTCAACATAAAAACCTAGAGAATACCCCAAGAAGTCATATCGCTATGGCAACCGACACTATTCCCGGTGTCCTCCAATCAACCATCCTGGTAATTAATACCTGCCTCAGTGCCTCCGGCCAACCACAAACTTCTCATAGGTGCCTGGCAGCACCCCGGTTTGTGTCGATCCCTACATCATTCCGGGCCTTATGTTACAATAGTCGTCTACAAAACTCCACTGCTTACCACCGACACACAACTACTGTGCTTCACTGGCACCTCCACCACATGATACAAATCGTTCACTGCTGAACTCTGTACAAAATGACATGAACGATCTCCCAACATTGGCGGAATATCAACCAAACCAAGCTGGTCCACAAACCTCTAACCTAATGAAAGATGACATTGGATCCCCTGGTTATTTTCATATTGGGGCAGGGGGTACAAGTTGAGGGAATCCCCAATTATTTGTCATAGATGCATGTCCATTTTCCTCCTGCTTCACAGAGGAGTAGATATCCGGCACATCCGTTCTGATATAAGCCACTGCCACTGGTTGTTCGCTGACAAAACAAGACATAAAGGACTCCTCCTGTAAACACATTTGATGTGACTTAATACGTTGTCCCTCAGTGATGTGTTAGATTGATAAATGGGTTACTCACACCCTTCACTAACTTCCGAGTCCCAGATTTATTCCAACACCCAGGAGGTAAAGTACTAGTATCAACTTGTTTATACTTATCGTTACCATACTCGCTAGAAACATACATTGTCCCTTTGTTATATTCCACCTCCGATTCACCCCTCATGGGTCACTGCCGAACCTAAATCAACTATGTGGAGAACATCTGTGTCATACAATCCCCATGCAGTTCTAACTTCTACTAATGAACCTCCATCTTCCAGCATAGACTGACATTGCTCCCCAAGTAATTTCTCAAAACGTGAAGCCACCCCTAGGATCATCCTTGCCATCAATCACCCTTTCTCCAGTTTCTCCAGTTTTGACTCCCGGACCAGTTCTACCCATGAGCTAACGACACTACCTTCATGGCTGCACCCAGTTCCTGGGTCCCTGCTAGACTCCTCCATTGAGCTAACTCGCCCTAAGGATGTCCCTGCCTTTCGGTGCCCACACACCTCGCTCTTCTACAAATATTTTTGGCCTATCTCACAACTACATGTACATAAAATGCCTAAACAAACAACCGATTCAAGTTCAATCATGACAAAAATTTGATCTCATGTATATCAAAAATCACAAAGTACCACATTTTTCAAAATGGCTTCCACCTACGATCACGTGGCCCACACTATGATCCGCGGCACAGGTGGGCAAAACTATCCTACTGGCGACGTCAATAAAGTGATCCTCTATCTGGCAGAAATAAAACACCAAAAACCCGATAACTATAGGAATAAACGAATATATATTGATAGAAACACAAGAAACAAAGAATATAGGTAAAAATACTCTGGACAATCAACACGCGGTCTTGCCTCTTTCGGAGCTGAGAGAGATTCGGGGTTTACGCTTCCAGTAAAAGGGGAGCGGACCCCCTGGTAATTCGCCGCATTCGTAATTTAGACACCAAATTTCACTCTCAGAGAGAGAGAGAGAGAGAGAGAGAGAGAGAGAGAGAGAGCTAATACCAATAACACTCAAAATCCAAAGTGTCGTATCTAAATATGCACGTAGATTCGAAGTCAAATGAGGATATGTAAAGCACTGAAAAGACCAACGACACGAATAATATAGAATTGTCAAATTTTCAGTATGACCCGCCCATTCTTCAGTAACTCATGCTTAAAAACAAAAGCCAAATAAATGTAAGAAACTAAGATGGTTTGTGAAACATTGATGTCTCTGTGTAGCAGCAAAGTAATTATGGTATTCAAAATTCAAAGAAAGGTCTTGTCTACAGAAATACGCATGTGAAATTTGAAAGTCATACACTAACCAATAAAACGTTATGGTCTAGTTTGAATTTTATCAGAAATAGGTTAAAATCCCAAGTTAAGAATGTTACCGTGTATTCAAACTGAAAGGTGAAGATAACGAATAGTGATCAATCTCATAACGCCAATAAGGAATACAAAATTAAGAGTTGGGCTAAAACGGACTCCTGGACATACCAGAGGTGGGATCAGGTGTTTAAGAGGAGTAAGCATCCCTTGTCAACTGGACACACCAGCCGTGAGCCCTATAATTTGATCAAGGAAATAAAGACACCCGTATCCAAAATCGGTGTGTAAAGAACGGACCAACAATTGGTATGAAACACACCAGACAGCATTTGACCTAATGGAAAGTTGTATTGGCAAACTAAATTGTTCTAACGACCATATAATTTGTGAAATGCCTACTTTAAACGAGACTGTTGAAACGACTACAACATCAACTTGTTTGTTAGTAGCCTGCCTCGATTTAAAATCAGATAAATGCAGAGCAAGCTCTTGCGTATCGAATCAGTTGGGAGATATAAACACCATAATTATGCATGCGATAACTGAATAATTTGTTTGTTTGTTTGTTTGTTTTTTATAGCAGCCTGAGCAATTTTTCAGCTATCCGGCGGCTGTCACCATTACCGGTGACAGGGCTGCAAATTTAGGCCTATGCTCGGCACTCAGGGCCTTTGAGCAGGGAGGGATCTTTATCGTGCCACACCTACTGCGACACGGGACCTTGGTTTATACGGTCTCATCCGAAAGACCGGCATCCACGTCCCACAGTGGGATTCGAACCCCCGACTCAAGGATCATCAGATCTTTAAGCCCGACGCTCTAACCACTGCGCCACGCGGGCGACTAACTGAATAATGCTACATACCCGTAAATATGGGAAGTTGCCGATGGCGAAGCTGAAGTCATCCCGTTTATCGTAAAGTTGAGTTGTGAGTTTACCGTTAAAATCTACGTTCAATAAAATAGCTAAGTGCGAAGCAGATGTGGAAGACTCTGTAGTGTCTTTTATATCGAGATCAATGGAATATATCGAATCGACATATGAATGAAAATTACTATTGTAAACAGATAAAATGTCATCGATGTATCTAAATGTCGAGTTGAAGGTTACAGCAAGAGATTTTTCTTCTTGTGTAGAAGCTTTTGAATAAACTCTGCCTCACAAGAATATATCAGGTCAGCTAACAAAGGAGTACAATTCGTGCCCATGGGGAATTCCAACAGACTGCAAGAAGGCCTGATAACTTAAGATTACAAAAATATTGTCAATGAGGAACTTCAGATCTTCTTATAATATCAAATTCAGATTACCTGAGCGTAGAATCAGAATGATTGATTGATTATATATTGTTTAATGTTCCTCTCGAGAATCTTCACTCATATGGAGACGTCACCATTGCCGGTGAAGGGCTGTGAAATTTAAGCCGATGCTAGGTGCTTACGACCTTTAAGTAGGGAGGAATCTTTATCGTGCCACACCTGTTGTGACACGGACCTCGGTTTCTGTGGTGTCATCCGAAGGACCGCCCCATTTAGTCGCCTCTTACGACAAGCAAGGGGTACTGGGGATCTTGTCCAACCCGGATCCCCGCGGGCTTAGAATCAGAGTATTGTTTACCAAGTAATTATTTGAATGATCACTAGATATTAATATTTGCTTTCCCCATTTTTTTTGAAGAAGCAACTGTCTATTATGTCAAAAAGTATAGTCTTTAATTAATCTAATTTCATTTAATTCATCATTTAACTCGACGAATGGTCGTGTAAAGTGTTGAAAAGTCATGTGTTTGATGTAAATGATTTGAGAAAAGCATTGCCACTCATTGATAAGTTTTTATTATGTTCTTATGTAGAGTTCGTCAGAGGTTTTCCGTCACAAGACTTAGCAGCTAGATTCAATATGGACAAAATTATTTGTATATAATGCTTGGGAGTTTACCTTTATAACCACCTCGTGGTGTGATTTACAGTAACGTCAAAATGTTTTAAGAAACTTATCCTCGTATTAGAGTAATTTTGGATTGTACAGAAATCAGAGTTTAAACTCCTAGCTTAACAGTATTAATTCTGAAATGTACTCCAATTATAAAAGCCCCTTGACTGAGAATACGCCTTGGAATGTTGTATTTACTAATTCATTGTACACAGGTAACAGTAGTGATGAAACTAATACTGCATTTTTAATAATGACCAAGTCAGGGTTTTTGATTGAAGTCAAAGTTCAACACAAATACAAGATAACTACAAGCTTCTTTTCTGAGTGAAATGATCATTTTATTCGTGCTATGTAGGTGGCACTAAAACAAGAAATAGCGCGGCTTCGTATTCATGTCGAAAGAGCGATAAGGCGGAGGAAAGAATATCGTATAATTGGTAGAGTCATTCGTCATTATAATCAGATATGGACTGTTCATGTAATACTAACCAATTTCAGAGGACTTTTTTTCTAGATAAATGTGATTAGATTTACTAGGAATCTAATTGATGTATAATGATATCAAAATGCAAATACATGTTATATACAATTATCTTCAATGAGCATTGTAAATTTATCACGGGTACTGTTACACACTTATCATTGTACAACATTACATTTTGTCTTTGCATATAAATTTACATATATACATCTTATTCATCTGATATCAAATGAAATAATTGATATTGAAAAAAAAAAATTAAAAATCGGTATATTGCAATGTCAAATTGCATTTCAAAAAAAAAATAAATAAATAATAAAAAAAAAATAATAATAAAAGGAGACAAATATGAATATTATTAGATAAACAATGACCACTTTGCCTATAAAAAATAATAATAAAAAAAAATAATAAAAAATTAAAAAAAAAAAATAATAAAAATAATAATACCTATACCTATAAAAAATAAATGACACAAATGACAAAGGCATGGGTTTATTAATATACAGTGTAATATACACAATATATAGCAAGTTGTCTCGTAATATACATTCCTCAGCCTTGATGAAATAAACTGCATACACCTTGTGCACTGTATATAGAGATATAAACAATCATATCAATGTCAATATTACCAAAAAAAATTGCACAGTTATTTTCAATAAATTCTCATCAGCAATTACTGACATCAACACTAAGTAATGAAAGAATTTACACGATTCTGAAAATTTTGGGCAAGAAATAATCAAAGTAAAATCTGTTTATTCTCTCTATATGGTAGTCCTGTCTTATATTTTACAAAAGAGTCGCACCAACGGAGCCTAGCTAGTGCCATTTATCCTATCACGTGGTAGAGATGAGAATGCTTAAGTTTGTAGGTGCCACCACTGGTCCTTTCAAGTTACACATGTTCTTGTGCTCCAGGTTAGAAAAGGTCCTCAGGGTAAACGAAAATTGTTGCATAAAATGGTAAAAATAGTAAATTATGTACAAACATCTAGCATGAAATTTACAAACATATTTACACAACAATTTATGTTTATTCTTTCTTTGTCTTTGGTTTGTTAATAAACCTTTCACTTACAGGTGTTAGGAACATATGAATATAAATATAGCAGAGCAAACTTAGTGAACTCTAACAGAGCAAATCTAGTGAACTCTAGCAGAGCAAATCTAGTGAACTCTAGCAGAGCAAATCTAGTGAACTCTAGCAGAGCAAATCTAACAAACTCTAGCAGAGCAAATCTAGTGAACTCTAGCAGAGCAAATCTAGTGAACTCTAGCAGAGCAAATCTAGTGAACTCTAGCAGAGCAAATCTAGTGAACTCTAGCAGAACAAATCAAGTGAACTCTAGCAGAGCAAATCAAGTGAACTCTAGCAGAGCAAATCTAGTGAACTCTAGCAGAGCAAATCTAGTGAACTCTAGCAGAACAAATCAAGTGAACTCTAGCAGAGCAAATCAAGTGAACTCTAGCAGAGCAAATCTAGTGAACTCTAGCAGAACAAATCAAGTGAACTCTAGCAGAGCAAATCAAGTGAACTCTAGCAGAGCAAATCTAGTGAACTCTAGCAGCGCAAATCTAGTGAGCAAATCAAGTGAACTCTAGCAGAGCAAATCTAGTGAACTCTAGCAGAGCAAATCTAGTGACCTCTAGCAGAGCATATCTAGTGAACTCTTGCAGAGCAAATCTTGTGAAATCAAGCAGTGCAAATCTAGTGAACTCTTGCAGAGCAAATCTAGTGAACTCTAGCAGAGCAAATCTTGTGAACTCTAGCAGAGCAAATCTAGTGAACTCTAGCAGAGCCAATCTTGTGAACTCTAGCAGAGCAAATCTAGTGAACTCTAGCAGAGAAAATCTAGTGAACTCTTGCAGAGCAAATCTAGTGAACTCAAGCAGAGAAAATCTTGTGAACTCTTGCAGAGCAGATCTAGTGAACTCTAGCAGAGCAAATCTTGTGAACTCTAGCAGAGCAAATCTTGTGAACTCTAGCAGAGCAAACTTAGTGAACTCTAACAGAGCAAATCTTGTGAACTCAAGCAGTGCAAATCTAGTGAACTCTTGCAGAGCAAATCTAGTGAACTCTAGCAGAGCAAATCTTGTGAACTCTTGCAGAGCAAATCTAGTGAACTCTAGCAGAGCCAATCTTGTGAACTCGAGCAGAGCAAATCTAGTGAACTCTAGCAGAGCAAACTTAGTGAACTCTAACAGAGCAAATCTAGTGAACTCTAGCAGAGCAACTAGCAGAGCAAATCTAGTGAACTCTAGCAGAGCAAATCTAGTGACCTCTAGCAGAGCATATCTAGTGAACTCTTGCAGAGCAAATCTTGTGAAATCAAGCAGTGCAAATCTAGTGAACTCTTGCAGAGCAAATCTAGTGAACTCTAGCAGAGCAAATCTTGTGAACTCTAGCAGAGCAAATCTAGTGAACTCTAGCAGAGCCAATCTTGTGAACTCTAGCAGAGCAAATCTAGTGAACTCTAGCAGAGAAAATCTAGTGAACTCTTGCAGAGCAAATCTAGTGAACTCAAGCAGAGAAAATCTTGTGAACTCTTGCAGAGCAGATCTAGTGAACTCTAGCAGAGCAAATCTTGTGAACTCTAGCAGAGCAAATCTTGTGAACTCTAGCAGAGCAAACTTAGTGAACTCTAACAGAGCAAATCTTGTGAACTCAAGCAGTGCAAATCTAGTGAACTCTTGCAGAGCAAATCTAGTGAACTCTAGCAGAGCAAATCTTGTGAACTCTTGCAGAGCAAATCTAGTGAACTCTAGCAGAGCCAATCTTGTGAACTCGAGCAGAGCAAATCTAGTGAACTCTAGCAGAGCAAACTTAGTGAACTCTAACAGAGCAAATCTAGTGAACTCTAGCAGAGCAACTAGCAGAGCAAATCTAGTGAACTCTAGCAGAGCAAATCTAGTGAACTCTAGCAGAGCATACCTAATGGACCCTAGTTTCAATATTTTTTTTCATGATATATACGTGAGCAGAATAGAATCGGACCTTCATATGGATAATGGTAAGATAAATCGAAATTGTTGTTTGCATTTCCTGCCCATGTTAACCGATCGCGGTAGCTCAGTGGTTAGAGCGTTCGCTTCGTAACCGGGAGGTCATGAGTTCGAACTTCGCTCGTGCCATGCCTAAGACGTAAAAATAGGTAGTGATTGCTCCTTTGCTAAACGCTTGGCATCTAGCAGGTCCCGTGTCACGGTAGGCGTTGGCACGTTAAAGAACCCTCACTGCTACGGTCCTGAACGCTAAGCATAGGTTTAAATTTGCGGTACTTCACCTACAGCTGGTGACGTCTCACTATGAGTGAAAAATTCTCGAAGGGGTCTAAAACAAACAACCACACAAACCTACCCATGTTTTTGAAATCACTGGTTGTTTTCACTTTTCATCGATATAGGACAATAGCTTTAATCAAGTGCTTATCAAACAATAATAACACGATCAGACAGTTCTGATTGTGAAGGAACAGTCTTTTATTGTTCATCTATATGGATAGAAATTGCTTTATATATTATACAGTAATAAAATGGGGGGGGGGTTATTAGAAAAGTGATAATCCAACAATTTGATAGCTTTTATGCTTTTAAAAGGCGTTAATTAGTCAATAATTACAACAACACCTGTTTTGTATATAGGAGCAATGTATGAATTGGGAATTTCCAAATGAATGTGTTGTTCGTGACATATAAATGAACCGCACCAGACTTCCCACTTCATTTTGTATAGAGCAACAGAGGGATTCTAAAACGGAAGAGATAAGTAAGACATTATTTAAGATCTCCTTTTTGTATATTAATCTTCTCAAGTAATCTGAAATTTTTGCGTGTCATATCAATATATCCACATTTGGAAATTCTATGACCTATAATTCTGTAAAGACAAAACCGATAGTAATCCAAGTATTATATATAAATGTTTATTAAAATCTTCCCAAGGAATCTTACATGTTGGTTATTGCGTGCCGCAGAAAGTGCTGACTGACGGACAGACTGAATGATCACTATAGGGCACCCGCGACATAGGAGATTGATTGATTATTTATTGCTTTCCGCCACACTCAACAATTTTTCAGTTATCTGGTGGCGTCCAGTTTTTGTTGGTGGAGGAGAGAACCCAGATACAATGTACCTGGGAAGAGACCACCGACCTTCCGCAAGTAAACTGGCAAACTTGCTCACATAACGCCGCGGCCGAGATTCGAACGCGCGCCGACAGAGGTAAGAGGCTTTGTGATTTTGAGCCCGATGCTCTAACCAGTCGGCCACGGAGGCCCCTGCGACATAGGAGAACCCAAAAATGTTTGTTACTGCATATCGTAAATGCGGCAGTGTTTCTTTTTTATGTAAAACAATATTTTACAAACAAAGCTGAATGAAGGATTTTAGTCCCATTAGATAAAAGGGTGAAGGAAAGCGGAGTAATCTCGTTTAGAAACGCTGAAGAATGAAAACTGCAGTGTTGTGTCATAAACTCAAAGATATTTCGCTGTTTTCTCCTGGTTTTCAAATCGAGACCCAAATATTGAACAATGATTCCGTAGACATTTGTATGTTGGAACGTCCATGTTCGAAGTGTTTAAAGAAGTGACTATGTTAAGAATAAAGGAAATGTATTTGATTACTTTCCGTGTCTGGGCCAGTGATTCTCTCTAAAACATGTAAGTTAATGCTTCAGGTAATTGTTTTCCAGATTAACTGATTCTGAGTAGACCCTACGTGAACCCAGAACTGATACAGAACTGACCGAGAGCAAAACAGAAAGTGAAAGCGAATCCAGCTGACGTTCTCTATTTTCTTTTCACAGTTGAAAAGGAAAGGGAGTACATCTGTAAGTAGACTGTATTGTGACTTTTAACATTTCTTTATTGTACATAGGATTTGTTTGTTTGTTTTGCGTCCCATTTGGCAATATTCCACTAATGTACAAACGTTGTCAGCTTTATGTAGAGTTCCACATTTTTTACATAAATATGGTGCTTATGGCCGAAGCAATGAGGTTCTTTATTGTACCCTTCGGCACCTTTATTGTCATCTTCGGTGACACAGGACCTCCATTTCTAAGGTTATATCTGATGAAAGACTTTCACTTTTTATGCCGGATGCTTGGCGCAGGAACAGTAATTACCCATGCTAAACATCTGATGCGACGCCGCATTCGAAAATGAAACTACTTCCGGTTTACAAGGTGCCATGACCGGTATGTTTACTAAGATATTTCGTCCCTCGCATCGTTTGTTATACGAGGGCAAGTCAATAAGTAACCAGCCTAACTTATTTCCGGTTGAGATCCACCTCTTCTCTTTCGATGTAATTGCCCTCAAGTGTGATGCACTGTCATCAGCGGTGTTCAAGTGCCATCAGGGCCTTTCCTTGACTCCTCAACTGCTGTCACGACTTCTTTGTCAGACCGGAAATGACGTCCACTGATATCCTTTTTCAAGTTTAGGAATAGGAAGAAGGCGCTAGGAGCTAGGTCAGGCGAATAGGCAGGATGTGGTATAATTCATACCCATTTCGCTCTGCAGCATCCATCGCAATTTTGCGAGTGTGGACTCTCGCGTTGTCCTGTTGCATCAAAACACCTTTAGAGAGTTTACCTTGGCGTTTTTCATGGAAGGCGGTTCTCAGCTGGTCTAGCAAGTTTGTATAGTACACTCCTTTATTGTACTTGTGTAAAAAGTCCAACATAATAACGCCTTTTGCGTCCCAAAATACTGTGGCCATCACCTTGCAAACAGATGGTTGCGTCTTGAACTTCTTTGGCCTCGGGGACCCCGGCCCTACCCACTGACGACTCTGAGCTTTATTCTCTGATTCATAATAATGAACCCAAGTCTCATCTACAGTCACCAGATGCAAACGAAAATCACCTTTTGACCCAATATGCTACAACATGGCGCTGCATACTGATGCTCTGGTTGCCATTTGCTCATCCCTAAAGAATTTGGGGACTAATTGGGCTGTTAGCTTCGGCATACCTAAACGACCATGTAAGATTGTTGAAACGTTACCATATGAAATACCTAATGCCTGCGCTATTTCTTCCACCTGGATTCGCTTATCAGAATAAACGAAATCCCGAACTTTGTAACACATTTCTTCGTCGGTGGCATCCAGTGGGCGTCCAGACCTAGCTTCATCTTCTAAAGACGTTCTGCCATGTTTTAATTCCCCTACCCGGAATTTAACCTGAGCATAAGATGGCGCAGAAAATCCATAAACATCGGCTAACTGGCCATGTATTTCCTTGCCTGTTTTACCTTTTGAATACCGAATTACAGAACGAAACTCAACTTTAAATGAAAATCATGCCTTTGTATCACTAGCTATATTTGACATTCAATATCTTATAAAGAATTACTCGATACGCATGCAATTTTGTATTCAGTTATAAAACATGTATTGAAACAAGGCATGAAAATCGTGACCGTTTCGATTAATTGTAAATGGGATAGGCTGGTTACTTATTGACTCATCCTTGTAGATTAGTATATCATACTAAGGTTGGATGGTTGGTTGATTGGATTTCGTTCCGTTGAGACTTTTTAGATCTGTACTTAGTGCTCAGGGCCGTAGCAGTGAGGGATTTTTTTTAACGTGCCATCGCTTGCCGAGACAATGGACCTCCGTTTTCCGAGGTCTTATCCAAAAGAATATTGATTCTCACTTTTAAATACCGAGAGTTTGGCGAAGGAGCAATCACTACCTATGTTTGTAACACCTTAGGTTTGACGCGGCCATAGCACGAACGGGGCTCAAACTCATGACCTCCCGGTTGCTACAGCAACCGATTTGTACAAAGGAATTTCAAGGTCTCTAATATTTTAAATTTTCCCCTCAGATTTCCACTGTATTGAAGAAGATCAACGCCATGGGAAATGTACTTCTGTTAGAACACAACATAAAAGGGAGGAAGGAAAGGGCTCCACTAGGCGCCGCAAGCTATCTCTTCAACCTGATAGGAGTCATTGGAAACATTGTAGTTCTACACGTGTTTCGTACACGCATCAATGCATCATCCAATTACAGAGTCTTCGTGATGTTTCTAGCAATTGTTGACCTGTTTACCTGTATCGCACATATTGCTAAAGAGGTGAACAGAATGGCGTATGTTTACAATCAGACCACAAACTCACCAGTTATATGTAAAATATCTCACTATATAGGTAATTCTGTCGGGTACGCCTCTGCTTTCATTATTGGTTTCATTGCATTAGAGAGATACAAAAAAATATGTACACCTTTTAAGCCACAGATCACAGTCACTCAGTCAAAGATTATCTCCGTGAGCACAGTTTTACTAAGTTTTCTTGTAGGGATTCCGATTTATTTAATTCATGGGAGAAGATATGTATCAGTCGAAGATGTAAATGCTACCAGGTGTGCTATCGAAAACAAATATGACGGACACTTATTGCCGATTCTACATTTAGGTTTTATTTTCACTGCAGCTGCAATTATTACTGTAATAACTATTACATTGCAAATAAAAATACGAATAGCCCTGGTCACGAAAGCAAGATCAAAACAGAAAATGAAATACGTAATTAGTACCCTCAGCTCAGAATCTGGACAAGAAAGGTCGGGTAGTGGAACACCCAACACAGAGAGTAACGGTGCTAAAGGCGGAAATATCAAGTCAGCAGACAATCAGGAATCGGAAAGAAACAGACGTATTGCTATCAGATTCGCCATTGTATCCATGTTTTTGATAGTCAGCTTTATTTCGCAGACTGTGTTTCAGTTCCTTACAGTCACGCGGCGATACTTCTCACCAAAACAGAGAATTTCCAAACTTGAAGATATGATAGAGGAATATTTTCCAGATATAGTAGTGGTGAATGGAATTCTGAATCCTTTTGTCTACCTTTTCACTGATGTAGAATTCAGACAAGAACTAATGAAAATGTTTACCCGGAGAATGTAATGGCATTAAAAGACAATAATTAAAAAGACAGTGATTAAAAACAATTAAATTAATTACAATTAATCAAATTTCAAACATCCATGTTTAGAAAAAGAACATTTTTTTTTGTCGTCTACTGTTGTTCAGTTTCTTTCGTTTTTTCTTTTTTCTTTCTTTTTTTTTTTTTTTTTTTTTTTTTTTTGTGTGTGTGTTGTTTTGTTTTTGTGTACTTTTTTTGTTTTGTTTTGTTTTGGGGTTTTTTTTTTCATTATTATTTTTGTTTTATTATTTTTTTTTATTGGTATTTTTTTTGGTTTTTTTTTTTTTTTGTTTGGTTTTTTTTGGGGGGGGGGGGGGGGTTATCTGTTTGGGTTTTTTTTGGTGGGTTTTTTGGGGTTTTTTTTGGTTTTTTTTTTTTTTTGTTTTGTTTTTTTTGGTTTGTTTTTTTGGTTTGTTTGTTTTTTTGTTTTCTTGTTGTTTTTTTTTTTTTTTTACTTGTTCGTTTGTGAAAAATTCAGTCAGAAATGATATATAATTACATTTTTTTTTTACATCCTTCTCGCATATATGAAACATTTGAAGTAAAAAACGAATAGAACAAAACACACGCTCGAGTGCGCATGCCCGATCTTATTACTGCAGCCCGAAATACCGAGCTACTCTGTATACTAGTATTCGAGATAGTGATGGGAAATTCGCAAAGAGAAGTAATCATGAGTGTAAAAAGTAATAATTGAGAATTCAAACTGTTTTTACAAATAAAATGATCAGAAAATGAATGTAATTTATAAAAAATATATCGTAATAATATGACCTATTTCGGGGGAAATCATTTATTTTGCGAAATACCACTAAGTATTTATGTTGCGATAATTTGTCACGTTAACGTACCATTTGTTGCAGTTACATTAATAATTTGTTTTATTTCAAATACCTATCTAAGTTAATAAACATTACCCTTTGACACGAAGTCATTTAGCGTTTTGTCGTATTTTGAAATCGGTTTCCTTTATCTTCTGTATATTTTTACTCGGAACCCCTTTGCACGTACAATTTCCGAAAGGCATTTGTTTGGCGACAAAGAATTACAAAAAAAAAGAAGCAAGAAAACTTGACAGGAGGTGCTTACTCCTAGGCACCTGATCCCACTCTGGTATGTCCAGGGATCCGTGATGGCCCTTCCCTTAGATTTGTATTCTGTATGGGATTTATGAAAATTTTCTAATGTTCGTCTTCATTTTTCATAGGGAACGTCGTTACAATTTTTCATCTAGAGAACAGCAGGCTCCTGATTAATCATATTAATTTCCATGATAGTATATAAACATCTTCATGTAGTTCAAATTCAATTTTAGTCAAATCAGGGGCCCATGGGTGCGTTGGGGTCACAGTAGGGGATCCACTTTTTTACAAGAAGATATATAGAAAATTCAAATTTTGTTTAAAAGTATCAGGGCCAAATTATATCAAAATGCAAACATAGCTCGCTTGTTCGAATTTTTTTTTTTCATTCAAGTTAAAAACCCTGGAGTTAAAGTGAATTAAATATAATATACTGCACGTATATACGAAAGAAAATCTTCTCCGGAGTAGCAACGTCATGTTATTCATATCAGTAGCGGGGCATTTCCATGTGGTGTGAAATTAAGTTCGATTATGTCATGACCCTTTGGGGATAGGTTGGGGCCACAAAATGGAGTAAACGATCATGGAAATGAACGTTAAAATATATTTTAAAAATCAAACCAACTGAACAAGTGCAGGGTCAAGGTGACTCCGGTGAGCGATGTGGTCCACGGGCCTCTTATTACGTCATTGAATTAAGCATGTGCCATGCAGAAACAGTTTTCATATATGCCGTATCACTGATCATAATAAATGACTGTTACGATCATTCAAAAATACAATGGGGAAGGTGTGCAAGTTTTGTTCACCTGTGTTACAAAAGAAAGGAGTTACAAAAGAAAGGAGTTACAAATGAAAGAAGTACATGTGGCTGTGTTCAATGAAAAAAAAAAAAACTCGACACTTAATGTATAAATTAATACCAATCTTATGTTATATATTTTTAATTGATAAATTATTATTGTTATAGTATAATTAAAATATCACAAAGCCGATTGAGTATATACTCGACTAGTTTCTTCAATTCTTCTGGAGTATATACTCTACTTGAAGAAGCTAGTCGAGTATATACTCAATCGGCTTTGTGATATTTTATATATATATATATATATATATATATATATATATATATATATATATATATATTATTGAAAAGGTAACTATGAATTTTGAAAACAAACCCAGAAGCATGTGGTCACAAAACTGTATGAACCATTCTTACGTAACTTGACACAGACTTAAGTCAACAGTTTTTCTGGTCAAGTTTTGTCTGTCATTCTGTTTTAATGTCAAACATTTATAGAAATTTTTCACCATTTTCCTATTAACAGTCAGGCGACAATTGATGGAAATATCTGTTTCCTTGTTATTGTAGTTGTACTGTGTGTTCATTTGTTTTGTAATTATACATTAGACATTTGATTAAACGATGTTTTCTGTATTGAAACAGTATATTGTGTACTTTGAGTTAGCATTACAAGGCAAAGGTACCTCACGTGAATTGCCGTTCTAGCGAAAATTTCACGTAAAATTCATTTACATTTCGTAAATGCATTTTGAGAAGTGATTGACATGAAATTTACGTTAAGATATTCACATGAATTTCGTGTGATAGCATCTCCCGTGAAAT
Source organism: Ostrea denselamellosa (assembly GCA_024699665.1). Lineage (NCBI taxonomy): Eukaryota > Metazoa > Mollusca > Bivalvia > Ostreida > Ostreidae > Ostrea > Ostrea denselamellosa. The sequence goes on from JAMZEH010000059.1 coordinate 418,177, forward strand.
TTACATTTTATTTTCGCATGAAAATCATGTGAAAAGTGATTCACATGAGATTCACGCGAATTTCACGTGAAATTTGATTCATGTGAAATTCACATTAAAAAATTGTCACAAATTTGACGTGAAAAGCGATTCACGTTAATAATTTCACAAGAAAAGTTAATAAAATAAAGTGAAATGCACGATAAAATTTGAACACGAATTTCAAGTGAAAAAAGCTTAAGGTATATTCACGCGAAAAAAAAGTTGAAGGACTCAAAACTGCAAATTAAGAAAAGGCAATATTTGTTAAAGATGTTCAACCAAATGGGAAATTGGGTTGTAACGCCGTCTGGGCATTTTTGTACCAAGTGAATAAAATATTGACAATCTACATGCTTATGATTGATTGATTGTTTGTTTTCCGCCACACTCAACAATTTTTCAGTTATCTGGTGGCGTCCAGGTTTTGAAGGTGGAGAAGAGAACACAGATACAAATGTATCCGGGAAGAGATCAACGACCTTCTGAATGTTAACTGTCAAACCTTCTCACATATATCGATTAGGGATTCGAACCCGCGCCGACTAGAGGTGAGAGGCCTTGTGATTTTGAGCGCAGTGCTTTAACCACTCGGCCACGGAGGCCTACTGGTTATGAATTATCCTTTGTAATTTTTCAAGGATAAAGATCATAGACTTTCTACAGTTTGTCATCACACTATCAGTTATTAACATGAACTGCAGTTCTATATACATGGTATTTAAAAGAACATTTCTTCCTCTCATTTCTCGTTCTTTTCTCTTAATTTTTTTTACCCCTAATTATGATATGTTGAGTAATTTGTAGAACAAAGAGTACCGGAAACGGTACATAATAAGCCCGTGAGAGGGTTATATAGGATGTAATTATTATGTTTGTTTTGTGACCCTGATTAGCAACCATGGCAACAACGTTTACCTACTAAGTGATACTGCGACTTTGACCTTTGAACTCTGACCTTGAAAAAACAAGAAGTGTCCTCCACTTGGCACAAGGAGTACGTGTATCACGTTTGGTGGTCCTAGCCCCAATATTTCGGTTTATACTCTGCCTACATGGTTTTTTTTATTAACTGATACTTTGACCTTGAAAAACAAAAGATGTTTTCCTCTCATCATGGTGTTCAAATGTATAAAGTTGTAAGATCCTTGAGCTTACGGTTCATTTTGTTTTTTGCCTACAAGGTCCGGACAACCGGATGGACGGACAAAGCCAATCAAGTGATACATATCAACTTACAGTCTTGACTTTTTTACCATACAAAGAAAAGTGTGTATACCAAGTTTGACAGTCTTAGCCTAAATAGTCCAGTATGTGTGTCCTGCTTGAAATGTTTTTCAACTAAGTGATACTAAGACCTTGACTTTTGACCTTTAGAAACAATAGACATCTTCCACTTGGCAAAAGGTTTATGTTTATCAAGTTTGACGGTCGTCGTCCCAACGGTTCCTTTGTATTCTGCCTACAAGGTTTACCTACTAAGTGATACGACCTTGACCTTTGACTTCTGTCTTGAATAACAAAAGGCGTCCTCCACTTGGCATGTGGAGTTTGTGTACCAAGTTTGATGGTTCTAGCCCGGTCTGTATACTGCCTACGATTTCCTATTAATTGAAAGTACGACATTGACCTTTAACCTTGAAAAACATTAGGCATCTTCCTCTCATCACGGTGATCAAATGTACCAAGTTGTAAAATTTCGAACCTTACGGATTTGCATTTCTCCTACAAGGTCACAGCCGAGAAGCAGGAAAGGCGCTCTTTTCCTCGAGGACGGATTTCAAAATTTTGCCGCAGTCGAGGAGCAGTGAAGGGCAGACAGATGGACGACGCCATACAATAATATGTCCTGTCTTTTACTGGCGTATAAAAATCAGTTGTTTACAAAGGAAATATTTGATGTTGGTAACTGAAGCTAGTTGTCGGGGTACACTTCGGTTGTTACATACAAGTACATGTGATTTGAGGGTAGCCTTGTTTGTTCAGATTAAAAAAGGAAAAGTGTTGTGTTTTCCCTGTCGGCAGACAAGACGGGTAGCATTTCCGACTGCTTAATTTGGCCTCAATTTTAACGATAGCTATAGTCTATAGTGATGTGCATCGACGAGAGAGAGAGAGAGAGAGAGAGAGAGAGAGAGAGAGAGAGAGAGAGAGAGAGAGAGAGAGAGAGAGAGAGAGAGAGAGAGAGAGCGAGAGAGAGAGAGAGAGAGCATATCTATCACAATTTCTAAGAAATGCAATGTGTATACAATTTTTACTTATCATTAATTTTGCTGTCAGGTGTTGAAGTTTAGATTTGTGGAGGAAGCTGAAGTTATGTTTTCTGTCAGAGAAGCCTCCTCGTGATTACTACACTATGTCAATGTGAAATCGCGAGTAGTCTATTGATAAGTAAAATGCCACAAGTTGAGAGGTGTAAGGTCGTAGCAGTGAAAGCACGCTTGCTAAGACACGAGACCTTCGTAACCGATCGATCTAACCACCGCGCTACCCCGATCGGTAATGAATGAATTGAAATGATTTTACAAACTTTATTAATTTCAAATAAATTTAAAAGAGTCTTAATTAAGGAACCTATCGAGTTATTAAATTAATTATGGGGATTCATAAAATTCAGTACACTCGAAAACACAGATTTTTAAAGTGTTCCGGAAGTCAAATACACATTTTGGTTTATTTTACGCATTTTGAAAAATTAATACTGATCGTGAAATTGTTTCAATTATTTTTCAATCTATAAACGTTATGTTGGGCAGAAATAACTTTTTTCGTAAATCCACACCTTCACGATACCGAAAACCAGGTTGAAAATATAATACCGGATATACATATAATGTAACGTCACAAAATATCATAGGCGGGGTTTTTTTCCACAACAAAACGAGAATGATGGCAAGTAAGAGTGTGTAGTTGCAGGATACAAAAACAGGCCCTCGGACACCATTTCCGTTCCAAAGGGCGGGTGATAGAGAGCAGCATGGACACAATTTGTGAGACTGACCCTTCCAGATTGGACTGGGCCGTTCTAGTGTAGTGTTGTTTATACATAGTGCGCACTTCACTGATGGATGTTTCAAGATTCGGTTTTCACTGTTGAGGGAATCTGTAATAAGTAAAACTGTTAATGCTGTGTTGTATATAGTAGTGGCAGTCAATGTTGTTTTAAAATTCTTCATCAAAAGATGTTCTGCAACACTGTGTTGCCATGTTTTAGAGAACGTAGCACTTAATATTAGCACTTGAACACTTGGCAATACGGCTCCCTGTAAACTGGAAGGAAATCATCCTCCAATCTAAGATGCAATAGGCCTCACCCACAACTACTTCGTCTTTTTTAAAATAAACTATATAATGTTCTAGGTGTGAACAGATGTACAGTTCAAATGAAAGTAGGGAGGTCTCCGTGGCCGAGTGGTTACAGCATTGCGCTCAAAATCGCAAGGCCTCTCCCCTCTAGTCGGCGCGGGTTCGATTCTCGCTCGCGCCGATATATGTGAGAAAGTTGTGGTCTCTTCCCGGGTTCTCTCCTCCAACTACAAAAACAGGACGCCACCAGATAAGTGAAAAATTGTTGAGTGTTGCGAAAAATAATAAACAAACAAACAATCAATCACATGAAAGTCAACATTGGTTATATATTGGTTATATATTGGTTATATATTCTCTTAAACGTCTGGTCAAGTACGACGATTTTCCTAGAACTTGAGATTTATACATAAAAATGTCTGTCATTCACTTATGGATTAATATCTACGGCAGTTTTGACGAAAAGCACTTGATGTGATTTACACGGCGCAAACAAACTTATACTTGAGCGAATGATAATTATTTAGTGACACGAGTTATCGTCCATAACTTATTACGTCATCTGAAGCAAACTTTCAAGTTGACAGACATTTATGGTGTTTACATCGAAAGGCCTGGAGGTCAAATCCTCTGCTTTGAACTGCAGTGTGAAATCACGACAAAGATTAAGCATGTTTCTTTACCCCCAAGAGATCCTACTTTTGGAAGAATTTGGAGACTGAAAAGAGAAATTTGTGACACGCCACGAGGACAATCAATACATGAACGACACTTTAACGAAGGTCAGATCCTCATTAATCCTGACTTGTCATCCGCTGTTTGATTCCAGACAAAGTGTAAATTGCTGATTAACGGAGCTACTTCTACAAACAAGGAGAAGGGTGCATTTTAATAATAATAATAATGAAAAAAGTTCAATCAAAAAGAAGGGGGGGGGGATGCAGCACCCCTCCACCCTCTGTAGATCCGCCACTGAATTATATAGAATATGTTTTCATACGACAATGTATTCAATGGGTCTATATTGTATACTGTCTTGCATTTTTCACATGAAAAGGTCAGCCTAATTAGAATTGTTTTTATTTTTTATTAAATGAAGTAAAATGTTGTCGTCCTCACAGTATATGACCATATTTATAAGCGACTCATCATTTCGCATTTTCACTATAAATTTTGAAAATATATAGTAAAAGAAATTGAATATGAATTCAATTTGAAAAAACCATTTTTATAAATTAAATAGATAAATAAAAACAATTTATTGCGAGGTCAATATGAGTCCAATTTCCATAGTTATATTCTCTTAATTATGCAAAATTGTTTAAATTGATGTAATTTATTAATCGTAAATAATTTGTTAACAATTATTATCAAAGTATTATTAATAATTTGCTGTAATTTGTTATTATGGAGCCGTAAAATTTCAATTTGGCGTATCCTGTGAGGAAACAATTTACATAAATTTTCATGATATCATATGGCTGTCAGCAAAAGACCACACATGATTTAAAGTTGCATTTTTTTTTTCTTTCAAAGGGTATTTTTCAGTGAAATATATATAGTGAAAAAAAAAAATGAAATGATCACTAATTCATGGTCAGGTACTGTGTGCTAGGTGTCGGTTTTCATAATCTAATTCAAATTAAATTGATTGATTAAATATCGAGAATCTTTCACTCATATGAAGACGTCACCATTGCCGGTGAAGGGCTGCAAATTTAGGCCTATGCTCGGCGCTCATGGCCTTTGAGCAGGGAGGGATCTTTAACGTGCCACACCTGATGTGACACGGGACCTCGGTTTTTGTGGTCTCCTCCAAATTTAGTCGTCTCTTACGATAAGCAAGGGGTACTGAGGATCTATTCCAACAACCTGGATCCCCACGGGGATATCTTTGATCCGCTGACTCACGATCGATACTCGTAGGCGTGCGGATCAAATTAAGGATCGAATTTGAATTAGATTGCGGTTTTCGTGCCTTCTTTTAGAATACAAAGGTTATCTTTAGATAGAACATTATTTCCAATTCGGAACATTCAAGATGTTCCGGAACGACCAATTACATTTGACGTTTATACACCGCGGTCACATGATAGTCACTGATCGACATCCATGCAAATGTTTCGCTAGCAGATGGCCCATTAAGAACTATGTGCAGTCCTAAAAAGAGGAAGAACGCTGACGATATAAGTCATTTTGGTGCTCAGTGCCTGAATGTAAAGCAGATGGAAACAAAAGGGTACATTTAGACGCGTATCTTTGGGTGCAAGCCTTGAAGTTTTACCGATATCCTTTTTCATGTCGGCATAATTGTCTTTCATTTCTACGTCCTCGAAATTTATTTTTCTCGCAACTCGCATAATTTAATCAAATGCGTTTTGCCATGAATGGTTAATGTAGTGATCCCTTTCTTGGAAAAATTTCGTCTTCCAATTTTGTTTACGTAGATGTTTACGTAGATGTATTGTAAGATTTCCGGAAGTGACATGCCCTACAATTACGTTCAACGCGCGATAAAAGTCAAAATGAATCCGTATCGCGAAAGTTCCTTATTCTTTATGGGCTGGCCCGGTGAATAACTGTCAGACCTTCTTTCCGATATGTGTGTGTGTATGTGCGTGTGTGTATGTGTGTGTGTGTGTGATGGTTCCCTTCATACTTTCAATATGGCAGCTAAATTGCTCGATGTAAATACCCTAAATAGTTAGGATTTTTTTTCCCCAGTAGTCTGGAAGACAAAATGGTAAAAAAAAAAAAAGGTTCACGTGAATTATATAAAAAGAACAAGCCTGGGAAGCAATGGCATAAAATGAGGGGGGGGGGGGGGGTTATATAGAAGTGTAAATGAAGGGCTATCTACATCTATATACTTCTAAAGGAAATGGGTTTGTATGCTGATAAAATATACAATATATATATATATATATATATATATATATATATATATATATATATTGGTTAATGCTTCGCGACGTGCAAATCAGACCCCGTGGGGATCCGGGTTGTTAGAATAGATCCTCAGTACCCCTTGCTTGTCGTAAGAGGCGACTAAATGGGGCGGTCCTTCGGATGAGACCGTAAAAACCGAGGTCCCGCGTCACAGCAGGTGTGGCACGTAAAAGATCCCTCCCTGCTCAACGGTCATAAGCGTCAAGCATAGGCTTAAATTTGCAGCCCTTTGAATTTGTCAATACAGTGGTTGTGCCAGCCAGATCTTTAATTACAGCAGACTTGTTCTTTGTTCCCCCCTTTTTTTTTTTTTTTGTTTTTGTTTTTGTTCTTTCTTTTTCTTTTTTTTTTTTTCTTTTTTTTTCTTTTTTTTCCCTTTTTTCTTTTCTTTCAAGTTCATTATTTGCATTAATATTACGTAGTTTGACTTTTGTTTTTTGCCAGCATGTGTGTATTTATGGCCCTTCTTCAAAGTAGTTCTCGGAAGAAGAAAAATCGGTAATGGTGTAAAAAAACCAATATTATATTGTTGTCTACACAGAATAAATGAATTCACTTATTTTTATGATGGGTAACTGTTTATGAGCTCCTTTATTTGTGATAAACATAAGAAATATTTCAGACATGACAATTATGATGCAAAGCACCAAACTAGCAGCCACATTTGTAAGCATTCCATACTATTTCCCAGAAAACACACAGGAATTATGATAGGACATCTATCAATTTAAAAAATGGAAACGTCAGAAACAGTTTTAGGTGTACTCAACTTTATAAAGATCGTTTGGCGGAAGAGCAATCAATCATTGTCTCTTTTTACGTCTTTGGCTTGACTCGGCAAAGGCACGAGCGAGGCTCGAACTCATGACCTTCTGGTTATGACGCGAACGCTCTATTCAATGAGCTATTTCGACCGAATAAGAGTTTGAAATATCATGGTAATCTTAAAAACAGATGAGAGAGAGAGAGAGAACTTAACCAGATGATTAGAATACATTGAACCAGGCCTACAAAATGTACAAAAATAACAATATTTTTTTTGATACATAGAGAAATTTACTCACAATTTAATCCCAATGCAATATCAAGATCCCACTGCAGGTGACTTGTCAGAACTCCCCTCTCCCTGCCCCTCTCCCTGCCCCTCTCCCTGCCTTCGTTTTTTTTTCTATTGGGATTATCTATTTCATTGAACATAGGGAAAATTTGTCTACAAGCACCTGTGGATACCTCTGATTTTTTAAAATGGGGAAATGGAGAAGGATAGGTGATACAGTCTAACTAAAATGAGATGTTTGATCCGCTCCGGTAATGTTAGGTCGCTACACAATGATCTTTTGTAGCGACATAATATTAATGGAGCGGATCAAAGATCTAATTTTAAATAGATTGAGAGGTGGTACATATCAGCAGATTTTTAAATGTAACATCACCTGGGACATGATTACATGTAATTACGCTGGACTTCATTAATGATTCTAATTCGCCATTAGTTTGAATTCAACATGATATTTTTGTATCCTTCTGCCAGCATTCTTTAAAAGATAGATTAGTGAAGGTAGGTCCAGTTATATCATTTATAAATGTCATGATTTTAATAAGTTTTGAACAAAATTTTGAAAAATTGTATTCAAGATGTTACTCAAAGTTACTTGTAGAATAAGAGTGAATGGTTTTGGAAACATTAAATTTAGCATTCCATGTCGGGAAATAAAATATTGCACCATGAAAGTCATCATTTGAACGAAAAATTTAGTGATCCTCTTTTTTATGGAATTCATATTTCCAAACATGAATTTTATCATGATCCTTTTAATATCACACTTTTGTCAGTTTTCTTTTCCTATTTCGGAGTAAAAAAGAAGTCCAGTCTTACTATAAATAGGATAAAAAAGTGAAACTAAAACTTACAAGCTACAGAGTACGTACAAGTAAATCATCGACTCCGTGTCTTGTATTCAATCGCCCCCATATGTTAGAAAACATACTTCTGCACCCTTAAAAGGACTAACGTCAAAACGAAGAAAAATTTTACACCAAGAAGAACCCCCACATGGACTGTTTGTAAACCTTAGCAAAAATCTTGCACACGTCACTTCCTCCATAATCAGTCTCCTCTTCGTGATTAGACAAAATCATTGTCAACCGCAAATCGATCTTCGAGTACTTTCTCCCCATCGCCAACTGACTCCATACCCTACAAAAATACAAAGGTACATATCATTAGTCAAGTTGTATGTTAGCGTCTTTAGTCATTTGTGTGGGCAAGACGAGTTTGTCACCTTTCGGGACTTTTTTTTTTTATTATACCCGCACATTCTAAACAAAGATGATAGAGATAGTGTTCTGTAGATGTGCAATAAGATTTCAGAATTGTCATTCTCACCCATAGGACCCAAATGGGGTCGACAAATGATGTTTAAAACTAACCTGGTTTCCAGAACTCTTAACAATTTACTCAGCAGCCAAACCATATTTAGGTATGTATGTATGTATACCCATTGTTTTATACCCCTTTAACATATGTAAAAACACAATAAATATATAGATTTAAACCCATTTCTTATATTTATATTCTCAGTCATATCTGTATCACTATATGAGTATATATTTACATAAAACTGAAGGTTAATATCTCATAAACTTTCAACTTTTGAAATGGCCTGATTTCTGCGTATGAATACAGTTGAGCTAATCTGCATGTGGGCTGACTAACATTATTGAAATACAATTAAAACGAAAATATAAGAATTGTCTTTCGTGTTTCAGTCCCATACCGGCTTTGCCCATGGCCTGTCCATCCGTTCATCTACCTGATCATCTGTTTGTCGTTCCATCTGTCTGTCATTCCGTTTGAAGTTTTCGGGACTTTTCTCCGCATTGAATGATGATATCCAAATGAAATTTTATACATGGCTTTGTCTTAGGTAGTTACAGACCAGGTTTGACTTTTATTGTGCTTGACCTTCGTTTGACTGAATTATCCTACCGGTCGGGGTTTTATATTGCCTGCAATGCACCCGTAATGCTTGTTAAATATATACACGTACCTGGAGCCTCGTCATACCTTTATACACTTCACAGAGCGCTTATGCAATCCATTTCATATAATGGGTCGAAGCGGTTCAAAGGATATATTCTTATAATGTTTAAAAACTGAAAGACTTTCATCAGGAAAGATAATGTATTGAAACAGCATTTAATAGTATAGCTGAAAGATATATTGAAAAGGCGTTGTACGTGTATTACTGACAAACTATCGAATTTTGTTTATTTGTTTAGTCCCCTTAGAGATTTTTTCTCTGACATTGAATGCTGTGAATGCCACTCAGAGCAGTGGAAATGACAACATCTGTCGTAACACGGGGCCTTCGTTGTTCAGGTCTAATCCGAAAGGCTTGGGACTCTCATTTCAAAATGCTGAATGTATACAATCACACATATCTTCTTAAGATATGCTTTATGCCAGCGTTAATAGGATAGCGAGACATGGGTATTTGATGAATTTAGTTTTTTGCACGATGATACAGGTAATGTCTTAGATCATTACAAGATGACACAGACAGATAATTTATTGACGCCAAATTTTGTCGAGTCTCTCTTGTGTTGCGCAATACGAGAGATACGGAGATAAAGAGTGTGTTTCATGTATATTGCGAGCTCTGTGTTGGCTAAAAACCGCGTATATTGCACTCTTAAAGCAATATAAGCTGTCAAAATTGTTATTTTGGGTCCCTAAAATTTAATCGAAAATTTTGTAAACATCTACCTTCTAATACCTGATTTTATCGATTAAACTTTTGACATGTTGTATTTTTTGCATTAAATGTAAAAATTGTTCGACAGTTGAAATTAAGTCTTCCCGTACCTTAATTTTTCCGACATTATTTCCGTATGCAATGACCTAAAGTTGAACTCATTCGGCAAAATCAAATGCGCAAGCGCAATATTTCCGGTAAGCACGAAAGATGTCTGACACGAAAGGTTCGAAGCGAGGGAGAAAGCCGACTTTGACTGATTCGGGACGAAAAAGACGACGAACGGAAATAAATGCAAAGAATAATAAGAATAGAATTTACATTGGTACCGAGTATGAATTTTATCTCACCTCGCCGTCCATATTTTAATGACCCGGATACAACCCGATCCACCCCGATCAGCATCAGAATCATCCGTGTCAACATCAGTTATCTTCGGGATTGTCGTCGACGATTAATCAGCTGCCGTTGTTAGGGTCAAACGGAATGTCGAGGAATATATTTTTCATCATGTAAAGGTGTGTAAACGATGCATAAGAGAGGAAATTCGATGCAGTTCTCTTTTTTCAATCATACCAACGTTCATTTAACCTCTTTTAATGCCACTATAAAAAATTGCAATTTTGGCAGCTTATATTGCTTTAAGAAATAATCATTATGCTCCAAAGCAAAATTCGAGGTAAACCTTTGGTTTGAATTGTCTATTCTATAGGTTATTGTTTGCTAATGCCATAAACAGTCCATTAAGTTACCTGTAAGTGTCTATTCGTTTTGAAGAACTGTCTATTTTTTAAAGAATTGACAGGTTTGTTTTTTTTAAATCAGAATTGATAGTTACAACAAGCAGAATCTTCAGTTTCCTTGAATTTTTACTGAGTTAAAGAAAAAACAGTTTCTCTATAAGAGGAAAACGTGCTCATGTTACAAAGGCGAAATATCATATACTTGTATTTAAAACATTATTGTGACGTCAGTTCATTGTCTTGACAGTACTTTATTTTTCATATTGTACTGAACATAGTCCAGTATTATGAAGATCAGGCCATTATTATGAGAAATATTGGACTCACAGTAAAAACAATAGAAGCGTTCGAATCGCTTTCTCCTGTTTCGAGGAGTATCGTATTATGAGCAATTGAAATGATGAGCTAACAGTTTTTTTGTGAATTAAAGACAAGAGTTGACCTTGTGTGCCATTAAAGTTTATGAATTATAATACATGTATATGAAATATTGAAAACAAATCCGAAACGAAAGATAAATATATTTGTATATACTAACGTGCATTTGTATGTGCTTTTTGCGTTTAAATGCATTTGTTTTAGATAGAATAATGTTTTAAGTAAGCTACGCGGCTCGTGCCAGTCCGGTATCTGACATATTAGAGCATCTTCGTCTTGAATCCCTTACTTAAATATCTACCCGAACGCACCTGTAAGTGTACATTCTTTCGACAAAGGCTTTTGTCATGCAGCGTCTTGTAATACAACAGCCATTAAACGAAATGCAGATCTCCCTTATCTTAACGGTGACTGTCTATTCAGTACACAATGATTTCACTGTTGCTTGTATGATACCTGGAACAATTCGTTCTGAATACAAGTTTTCTACATTTCCTATATTTAATTCCACCCCACAAAAAAGAAGATCATGTTTTAAGTTGGAGAGAGGCCTACGGCCCTCTGTTAGTTCTTTCTCTCATAGAATCGACAGTCTGGGGCCTTTCTCCTTTACTTAAAGAATAAATGCAAGCAGGATTTCCAGATTTCATTGAGAATTATTAAAACTGTGAATTTTTTGCTGCATCTTATATTGAATTTCCAAATAATGATTTAGATTGTTCGATTTCTAGTGTTGGATTGTATCCAACATTTGAAGAAATGTTACAAATGTTGAACCCCACCCTAGAGAAGAATGCATAGATCGGTGATATCGGAAGAATTACAGAGTGTACGTACAATCGGACCACAGGGGCGGATCGAGAAGATTGTCAAAGAACGTGTGACATCCAGGATGGTACCTTTTCCGCCTTCAAAAAAGGATGGGGGAGATTCAGACTCAAAATGGCATTAATTGACTATTTTTGTGTAAAATGAAAACCCAAAGGCGGAGTTCTAATGTGTGATACTCATCATTCATATACAGCGTGTAGTGTTTTGAAAACTAGACAGTCAATTTTCGTCTATGTGCGTCTACAAAGTGTTTCGGAAAACATGCAGTAATTGCTTTGTAGAAATATCTTAAAGTCTAAATTGGACATATTTGGTATCATCTGACATGTAAAATTTCTTTTGATAATGAAACTAGTAAAACTTGGACTCTTTTGATTAAGAACTCTGTATATACTGCACACTGAAGAGTTCCCACGGTGAATAAAAGTATTGCTACTTTTTCATTATAAGCAAGAAATTATCTTCCTCAATTTTTTTTTTTCATTCTGAGTATAATATTCTTAATTAGAATTTGATAAGGACCCTCCCACTGTTCAAGTGATCTGTATATCAAGGATAAAATGTAAAGGCACGAAAGATATTCTTGCTTTTAACATATTTTATTGTATATATGTAAGGATTTTTTTTTTGGTGGAAAATTCATGAGCATATGAATAGTGACGCTTCACGCCGGCAAACTTGAAATATACCGGCGTGAAGTCTCGCAGTCCATACCCTCGTGTATTTTAAAAATGAAATTCATTTTGTAGATTTATTAGAGATTGCAATCGGTCAAAAAAAATTATAACCAGTTAGTCGTAAGTTATTTCGACCGATTAACTAGTTAATCGAACAAAAAAGCATTTTTGGTCATTTTATTGAAAATTATTCAAGTCATATTCATGCGAACTAAATAATTGCGAAAAAAAAAAAAAAAGATAATCTGTATTCTTTATAAAAAAAAAAACAAAAATGAAAAAAAAAACATGAACATAACGTATAATTACGAATTACTGTACTCAGATTTGAACAAAATCGCCGTTGATATCACTTTTGCACTCTGGTTTATTTTTTAAAATGATTTCATCAAATACGGATGATGACAGGCGACATCTTAGGTTATTTACAAGAACGTTAACACCATCAACAGTAGAAAAATTCCTCTATGACAGCACAGATGTTCCAGAGATTGCTAGATGTTTCCACGCAAAACTTGAAAGTTGCGGGAATTTGCGTTATTATCACGCCACCACTGAATGGCGTCTGTCGCAAATATATATACCCTAGTCTTGTAATGTACATTTCAATTATTTATTCCTCCAAAATATTTTGCAAACTTTTATGGTTAACCGATTATCAACTTTCCGACCGATAGTCGGTTAACCGGTGTACCGTTGCCATCCCTAATATTTACATTCAACTTTCATTTAAAATTGGAATTCCCAGTCGTTGTTTACAACTGCAGCGCATTCATGGGGAAATGGTTATCATTACCACTGTGAAGATAAATACCTATGATCAACAGACTTGATCACGTCAAGTTTGATCAATATACGAGGTCCTCACTTTAAATACAATTGTTCACAGATAGTTACATTGGAAAAGAAATAAGATTCTTTCCTAATCATATTATATACCTATGAAAAAATAAATTATTTGGATTGAGCATGGTATTATAGGTATCGTTGAAACATGGCGTCATGGCTAGAGAAGGTAACTCCCAAACTCAGTAAGCGTGGTTATAGTAGGTAACTCCCAGACTCAATACACGTGGCTATAGAAGGTAACTCCCAGACTCAGTGAGCGTGGGTAGAGAAGGTAACTCCCGGACTCAGTGAGCGTGGGTATAGAAGGTAACTCCCGGACTCAGTGAGCATGGCTATAGAAGGTAACTCCCAGACTCAGTGAGCGTGGTTATAGAAGGTAACTCCCAGACTCAGTGAGCGTGGGTATAGAGGGTAACTCCCAGATTCAGTGAGCGTGGCTATAGAAGGTAACTCCCAGACTCAGTGAGCGTGGGTAAAGAAGGTAACTCCCGGACTCAGTGAGCGTGGGTATAGAGGGTAACTCCCAGACTCAGTAAGCGTGGGTATAGAGGGTAACTCCCGGACTCAGTGAGCGTGGGTATAGAAGGTAACTCCCAGACTCAGTGAGCGTGGGTATAGAAGGTAACTCCCGGACTCAGTAAGCGTGGGTATAGAAGAGAAGTCCCGGACTTGAGCAGTAAATCTGGCGACGATGTGTGCTAAGTAGAAGTGTAACTAAATCTGATAGAATGTCCAATGAAATTTTGTTCAGAGAAAAATATTATTTTGTGTTAAGTCTCCCTAGAGAACTAAATAACAATAAAATTTATCTGAGTAAAATATAATATACTCTGAATATAATGATATTCTTTTTATTGGTAATGAAACATATTCTATACTTTACTCATGTTTGGGAAATTTGAAAATTATAACCAAACATATTTGATAATCTGTTATTTTGTGGACAAATATACTTATTTTTTTAAAAATGAAATTTAAATGTTCTGACCAAATATAGGGGTTTTACCAGCAGCTTACATTTGATTCATAATACTGGAAAATCACATTGATACCAGTACTTCTATTTTCAATTTCGTTTACTTTCTGATATTTCATTTCATCTCTCTCTTTCTCTCTCTCTCTCTCTTCAAATAATTACAGAAACTGAATATATGTGATGTAGTATCCATGTGAAAATAGAAATAAAATCGTTTAAAATTTTATATATATATATATATATATATATATATATATATATATATATATATATATATATATATATATAAGACAGCATTTTAAATTAGCTGTGAATGTTATATCTAAGGAGATTAATTTACCTACCGTTTGAAGTAAGAAAGTTTGCCGTAACATGTTTATTTCTGTAGAAATAGAAAATCAAGGATTCAAGGTCTAAAACAAAGTACACAGTTGCACACTTTATCATCTTCTACCTGTCAGAGTTTTAGTTTGCGATCGAGAATTGAAATTTTTATTCCTGATTTACGCAGTTGAGTGAAGAAACTTCATCGATTACAATCGAGAACGACCAGAAACATGAAGAAGAGTAGCGTTCTATATTTCTTTGATTTAGTATTCAAGATAAAATTACGAGCATTATCATGATATAATTTTGATAACGGTATAGCAGATGTACTAAAACGATTCCATTATATCGTTCCTTTTGCTGCTGTATTTTGAAGTTTGGTCTCCCGAGTGACGATATTTATATGGCATCTGTTTCGTCCAGCTTCGCTTTCTGTTTTTGTTTTCTTTGAGATCCCTTACCTGATTTCTTCCTCTTTAACTCTGTAAGTTTTAAGAAATGTAAACTCTCCTGATTATCTGATTACCCAATATTTGAACTTAACTGGCAATGGCATATTTTGTAATCTTCGGAGCGTCTGATGCACAAATACACAGTTTGAGGTAAGTAAACTGACGATTTTATTTATTTAGCTGTCCAGGGGGCTGTGTTGAGAATATATATTCTATTTCTATCAGACGCAGTTACAGGATGCAAAGATGGGCGTTTATATATAATGTTTAATGTTTTTCGTAATATCAAAGTCTTTCGGGTAAAGAACGGGGGTCTTCGGAAAATTAAACAATTAGCGACAGACAGCTTCACCTTATAAACTTCAAACACTAGTTATGATTCTAATACATGCTTTAAAAAATCGTATTTTTCATTTTGCCACAGACAAACGTTTTCCTTACAGCACATCTGGTGCCGATAGGTGAGTTTGATCGGACGGTGATGCCGATAGGTGAGTTTGATCGGAGCATTCGAGAACTAAAACGTCTATCAGTGGTTCCCAGTTGTGGTCACAAAGATCATACCTCGATGAAATGTAAATCTAACTCAAGGTGCCCAACATATGATTATGTAAAAGATTGCGTAAAGTAATCCGGGATATCTTGTATAATAATCTAAATGAATACATCTTCTGCCTAAGTACAAGATGGCATCTTAAATGAGAGGGGAAAATCATTAATACAAACCACGGCTAACTCTGCGGCACTAAAATATAGAAGAAAAAAATGTTTGTATCCCTTCCATAAATGAATCTTGAGAATATTTTGATTCACATCAAAGAAGTCTGGGGGGTTGCATCATTCCAAGTCTCCCTAGATAAGTTATACTGCTATACGCTGAGGTGGCAGTGTGCTGGAGAGAACGGAGAGAAAAAATCATATACTTGTTTCATTCTTGAAGGTGGGAATTAAAACATGGAGCGAAATTGTTCCTCATTCGATGATCGTAAATCTTCTTTTCTGATACCTGTGTATACTGAGATGGAGTCCCCATACATGAAATACATCGTACCTACTTTGACGATAATGGGTGTTCTTGGGAATTTAACGGCATTGGTCAAAATCGTGTCCGACAAACAGCTCCACACGCAGACTTACGTGGTGGTGGCCGCCCTTATTGTCTGCGATCTCTCTGGTCTTGGAAGTCATCTCGTCCACCAAATTCTCCATTTGTCAAGTGAAATGGACAACCAAAAAGCTGGGTTAATTTTTATGACATTGTCCTACGGAACAACGCATGCATCTGCTTCCCACGTAGTGTTTCTTTTAGGATTACGTTATTACAGTGTTGTCTGGCCAATAAAATACGACCATTTATATCATATCGGCTTGATAAAAATATCCTGCGGTCTGTGGATCATCAGCATTTGTTTTGCTAGTGTTTATTACATTTTCAGATTCGAAACTGAGGCCAGCTTACCTGTGGTTGTACTTTTGTTTCGAGGTTACCTACTTTGTCTACCTATAGTTTTCATTATCTACTTTCACTTTAAAAAAATTACAGTGCTGAAGAACTGTACGTTAGCTGTCAAATCTGAATCGGACTTACACGAGAGACGAAGAACAAGCCGGATAAAACACCAAATTCAAGTCATGTCTAAAATGATCATAGTTATTCTCATTGTGTTCACAATTTCTGCAGCGTTATATCCCTCTGCGTTTTGCTTGATCAAGTTTGGAGTATGCTGTACAGAATATGAGTGTAAAGGTATAATATTTACAGCACGGATTGCCTGGTTAGTGAAGTATTCTGTGAATCCCATAATTTATTTACTGTTCTCTAGATCTGTCTATTCACGAATCAAACACTCAATCAGTAACGTTTTCAATTTTCAGCGTGAAGATACGTCACTGTAGCTTATTCTTTTAAAATGTTGAGTTTATACCAGTTTTGGGGGGGTTTTTTTTGGGGGGGGGGGGGGTTGGGGGTTTTTTTTTGGGGGGGGGGTTGGGTTTTTTTTTTTTCTTTCATTTTTTGTATTAAAGGTGACTCATTATATGCATCAGAAAATTCTCACTTGGGGATTTTAAAATACTCATAAAAAATTATGTCTAAATGTTTGGTACGTTTTCAGGTCTTGTGTTATCTTCTTTGGTACTGCAAGTAACTTTTCATTGGTGTGAATATATATGTTTTGTGAAAATCCTACGTATGGATGTATCAAGAACTCTAAATTTATCGATGAATCAAAACCATAACATTTTTATATTGTGTAGTTTTGAATGGAAGAGTGAAATTAGCATGAAATCCCTGTTCTCTTATGTCAAATGGTTTTGCCTGAAGGTTCTAAAGTAAAATAATCATGCTTTTGTTCGGCAATGCCAGCGCTCTCTGGGTGATGGAAGCATTTGCATTTGTTTAATTGAGATAGTGCCATTGTGTTCTAAATTGTCTGTTTATGATATCCACGTCAATAAACCTTCCATCCTCATTTGATCTATTACAAATATACCAAGTGTTATAGAAGAAACAATTCAATTTTTATTAATAATAAACTTTTTAAATTATCAAAACTTTTATATTGTTTTCAGAGCCACTTGCTACAAATAATTCCCCCAAAATGACGAAAATGGATACATAATTTATGTTTATATAAGTAAAATGAATAAATTTCACCACATGGAAATTAATTTTTGCTGATGATTTCTCAATTATGTCCAGCACAGAGGAAAAACTTTGTTGTATAGACAATAGAGAGAAGCAACATAAAATATGCACGTTCCTTTTTTTCCCGAATTTAATAGTTTTACTATTTACAAGCAGAACAAGCCCCCCCCCCCCCCCCCCCCCCCCAAAATAATAACTTTTACATCCAATTTATTTTGTTTGTAGCAAGTGTTCTTATAAATAAAGGGTATTTCCCAGAAAACGGGTGGTCAACATTCTGTGGACTTCTCATAGAAGAATATCAAAGTTTTACAAACTCCTTCCAAAGTATATTCTCTATGTTCTTTCTTCACATTGTATTCCATTCCACCACCTATCCCCACCCACCCCCTAAAGTTTTCTCAATTTGTGCCTCTCTGGTATGCCCCCCCCCCCCCCCCCCCCCCCCCCCCCCGCGCCCTGAGCTACATTTCTGTAGGAATAAACTTGTATGTAATACCTTCAGCGATGAGACACAGTCAAACGGAAAACGGGGTAGGAAATGGGTAATTATTTCAGGTTTAACATAAAATCATTTCAATACGACTATATTGTAAACGAAACTATTGTTTCTGATACCCCCCCCCCCTCCCTCAGCGCCTGCGCGCATCCACCATATAAACATTATACTGTCATAGATTTGCATTAGAAAATCTCTGTTTTCCACTTGCATCGGATTGACCATTATTCTGCTTATATATATATATATATATATATATATATATATATATATATATATACATATATATATATATATATATATATATATATATATATATATATATAATACACACGCAGATATATAATTTGTAAAAATTGTCAGACAGATATTATCATTTTTCATAGTTTATCATATTGACAAAAGGATGTATTCGGAATATCAAAAGAATTGACCTATAGGAGAGAACGATTTCCCGGAAAAAATCACTTTTGAAAATCAATGTTCAAAGCATTTTGAACCTAAATTTTCATGTTAGCAAGTTTTAAATTAACCTTCAAAGTTGGCTAAAACAGCATTTTCTCAGTAACAACGCCTTTTTTTCCCATGACGTTTGGCCTAGAAGTCCTCTTTGCATGTTTACTCTTGATATAAAAGACATGTATGAGAATGCAGATCATAAATTCACTGTAACTAAAAGCAATCAACCGGAACTATACCGCACTTTAATCGAGGACAGCATGATTCAATTCATTTTTTCACTCAAAAACCAGATCACTGGTACATGAGATACAAACAAAATATATATACATATTTACATTAAGATTACTGGTAAGGGTCCATTACGTATGTAGTAACAATAAATAATCATATAGACATAGAGTTTGCTGCAAGTATATCAATTCAGGAAGAACAGACAACAGTTTCTTAATAAACTTCACCAATGGTTTTAAAACTGCCACATTATTTGTGCTCATTAATTCATTAAACATAAAATTGTTGGGATCTTTACAATTTTTTTCTTTAAGATATATTTTCCTGTCGTTTGAAAAAAAAAAGTACATTCCATTATGTAATGAAATTCATCACCAATACTATTACGATAACACTTTGTACCTGTTCTTAAACTTCTTTCAATATTATTCCATCTACCGGTTTCTATGGGAAGACGATCATTACAAGTTCGCAATTTGGTTACAATCATTCTTAAATCTCTAACTAATTTTTAACTCGGTAAATTATTTTCTAAACCAAATTTTTTTTTTTAAAATTCTATAATTGATACATTTAGGCATGTAGTCTCACTTACACAACATTTGGAAAATAATTAGCCACAGGTAAGAAATTTTATGTTGTGTAAGTGAGACTAACAGATAATTACTGACCAGGGTAGAACAAAGGACTTTCTATTATAGTCTGTTTCTAGAAGTGCATAAGTATCAGAATAATTTGAGTTATATAAACTATATAAAACAATAAATATGATAGAGATATTAAATAAAAAAGATCCATTGATAGCATATTACTTTTAATCCCATCACCTTCGTACAACATATTTATATTTTGACATGTGAAAATTTCACCGACAGTCACAGTCTATTCAAAGTGAAGCAAATATGATGATGCATCTGCATATTCGATCACGCTAATTTCATTACGATTAGATCGTCCTTTGAGTTCAAGTAATCGAGAGTCCAAATTGCGGTATTTCCTCCGTTTTTGTTGCTTTTTTCCTCTGGCTAAAAGTTGAATAAGTTTTGCTTCATTTGCACTTTGAATCCCACGAATTAAGGACAAGAGGGCGAAGATGTTGGGATGAGCTCGATGGCAGAGCTTGTTGACTTTGCTGTGCCACCCCTCTACGTTGTTTGTTGTTCGAGGCCCATCATTGTCGAAGTGGTTCCATAGCTGAAGAGGCTGGCCTTCTACCCATGTTGAAGTGATATAATCTTTGAATCTAGTCACTTCTGGTGTGATGTCCTCATTTTCATCCAAAGCATAGAACCACACGTCAGATACACATTGAAGAGGCACTAAAGGCAGAACCGCAGCACGACGAACTAATTTTTTCAGTTCATCATCATCTCTATATCGCACAACTAAGCCATACTCTTGTGATTTACACCAAACACACTGAGTAAAATGGAAGAAACATCCTCTCACTTTTAACATTGGGAAACAAGATTCTAAACCATTTCTTGCCGCAACTTCAAAGTCTATTAAGATGTTCTCCGGCCTAAATATCAAGTTTCTCTGTTCGAAAGCACCATGCAATAGTGAAAAAAATCGTCGGTATGGGGGTTCAGACTTATTCGGTAACAGAGCATAGACAAATGGGAAAACGGCCCCATTGACATGCCCATGAAGTGTGTACAGCTGCGTAAATAAGCCCGGGCAAGAATAAAAGGTTCCATCCACAAACACAAAGTCTGAATTACATAAATGCCACAAATTTTCTGCAGTTGCGAAGATTAAAATCCTAAGGTGGTTCTCTGTATCATCGCACAAGAGAAATTCATCACCGGAAGCAGTTTTTCGCCAAGTCTCGTCTAAGTTTATTTCTTCCTGTGTTCTAGGCAATTTTGGAACAAGTTTTGATCGGTTTCTAAAAAGAGACGATCTTCAGCTATCGAACGTTGGTATTTTCTTTATCATTTCCTCAACAGTTTCATCAAAATCATCATCTCGGAGCTTAGCAAGTTCTTCATCATATATTGTAGGCACTGGGCATAATTCATCTCTACATCGTTTCTTGACAGCAGATACGAATGCTTCAGCAGCAAAAGCAGTATGGTCAGCTTCATGGTTGTGATCCTTACCAAAATTGATGGCAATGTTGTTTTTAGTGACTAATGTGGAACCACATTCGCGAACAACACATCTCCAGTAGCAACGGTCTTTCCTACTTGTTCGGACTGAAAACTTATAGCCATTGTGAAGTAAAAAATGACCCCCTCTACCATTATCTAGGAAATCTATCTGCACTTGGACATTCGCCATGATATTTTTTTTACATGTACATTCTTACTCTGTCCAGAAACTATATAGCTCCATAACTGAAGTCATTGAATTCCCGGCAACTCAATTGAAGATACATTAAAATACAGCCATCTCAATCAACAAAACATTAAAGAAACAATCAACTCACTCAAAGAAACTTAAAAAAACAATTATCATCTCAATTGAAGAAACATCAAAGACACAATCATCCCAATCTAAGGAACATCAAAGAGAATTATCTTAGTTCACAGATAATCAGTTTGGACACTTTTTAAAAGAAAATACTTACACACTTTTTAAAAGAACTAGCTAAACTTGATATATGTTTTGATATTGAATACTTTCATTTTATATTATATCATATCTTTCGTGAAACAGACTATAACCAAAACATTTACCTGAACGATAATTAGAAATGTTGTGTAAGTGAGACTGGCTTTTTTTATTATGTTGTGCAAGTGAGACTAAATCCATTTAGGGGAGTCATTAAAACACAATTCCATTCTTGTACAAATTGATTTCGTAGGGCTTCTTTGACACAAGACTTGAGCCATTTAAGGCTATGAAATATTTGATTTATCCATATATATAGCAATCCACAAGTATTAAAAATATCTTGTATACATTTTATCCATGGGTGTCTACAAGAAGCTTCCGTAAAACACCTGTAAAAATAGCAGTATAATTTATTCGAAAGTTTATTTCTATCGGCTGTAATAATTTTTGCCCAGTACATTATCATTCTTGTTTTAACACTAATTGACAATGGAAACCTAAAGCTTTCTCCATATACCATACAATTCGGGGTACTTGACTTAAGATTCAGAATAAATTTCAAAAATTTAAGATTTTTTTTTCAATAATGACAACATTTTCACAGCCCCAAATTTCACAGGAATAAAGTAGAACTGGGTTGATGACTTTATCAAATAAGTTAAATTGAAATAACGAATCTTATGTAATACACCATAAAGAGCTTTTGATGCTTGCTCTGCTAAATGGGATTTTTTTTTTTATTTATGTTTTGTGTGTGTGTGTGTGTTTTGTATTTATTTTTTTTTGGTTGTTTTTTGTATTTTATATTTTTTGGGGGGGGGGGGGGGGGGTTCGGGGTTGTTTTTTTTTTTTTGGTTTGTTTTTTTTTTTTGTTTTTCTTTTTTTTTTTTTTTTTGAGGTTCTTTTGTTTTTCTTTTTTATTTATTTATGTTTGTTGTTGTTGTTGTTGTTTTCTTTTCTGGATTGTTAAACTTTCCATTCCTCGACATGAATATACCCAGGTAACAAAACTGTTTCACATTCTCTATAGCGATACCATTTATACAAAAAAAATACGTTTTGTCATAGGACCTTTTGAAAAAAATAATACCTTTGTTTTGGCTATGTTCACTTCCAGTTTTCATACACTATAGTATTCGGCAAAGATTGTGCGGACAAAAATCATTCACTCCATGACATTTCAAGATAAGGATCTTAAAAAGCGTCCATAATTCATGCTGCTCAGACAGCGACTGTGAAATGATTTCTTCTATTTCTACAAGTTACGTGTATTGACTAGAACTAAAGCGATGCATAAGAAACAAATAACTACACGCATGTGGCCTAAAGTCATCGATCGGAATGGAACTCAATAAGCTTTTTGTATAGACTGAACCAATACCAGCCCTATAGATCAACGATATATTTACATAGAAGTGTTCCTTTAAGCCTGTTTAAAATATTAAACTACTGCTTAATACTGCACATATACCTTTAATTTAAAAAAACAAAAACATTAAGAGACGCTCAGAAAGCCTTGGTCATATGATTATATTAAGAAACTCGAGTTTGAGAAGAGAAAAAAAAAGATTGCCTTTCCTCTCTGATTTGGAACTTATATTTATTTGTATAATAATACACGCGAATGCTGTATAATAATTTTTTTTAATAATTGTTTTAAAGACTAGGATTCTGTGCAGTGTGGTATTGTTCTATTTTGCTCTTTGAGAAACACATTAACGCTACATTGGCAATATTACATAAAATATCACGATACCATTATCTTGCCATTAATTACTAGACAGAAAACATAAAACAGTTGTCCGTCTCCCCCTCTATCGCAATACATATCAAGTTATCAGCACCTCATTGGCAGCCGACTTAAACGCCGTCTTCTGGGAAACAGCGATCGAACTCTTACAAATTGGAACCTCTACAAAAATTCTCAGGGGTGGAACCCACTCTCCTGGGGGAGGGGGGATTTTCTGGATCCACACAGACGTACATGTATGTACCTTGCTCTAACGGTACACGTAGTTTCCGTCGACATATAACAGATGATGAGACCTTACAAACAAAGGTGACATGTTTGCTGGCGTCGCATTCCTAACTACGAATATTCATACCTGTTATTGAAAGAGAGTTCCAAGATCATAACTTACAAATACTTCGTAAGTTAAGTTTACGATGAAAACTTGAGAACACATAAGGAAAACAGAAGTGCCATATCCTTAAGTTAGAAGTTACGAAATTCTTAAGACAGGTTTGTTTGGTTTTGTTTGTTTGTTTGTTTTTTTGTTGTTTTTTTTGGCGCAAGACAGGAAGTTTACCTAAATTTGCACCTTGTATCGTTTGATACGTTCCAGTGGCCGACTTTTATTGTCGTATTCATCGAGTTTCAATTAATTCTTGTAATATTTGATTTTGATTTATAGACAAGGACTATAGAATATCATTAATGATAGTATGAAACATCACATTAGTAATAAAATGCATGTACCCGTGATACTGCACGCAAACACATAAATGTCGTCCATGCGTCAGTTTCTGCATGAGAAACTAAATAAATTTTCAACATAAAACAACCGAAATCGCTATTTGATAAAGGAATTTCTGAACTTGTATTGGGACATATATATTTGAACTAGTAGATGTGCATAAGCTCCCGCAAGCTCACAAAATTCAAACTCAATACGAGGGACACTTTTTAAGTTCGTAGAGTAAGCCTATAACTTTTTTACGCGATTATGAAGTTGCACGATTTTTTTTTTTACATAGAACTTGCGTAATCATTGCTCTCTCGAACGGTATCACAGTTTGCGGCGCACGTGGTCTACGTGCGCGCTGCGCTGGGTATTTTCAACACGTGGTTTTATACACTATAGTGAAATATAGCGTTCAATATGGGTGGAAAAATCTCTGAACAGAGGGTATATTGTAAGATTCGTCAACGGAAATTCTTGCTGATTTGCAAAAGGTTTATGGGAATGGTGCTTTAAAATATACTACAATTTGCAAGTGGGTACGTCGTTTTAATGATGGTTGGGACTCGGGAGTCAATTGAAAATGATCCTCGAGTGGGTAGGCCGGTTTCCGTTTTGACGGAAAAAAAACGTTGCTACTGTGAAAACGTTAATTGAGGAAGACGCACGTTATACCGTGCAAGAGATGGAAGAATTAAATGGCATTCATTCGTCAAGTGTTTTGAAGATCTTACATGCACGATCTGCGCGCGCTGGGTGCTCCATTTGCTCACTGACGAACAGAAACGATTGATTGATTATTTGATTGTTTTACGTCCCGTCGAGAATTCTTCACTCATATTAAGACGTCGCCAGCTGTAGGTGAAGTACCACAAATTTAGACCTATGCTTAGCGTTCAGGGCCGTAGCGGTGAGGGTTCTTTAACGTGCCAACGCCTACTGTGACACGGGACCTCCGTTTTTAAGGTCATATCCGAAAGACCCGTTATTCTCACTTCAAAATGCCAAGCGTTTGGCGAAGGAGCAATTACTACATATTTTTCGTCTTAGGTTTGACACGACCATGGCACGAGCGGGACTCGAACTAACGACCTCCCGGTTACGAAGCGAACGCTCTAACCACTAAGCTACCGCGACCGGTAGAAAGTCGGGTTAGACTTGCATCGCAAGTTATAAAAACAATATGATATATGTGACCTACGTCGTTTGGAAGAGATAGTTACATGTAATGAAACCTGGATCTATCATTTTCAACCCGATTCTAAGGCTAAAAATAAGGTTTGGGTTTCATCTGAGGGCGATAGACCTGTCATTGCGCGCCGTTGCAAAACATCAAATCGCATGTTGTGTGCGATATTCTTTGATTCGAAAGGTCCAGTCCTTCAAATTCCAGTCCCAAAAGGTAGTTCTGTCACTGGAAAGTTTTACAGAGAAAGTGTTTCTGCTCAACTTATTGATTTCTATCAGAACGCAGACCGCGTACCGGTATCTGCGGCATCAAATTACTCCATGATAACGCACCGGCCCATAAATCCGCTACGGTACAGGAATATCTGAAAGAATCTGGGCTCGATGTCGTAGATCAGCCCTGACCTGTCCTCCTGTGATTTTTGGTTGTTCCCAAAACTAACGGAAATGTTGGCAGGGCACCGCTTTGAATCCCGTTGTCATATAGGCAGTGCGGTCTGCCAGTGTCTGCAACATATACCTAAAGAGGAGTACCGGGCGGCGTTCCGAAAATGGGTAGATCGGTGTAAAATGTGTGTTGAGGCAGACGGGGCATATTTCGAAGGTCTTAGATCAATAAAATTTTGATATTTCAAGCGGTTTTAAAAAGACCGCCCTACTCTACGAACTTAAAAAGTGTCCCTCGTACGTGCCAGTATTTAGCGATTAAATAACACTAACGTTTATCTGATCAAGATATAGGGCTCACGGCAGGTGTGACCGGTCGACAGGGGATGCTTACTCCTCCTAGTCACCTGATCCCACCTCTGGTATGTCCAGGGGTCTATGTTTGCACATCTCTCTGACTTGTATTTTCTATAGGACTTACGAGATTGAATACTGTTTGTTATCTTAGCCTTTTCACTATATTATTTATGAAACTTGAAGAGAGAGAGAGAGAGAGAGAGAGAGATTCGTTTTTCGAAAAAATATTGCCAGAATAAGATTGATCTGGTATCGTTGACTGCCGGTATATATTGATTGATTGATTGATTATTTATTGCTTTCCGCCACACTCAACAATTTTTCAGTTATCTGGTGGCGTCCAGTTTTTGTTGGTGGAAGAGAGAACCCAGATACAATATACCTGGGAAGAGACCACCGACCTACCGAAAGTAAACTGGCAAACTTGCTCACATAACGCCGCGGCCGAGATTCGAACACGCGCCGACAGAGGTGAGAGGCTTTGTGATTTTGAGCCCGATGCTCTAACCACTCAGCCACGGAGGCCCCTGTCTGCCGGTATATAATTGGGTAAAATATACACATTGATGGTTCATATGTCTTTGCGTTGATAGAGTTTGTATATAGTGTGCATCAGCGACCCGGAAGATTCGATCAGTCACTTCCTGTTTAAGATGCTTGAGATTAACTGTTCCTCGCATATCAGTAATGTCACATTTTGCCCCGCCCCCCTCTCCCGTGTTATAACGACACGCGATGTTGTATTTTAAGATTATATCTGTGTTAAACACAAGATCACATGTCATGAAAACGCTTTACCTATTCGTCTGACAAGGGAATTTGTTTGTGACACCCAGAATTGTTTAAATTATTTACCAGATATATATTTCTATATTACTTGTTCAACCAAGAAACAATGAATGCAGCGAACATTATAACAATTTTATTTACAAATTGTACACAATTTGTCTTGTGTTTTCCTTATGACTTATCGTTACTTCGTCATTAGTTTGGTTAATGTAATATCTACTTTAGAGTCGGAATTTTATTTAGCGAGTCAAGTCAAAAGTCAATTTCAAATCCTCCATACTTTTTTAGTTCATTGTTTTGAAAATCATGCCACCCCCCACCCACCCCACCCCAATAAAATGCATATTTTCTGCCTTTTTGACATATATTTATCATATATCATTATTTCTTTCATAATTTGATAATTTATTGTTGATTTGAGAAATTCTTTCAAGGTGTAATGAGCCACCTTAATTTCAGTGTGACTGTTTAATTTTTCTTCAGTCGTACAGAGACGTCAGTAGTTAATGTTTTGTAAAAGTGGCATTGTGATATCTCATTTTAATAAACTATCCATGCTGAGTGAAAGTTAACGCATTGGAACATCCATGACTTTTGATGTTATTTTAATCAAATAATTATCAGAGTTTATCTTTCTTTTTCACACAAAACTCATATTGGAAATTAGAGGTGATGTGATAAAACAACATGAAAATTGTTCGATGCCACGTTTATTGCATCAACCATATAGGGCGCTTTTCAGAATGATATCGTTTTGCCCTCATCCTGACAAGCTGCATTTAAAGATCTTATCTTTTAAGATAACAATAAGTGTGATGTAGCGTGTAATGCAGTCTTGGATCAGACACTACACCCGATACACAGCGTTACGTAACGATACAAGTTTTCGAAAAGTTTCCAAGATGATAAAGCAGATGTTCAACTATCTAGGTAAATCGCCCTGCATATTCTTTATAGAAGCAGATTTTTTCTTTGAATAGATACGAGTTCAATTTACGAAATTCTGGGGGAAATTACCTCTGTATAGACGAGAGAAATATTATGACTTGACCCGCTAAATAAAATTCCGACTCTAAAAGTAGATACTACATCGTCCAACTAATGACGAAGTAACGATAAGTCATATGGAAAACACAAGACAAATTGTGTACAATTTGTAAATAAAATTGTTATAATGTTCGCTGCATTCATTGTTTCTTGGTTGAACAAGTAATATAGAAATATATATCTGGTAAATAATTTAAATAATTCTGGGTGTCACAAACAAATTCCCTTGTCAGTCAAATAGGTAAAGCGTTTTCATGACATGTGATACTCATAACTTTGTCTTTCCAGTTGAGGTTTTCACACTCTTCACTATTTTTTTTCCAAAATATGTACCCAAAATTTTCACTCCACGTATCCCCAGAGCAGCCATATCATCACCCGTAAGTTTATCATTCCCAATACTCATTAGTTCAGACTTTCCTACGTTCACTTTGGCACCAGATGCTTTACCAAAAAAATTAAAAAACTTTCAATGCTTCAAAAATAGAACTCTTATCATTAACACTAACATTGTATCATCTGGATGTTGAAACATTAATGCACTTGTATAGGACAATGGTATTGGTATGCCTTTGATAGATGTACTTGTTTTTATCAAACAACTCAATGCTTCAGAGGATAAAACATACAACAAAGCAGATATTGGGCATCCTTGCCTCACAGAATGCTTGACAGGAAAGTATATTGTTAAGAATCCATTGCACTTCATACTATTATATATATATATTTTTATCTGTATAAAATTTACCAATCTAAAATATGGTCCAAAACCAAATACATTTAACACATCTGAAAGATACTCATGACTATCTCTATCGAATGCTTTTTCTTGATCTATTTTTACAATATAATCTTCCATATTGTCCATTTCAACCACATTAATAATGTACTTACTAACGTATCTGCAATATCTTTACCCACAATGCAGCATGTTTGACTTTCAGATATAATATTGGGCAAGACTAATTTCAACCTACATTGTATTTGACATAATCCTTGCAACAATTTTGTAATCTACTTTTAAGACTTATTGGTCTCCAGTTTTTCAGTAATCTTTTGACACCTTTTCTCTTGTACAATAATGTGATAACACGCACTTTCATAGAATGTGATAAGTTTTCTCTTATTTCAATTTCATGAAATAATTTGTACAATATTGGGCATAAATGGGATAAAAATGTTTTATAAAATTCTACCGCGAGTCCATCAAACCCTGGACTTTTATTATTAGCCATTTTTTTTTATTGCTTTTTTTTTATTTCTTCATAAGTGATTTTCATTTCACATATTTCTGCTTGGGCCTCCATGGCCGAGCAGTTAGAGCACTGCGCTCAAAATCACAAGGCTTCTCACCTCTTGTCGGCGCAGGTTCGATTCTCGCTCGCGCCGATATATGTGAGAAAGTTTGCCAGTTTACTTTCGGAAGGTCGGTGGTCTCTTCCCGGGTACATTGTATCTGGGTTCTCCCCTCCATCAATAAAAACTGGACGCCACCAGATAACTGAAAAATTGTTGAGTGTGGCGTAAAACAATAAACAATCAATCATATTTCTGCTTCATTTTCATCTAGTTTTTTGTCAACA
The DNA here is from genome assembly GCA_024699665.1 of Ostrea denselamellosa. Classification (NCBI taxonomy): domain Eukaryota; kingdom Metazoa; phylum Mollusca; class Bivalvia; order Ostreida; family Ostreidae; genus Ostrea; species Ostrea denselamellosa. The sequence goes on from JAMZEH010000059.1 coordinate 447,655, forward strand.
AACTTCAGAAAATTATTTTTACATTCAATATTGATATCAACAGGTGTATATCATCTGGAGTAAAAATCATATTGTATATCTAATATAGAAGCAATATCGTTTTCAACTGTATCAGAATTTTCATCTGTGAGTTCTTTTATAGCGCGCAACTCTTGCCTTCTTTTCTCTAAATTAAGAAAATACTTTGTACAGTTATCTGATTCAGTAAGCCACTGTGTAAACACCTTAATACAGTCCCTATACAATTTCATTTTCATACCCCGTGAGATCATTTTTCAAAGCTTCATATCTCTCAATATCAACATAGTCGCCGTTAGCAAGATCTTGTGACATTCTTTGAATTGCTTTTTGCAATTTATAAAACTCCATTCCTTTCTTTAGCACGATCTCTACTACAAAATTGTGAAAATGTCTTATTTTTGTATTTCAAATTGTGCCACCACAACAATGGAGAGGCTTCAAATAATGTACATTTCTTTCCTCTCTGTACAATATCTACTATTGTTTCCTATGTAGTTCATCAAACAAGAGGGGATTGTTGTGAATCCACAATCCTGGCCCCTCTTTCTGAAGTATTCGTATCTAAGTAAAATATAACTACAGAATGATCACTTAATGACGTATTTGTATAATAAATATTTGATACTAATATGTAATCGATTCTACTTTGTATAAGTTTATTTTCAGCAACAATTTTCCTAGAAATACTCGTTCAGTTCTGTTTCTTTTTCTCCATATATCAACAATGCCGCATTTCTCCTTCATATCAACCAACATTCTGTAACCTTGATCAAACACATGGGTTTTTTTTACTACGCCGATCCATTTCACCAAGTGTATTATTAAAATCATCCAGTATAATATTTTTTCTAATAAATGAATCCTTTCTGACAGATTTCTAAAAATAAGCATCTATCTTTGGCGTTGTTTGGAGCAAGGCACATAATAGTCAATTTTGACTGGGTGCCTCTACCGATAAGAAGAAGAAGAAGCATTTATATTAAAGATATCCAGATTTTCATCATTTTCTTTATAACTACTTTCTAAAAATCTGCCATTTTTACCATCAATAAATTCAACATTTGATTTAATATCATTTCTCATGAAAAATACAACTCAAAATTATTATTATATATATCTCTGTCCCATAAGTGTTTGTAATTTTCAATGAAATCATCTTTCCAATGTGTTTCTTGTAAACCTATCTTATCAAATCTTTCCTCCTGTAATATTGATTGATTAAATATTGTTTAACGTCCCGCTCGAGAATCTTTCACTCATATGGAGACGTCACCATTACCAGTGTAGGGCTGCAAAATCTAGGCCTATGCTCGGCGCTCATGACCTTTGAGCAGGAGGGATCTTTTACGTGCAACACCTGCATCCGAAGGACCGCCCCATTTAGTCGCCTCTTACGACAAGCAAGGGGTACTGAGAATCTATTCTAACAACCCGGATCCCCACGGGGATTCTCCTGTAATAAATTAACTACCACTTTCATTTTGTTTATATCACACAAACTGATACAATACCACGACGAAATATAACCATTGCTATGTTTAGGAAAAAGACTGTCATTTTCAAATCCATTTTATTTACTTTTCTTTGCTTTATTCTTTTCACTGCCTTCTTCTTCCGTTTGGTTTTTCCATTGACTGTTATTTCAACCTCGGCATCTGACTCCGTTTCTGTTTCTATTTTGTCTTCCTTTCCCGAGTTATCCGAAACTTGTTCCATGTCTTGTTCCAGATCCTTAGTAATTTCATCTTATTTTCAACTATCCTGTACATCTTGAGCGTCCCTATTAAGGGTTTCTTTAGACGTGTTTTCCACTATCGTTACTTCGATTTTCGTCACATCTCCAGTATCATCGAATTCCTGAATTTTACTCACATCCTTGGAATTGTTTTCTGGTGTTGGATCTTCTATGATTCTTATATAATTTTCATAGTTTTGATCTGTGAATTCTACGCAAGTGTCATTTGTGTTGTTTTTCTGGTCACTGTGACCCGTTTCACATTCACCGTCTGAGTAATCTTGTTCACTCATTCAATTCGAACACTCACACCTGTGTGCCCATTCACAATATTCTTCGTATTGTTTATTTTTACACGCTCTCACATAGTGTCCTTGTTGTTTACCTTTGAAACATACAAATCTAGGTCATTCTCTGAACAGGTGATCAGTAGAATAACACAAAAAACTGATCATTGTGTATACATCGATAATATTCTTTGTGAAATTTCATTGTATATGGAAATGAACTCATATTCGTCGGAAGTTTCACACGCACATATCCAGTACTATCTGCTATTGTAGTTCCTGGGTAGAATCTTCTATTTATTGATGACAATAATTCTTCATCTAATTCACGCAAAGGGTGTTCGATTTCTTCATCATCAATATATAAGTTGGTAGATGCAAAAAACCAACTATAATGGATGATTGTACTACTTCGTGAACTTTGAATGTTATATTCCTCACTATGATCCCCTCAAGTGAATATTACACAGCTTTCCCATCCAGTGCAATATCATACAAATTTACAGACTTGCATAAAGTGTACCCAGTCCACAATTTTCATGCACATATTCAATGATTGCATCTGGCTTCAGAGTAGAATTGTCCAGTACATTTACAATAAGAGAGTGTTCAAGTCGATACTTTCTATTATTGACTGGACGATCATATTCACCAAGATGGCTGCCACTCGAAGTGGCTGCCATCTTGAATTGAGTGTTCTAATCACAAGATTTTCAAAATGTCAAGTAAAAAATTTATAAATTATAATATATATACATGAGAGTCCTCTGTGAGTAGCAAAGGATATTGGTTCTTAACTTACAGAATCTACAAATGGTATAACCCATGGTATCGGAAAGACTATGTGCTCACCCTGCAAGTCCTAACCGTAGCATCCATCTTTGACTGCCGGTATAAATGGGTAAAATATACACATTGATGGTTCATATGTCTTTGTGTTGATAGAGTTTGTATATAGTGTGCATCAGCGACCCGGAAGATTCGATCAGTCACTTCCTGTTTAAGATGCTTCAGATTAACTGTTCCTTGCATATCAGTAATGTCACATTTTGGCCCGCCCCCCTCTCCCGTGTTATAACGACACGCGATGTTGTATTTTAAGATTATATCTGTGTTAAACACAAGATCACATGTCATGAAAACGCTTGCCTATTTGACTGACATGCGAAATCGTTTATGACACCCAGAATTGTTTAAATTATTCACCAGATGAATATTTCTATATAACTTTTTCAACCAAGAAAAAATGAATGCAGCGAACATTATAACAATTTTATTTACAAATTGTACACAATTTGTCTTGTGTTTTCCATACGACTTATCGTTACTTCGTCATTAGTTGGACGATGTAGTATCTACTTTTAGAGTCGGAATTTTATTTAGCGGGTCAAGTCATAACATTTCTCTCGTCTATACAGAGGTAATTTCCCCCAGAATTTCGTAAATTGAACTCGTATCTAATCAAAGAAAAAATCTGCTTCTATAAAGAATATGCAGGGCGATTTACCTAGATAGTTGAACATCTGCTTTATCATCTTGGAAACTTTTCGAAAACTTGTATCGTTACGTAACGCTGTGTATCGGGTGTAGTGTCTGATTCAAGACTGCATTACACGCTACATCACACTTATTGTTATCTTAAAAGATAAGATCTTTAAATGCAGCTTGTCAGGATGAGGGCAAAACGATATCATTCTGAAAAGCGCGCTATATGGTTGATGTAATAAACGTGGCATCGAACAATTTTCATGTTGTTTTATCACATCACCTCTTAATTCCAATATGAGTTTTGTGTGAAAAAGATAAACTCTGATAATTATTTGATCAAAATAACATCAAAAGTCATGGATGTTCCAATGCGTTAACTTTCACTCAGCATGGATAGTTTATTAAAATGAGATATCACAATGCCACTTTTACAAAACATTAACTACTGACGTCTCTGTACGACTGAAAAAAGATTAAACAGTCACACTGAAATTAAGGTGGCTCATTACACCTTGAAAGAATTTCTCAAATCAACAATAAATTATTTAATTATGAAGGAAATAATGATATATAATAAATATATATATATATATGTGTGTGTGTGTGTGTGTGTGTGTGTGTGTGTGTGTGTGCGTGTATGTGTGTGTGTGTGTGTGCGTGTGTGTGTGTGTGTCAAAAAGGCAGAAAATATAGAAATGTTATAAAGGGGGCATGATTTTCATTTTAAAAAGTGAACTAAAATACTCCGATTTGAACTCGGGATCTGCGGTTCACCAGCTCGATGTTTTAACCACTGGGCTTTGATGATCTATGATGACAGTCAACAAAAGCGATCGATATAAACAACTTCACAAAATAGTTTTAATTAAAACGCCATCGTCTGGTGTTATGTCATAAAGAGTATACGCCTTGGTGTAGTGAGCTACCTGAAATGTGAAAATAACTCTACGCGTTATTCCCTAGTCTGGTTTCCCGCTATTTCTCAGTGGATTACAGCATTCTGGCATCATTTTTTTATTTTTTAAATTTTAGCTCAACTGAGCTGAAAACTCATGTGAGCTTTCCTGATCAATTTTTGTGTGTTTTCTCTTTGTCCATCCGTCTGTCCGAAAACTCACATTTTCATCTTCACCAGAACCGCTCGACCAATTTCAATCAAATTTAGTAGAAGTCATATCTAGGTGAAGGGGATTCAAGTGTATTCCAATGAAATACCATGCTCCGTTCAAAACGGAGATAATCAAGAAAAGGAAAAAAATAATGTGGGATCATTTAAAACTCTTCTGATCAATGAAGAACCACTGAGTCAGAAAAGTTGAGATTTATATGAAAGCTTCCTGACATAGTGTAGATTCCCGTTTAGAACCAATGGTCCATAAAAGTTGAAATTTAATGAAAGTTTCATGATATAGAGTAAATACAAGTTTGCTCAAATCAAGGCTCCTAGGGGTAGGGTGGGGGCTCAATAGGTGATCAAAGTTTTACATGTGGATATATAGGGAAATAAATCTTTAAAAAATCTTCTCAAGTATAATATTACTATGCAAGCATTCCTTGTTAATTCATCTCAAGAAAATATTACTATGCAAGTTAGTTAATTCAGATTCAAGTTTGTTCAAATCATGAACCCTGGGGGTATGTTGAGGCCCAATAGGGGACCAAAGTTTTACGTAACAACTTGTAGGACACATCATCAAAAATCTTAATCTCAACAGCAGGGTTATGACTAGTCATATTAATATGCAAAACGCTTCAGGTAGTTCAATTTCAAGTTTGTTTAAATCAGGGTCCCTGGGGTTACGTGGGGCTACAATAGGATATCAAAGTATATATGGGAATATATAGGATTCCATTTGAACAACATGGCCACACTAAATGATATGAAAATGTAACTGTTCCTAAGTTGTGTGGGCTCAGGTTTTATTTTTTATGCCTCCGGGGAAACATGCTGTTTTTGTTCTGTCAGAAAATTCGAAACTTTAACCTAACTAAATCATAACTTTTGAATAAAGAGTGATAGCGCTCTCATATTTCACATTCCTTGAGACAAGGCCTTTCTTTTCGTACCAAATGCTTTGATATTGTGACCTATTTTTCAGAAATCCTAACCTAAGCAATATCTCCTGAACTATTTAACGTTGGGCTTTCATAATTTGTATATAAACTCCTTATTGCAAGACCTTACTTTCAATATATGACCTTTGACCTTTCTCAGATTTTGGTCCAAATTTCAAATTGTTAACCAAAATTTTAACCTTGCTCATAACATTTATTCGTAAGTGAAAGGACTCTCATATTTCACTGTGACAACACTTTTTTTTTTGGTACCAAAGATTTTAACCTTGTGATAATGGCCTTGGAGTTTGACCTACTTTTAAGAAAATCTGACATACATTATCACTTGTTGTATTCAAGATAGGCCTTTGATATTTTTATAGATAAATTTTCCTACGACAAGATTTCATTTCATATTATGATCTTTGACCTTGGAGATTCACCTTATATACTTTAAAGAAAACCTAATGTATCTTCTGAACTACTTAAAATAAAGCTTTCAAAATTTGTAGAAAATCTTTAATTCTGAAGAAAATCTTTTTTCTTTTAAATCATCTATCCAAGAACGGTAAGGTCATGTTAGTTATATTGGTATTGAGGTATCCCAATATTGTGTGAATTGACGTTCCATTATGTCGTGCACATGATCCTTTGTTGATAGGTTGGACCACGATATGGAGTCAAAAATTTTCAAGGGAATAAAAACTGAAAAAGAAATATTTTCAACTGAAAACCACAACAGCAAGATCATGGTGAGTCCGGCGAGCAATGTGACCCATGGGCCTCTTGTTTGATATACTGATTACTATGCATCAGCTGATTTCAAATTAGGCTATCCTGCAACCTGTAGTGATCTGTGATACTGCCGATATCTGATTGTGGCCCGATATATTGTGGCAGGAAGTACGAATTTTCTGAAGATATCAATGACAAACTTTCTCGGTGTATGGAGTTAAGGTTATGCTTTGGTTATTCTAATTGTCTGTGGTTTTCACTAGCGTGATATTTGCAAAAACAAATTTAATTGACGGATTAGAATTGAAGAACCATTAATATGCAACGTCCTTATTTCAGAAAAAATATTCTTATCCAACGTATGTCTGTCGTTGCACTCAAATTATCATTAGTGTCAATCAAAATCAGAAGTTAGTACTAGAATACCTCACTGTGATCTGTCAGCTTTAATACCTCTCTGTGGTCTGTCAGCTTTAATACCTCTCCAGACTAATAATATGACAGTACGTTTTCAGCAGTGCTCTTGCTTTGTGATTTGTAGGTGACCCCCCCCCCCCTCTCTCTCTCTCTCTCTCAAGTTTCGGGGGTAATATAGTGTTCTGCTCATATTGCTGAAAACGTCTTTTACTTCTGCATCTAATAATTTCACATTGGTATTAAAAAATTCAAGAAATTGATTAAAGATAGTCCCCCACAATAAAACCTACATTGATGAGGAGAGTCATCCACTAGATGGGATTGGTTGAGTGCATTTATATCATTACTGTATTGTCAGCGGCATGCACATAAACATCCCCGTCCAGGTAGTGAAGTCACAATACTATGTTTCTATTTCCCCATCTAAATAATATATTGTGATTGAAGAGACGAGTCTAGCTTGCTGACGCTGAGTGAGGCTACACGATATATACAATACACATGTATGTGGTGCCTTACAAGCCAACAAGTTCTATCATTGTCCCTCAGAATTACACATTTAGAACTATTGGTTGTAAACTGGTCACGTGTATGGAAATTAAAGTAAAGTGCTAAACTCCCGGATGTGTGACCCGCACACTGTTACCCCAAGATCGAACAGACGTATAAATAACTAGGTGTTGCGTTGATTGACCAAAAATCAAAAGTGAATATTTGGAATTGAAAGAAATATAAGAGTTTGAATTAATTGCCTGGATGAGAAATTGCACAAAATCGAAAAATGATGTCCAGTAGATATTATAGTGATTGGGGTATGTCTAAAATTAAGGGTGTCATTCACTGCAGGTCAATGTATGATGTAGAACACACACATATGGCATGTAAAAGCAATGAGATTTTATGAATACTTGTGGGTGTATTTTATTAGCGTTTGGGATGAATTTTCAAATGTTGGGAGGCACGCGTTTGAAATCAATGTAGTTAATTAATGAGAGGACCAAAGGTTTCTATTGAGATCTATGGGAATTGTATTGGTATTCTTTTACCTGATACTCCCACGGGGGTCCGGGTTAGAATAGGTCCTCAGTACCCCTTGCGTGTCGTAAGAGGCGACTAAATGGGGGTGGTCCTTCGGATATGACTGCAAAAACCGAGGTCCCGTGTCACAGCAGGTGTAGCACAATAAAGATCCCTCGCTGCTTAAAGGTCTTTTAAAGTGCCAAGAATAGGCCTAAATTTCGCAGTGCTTTACCGGCAATGGTGACGTCTCCAGATGAGTGAAAAATTCTCGAGCGAAACGTTAAACAATATGCAATTAACCAACCTTCCTCGCATGTTAATGATACTATTGAAGATGTGAAGATAAGAACAAAGAGTAGCTGACTTTCAGTAAATGGTCCTTATGATAATTTTGAAAAGTGTCAACATAGGCAGTCTTTCTACTGCAGCACCGCAAAACATAATTCCTCTCAACTAAATTTGCCACATATTTGACCTGCAGATGTTTGAGTGTAAAACGTGAAATAGATTTATTCTTTAAACTTTCATTCAATTTGGAGGTGGTCGAGCGTTCACTTCGTAACTGGAAGTTCGTAAGATCGAGCCCCACTCATGTCATGACCGTGTGAAATCTAAGATATAAACATTGGTAGCCAAACGCTCGGCATTTAGAAGAGAGAATCACGGGTCTTTCGCATATGACCTTAAAAACGGAGGTCCCATGCCGCCACAGGCGTTGGCACGTTAAAAAGCCCTCACCACCGTAAGCGCCAAGTGCTAAGAAAAAATTATCGACGGGACGTAAACCAAACAAATAACCAATGAATTTGGAGATGCATTCTTCTTAGCCAGTCAGCATCAATACTAGAATTTTGGAAAGCCTCGCTCTAACATTACAATTGTTGTCTTGCTCGTTGGAGTTTGAAAAGGTGAAGATAACGAACAGTGATCAATCTCAAAACTTCTATAAGGAATACAAAATTAAGAAATTAAGAGTTGGGTAAACACGGACCCCTGGACATACCAGAGGTGGGATCAGGTGTCTAGGAGGAATAAGCATCCCCTGTCGACCGGTCACATCCGCCTGAGTCCTATATATTGATCAGGTAAACGTAGTCAAAATTAATGTATAAAGAATGGCCTAACAGTTGGTATGAAACTAGTCAGACAGAATTTGACCCAATCACAGGTTGTATTGACAAACTAGATCGTTATAATGACCATAGAATTGCGAAATGCTGACTACGACTTTAAACGAGATTGTTGATACCACTGTAAAATAAACTTCTTTGTCAGTAGCCTGCCTCGATTTAAAAACTGATTATACCAGAACAAACTTTTGCGTATCGGATAATTTAGAGGCATAAACACCATATGCAGGTGATGGTGGAATATTGCTAGATATAGGAAGTTGTTGATGGAGAAATTGAAATCATCACGTTTGTCATAAAGTTGAGTTGTTAGTATACCGTTAGTATCTATCTATAGATTCTGAGTGAAAGTTTAACAAAGTAATATTTGAATGGCGGATCACTTGATATGACTTCTTTGTTGAAGAAGGAACTGTCTATGATGTAAAAAAGTCTAGTCTTTAACTTAGTGTGAGAAATTCCTGTAAGGTGTTGAAAGGTCATACGTTAGGAAATACAGTCGAGTGTCTGGTTGAACGAGACTCCATACTCAAGATTACGAGATTTTGTCGAAGAAGATAAAACGAATCTTGGGAACGTGCATAAAAGCAAATGTGATGTCCTCCCGACGTAGCTCTTGTAGATGCCACAACACGATATTACGTTGTGGGAGATAAGAGGGATCTTGACACCTGTACATAAAATAACCCACTGTAATGGCTCGTAGATAATGCCGTAACAAAATCGTGTCGAGAAAGATGAAATTTCAAGCTATAACGACTCTTCTAAAATAGAAATAAAAATTCCCGTGGGGACTGTTTCAATATACAAATGGGATGCCAACATGTATTTCTGTTCTAACGTGTGGCGAAATCTGATTCCTCAGATTGATTAATTCTCTGTTGCGCTCACCCCAGTGGTAGTGAAATACAAGATGACGTCAACAGATATCATGTGATGATTCTAGGTCTCATATAATGCAAGTTATTATATTGGATTTTTACCACACATCTACATAACGACACACCAAAGTTAAATGGTTACAGCACTATAACGCTGGACTTATTGAAGAAAGGAAGTCGGTGATATTATGTGTTTGTGATCTTGTTTAGACGCAAGAAGGACAAACCTTATTCCTGAGAAATGTGTTTATGATTGCACAGATACTGCTTAAAAATTTATTTATGCTTCAGTTTTACTTCTCGTAAGGATCTGGGTTAGTACCCCTTGCTTGTCGTAAGAAGCGACTAAATGGGGCGGTCCTTCGGGTGAAACCGTAAAAACCGAGGTCCCGTGTCACAGCAGCTGGCACGATAAAGATCCCTCCTTGCTCAAAGGCCCTAAGCGCCGAGAATAGGCTTAAATTTTGCAGCCCTTCACCGGCAATGGTGACGTCTCCATACGATTGAAAAATTCTCCAGCGGGACGATAAGAAATATACAGCCAATCAACTGAGCGTTTGGCGAAGGCGAAATCACTACTTATATTTATGTTTCAGGTTGACGCGGCCATGGCACGAGCGGAGATCAAAATCACGACATCCCTGTTACGAAACGAACGCTATACAACTGAACTACAGCGACCGGTGGGATGAAGATATACCGCGATAAATGAATGGAAAACTTGTGTGTCATGGGCTACGAAAAAAAATAGATTAATTCTTTAAATCAAAATATAACATGTGATAGAAAAATCAAAATTGTGCATTTACAATAATATTTGAACATTCTTATTTTACGGATTATTTGCATGGATATGGAAGATGTGCATGTGGCAAGGATTTGATTATCTTAAAATTTTAAGAAAATTACACGTCTGTCAGTTTTGAGGAATTATCACATTGAGAGCACATGATTTATCTGTCTCACCTCGCAAATTTCAGTTGAGAACTTTCTAATTTTACAGAGCATTTGTATGTATATGGAGGATGTGGAACGGATTTTAATATATCAGAATATATATATATTTTTGTTTGTTTGTTTGTTTATAGCCGCCTGAGCAATTTTTCAGCGAACCGGCGGCTGGAATATATATATATATATATATCGTTGTACTTCCAGTCAGAACTACTTTTGAGATCATTCATTACCAAGTTTGTTTTCCTGTTTATTAATAGGAAAAACAGAAACAAAAATAAAACCAATGAAACAAAACAACACGAAAATAAAACCAAACCAAAAGAAATCAAACAAGCAAAAACTAAAACAACAATAACATCAAAAAATCGAAAGAAAACAAAAGTAGAATTTTTCTTTTATCTTTTCATAAATATTCATCGAATTAAAGTATAAACAATAACTACAGTCGTTTTAGACGTGACGAATATGAACATACAGTGCCAGGCCATGTTGTTGTCTGGGAAGTCCTAATTCTCCTTCTCCAATATTCAAGAATACAAGTGATTGATTGATTTATTGTTTTACGTCCCGTCTAGAATTTTTCACTCATATTGAGGCGTCACCAGCTGTAGGTGAAGTACCACAAATTTAGACCTATGCTTAACGCTCAGAGCCGTAGCAGTGAGGGTTCTGTAACGTGCCAACGCCTACCGTGACATGGGACGTCCGTTTTTAAGGTCATATCCGAAAGACCCGTGATTCTCATTTCTAAATGTCAAGCGTTTGGAGAAGGAGCAATCACTACCGATTTTTTTGTTTTAGGTTTGACGCGGCCATGGCACGAGCAGGGCTCGAACTCACGACCTCCCGGTTACGAAGCGAACGCTCTAACCACTGAGCTACCGATACAAGTGAAATTTGACTAATTGAAAACGGCGTAACTCTAATAACAAAAACTTTGTTAACTAAAATCAATACAAAAGTCATATCAGTACACTGTCATTGAATTAAAGTGATAGAAAGAGCATGTATAATTGCGTGCTTTGATATTTGCTCTATCCAACTCGTTGAATTGGTGCTTTATTTGATTGGCAAGCCTCGCGAATAAATACACCTTTTCAACGAGTTGGATAGAGCAAATATCAAATAATGCAATGTACGAGGGTTGTTCGATATATAATGTGTGTTGTGTATTGTACGATATCTCAAGACCATTCAACTCACATAGTGAAATGAACATTACATCCCTTTAAAGTATTCTCCGCGGTTTGAAATACATAAATTCAATCTCTGAATCCATTTCTGAAATGCGTCACGGTACGCTGATTTAGGTAGACCTCTGAGGCACTGACTGATGGCTGAGCCAAGGGCTTGTCGGGCTTTGTAACGACTACCAGATAAGAACTTTTAAAGTTTTGGAAAAAGAAAAAGTCGGATGTGGCTAGATCTGGAGAGTATGGTGGGTGTGGCAAGACGGTATTCTTCTCCGACTTCAAGAACTGCTTCACAAGCTCAGATGTGATGAAGCATTATCATGATTTAGACGAACATACCTAAATCCTGACACGGCGTCGCGGATGATAAAATTTCTTGAGCTTTTTTATTATAAAATCTCGGTAATACCGACCTGTTACACTTTTGCCCTTCGGCACCGGAATTTGTACGGCTATACCATCACATGAGAAGAATATACAATAAAGAACCTTCCTTGTGCTTATGATTCTTTTGGTAACTACCGGGCTTCTACCGTGTTTAGTTAGCCATATTTTGCTTCCAATTTTTCTTACTGATTCGAAATAGTGAATCCATGTTTCGTCACCAGTAACAGTGTTCTCAAATTGTCTTTGATTGAATTTGGAAACATTTTGAGCCATTGCTTAGCGGTTTGTACTCGTACCCGTTTTGTTCATCAGTCAGTATATGCGGCATCCATCTGGCAGAAATCTTTCAAAATGAAATGCACCCGCGATAGTGATATGCCAGCAGCTTTGGTAATATCACGTATCGTGCACCTGCCATCACTTTCAATTATTTCCCTGACTTTTGAGACATTTGCCTTGCCTGTTACAGTCACAGATCAGCCAGATTTTGCTGCATCTTTGACGGACTCTGTGCAAGTCAGAAATTTCTTTCTCCACCTACGAACTCTCATAAGATACCGTATTAAACCCACAAGCTTCCCCCAATTCAGTAAAATCTGCATTACCGAATGACCGAGTTTTGTGCGAACTTTTATTTCTTCAATATTCTCAACCCGTTTCCCAAACCATTTTTATAAAAATGGTCAACGACTGGTTCTATTGAAATGACATTAAGTTTAAAACTATGTGGAGCTGAAGGCTCGTGTTTATACCATTGGAAAGGTATTGAATAGATCTATTCAAGAGTATCATAATTCACGAAAAGCGTTATCGCGCTGTGGTACATGTGTGGTGCACGTTACATATCGAACAGCCCTCGTAGATATCCTTTATGTATCATTTATTGTAATTCTCTGTCAACTGTATCAGTTATTACACAAGGAGAGGAACTTATAAGTTGTTAGAACTTGTTTTCCATATATTGTATACAATGAAATATGTTAAATTCGAAAGGCAAGAGAAGGCCCACTGGGAGCTGTCAGGGAAACTTCAAAACTCAATCCTGAACATATTTCATTCAAGTTAAACATCATTAAATGGCTGAATATTGCCAAAACGACGTAAAACCATCAACATTCAATCACGGGTCTTTTATATCTAAAAGAAAAGGAGGCCCCGTCGTGTCGGGCGTTAGGACGATAAGAACCCTACAGCAGTAAGCGCCACATATAGGTTGTGGTATATACGGAATAGGATCTATGGAGTGTAGGATCTATGGAGTATAGGATCTATGGAGTATTGGATCTATGGAGTATAGAATCTATGGAGTATAGGATCTATGGAGTATTGGATCTATGGAGTATAGGGTCTATGGAGTGTAGGATCTATGGAGTATTGGATATATGGTAAAGTCTGAGACTAATTGGTGGTTCTTTGCCGAGCATTCTATTTAAATACTCGTGACGTAGAACTTACCTTTCGCTCTATTTAAACCTCTATTGCGTATTTGCCATTTAAATACCTGTAGGATTCCTCAGTACTGAGGGAAAGCCCAATACATTTTATGTTTCAAAAGAAGCATTATTTTAAACCTGTCAAAAATAAATGACAAATGAAATTGCTGCTTGCAACAATACACACCCATGGGAACAAGAACACCATGATTCGAAAATATTGACACTCTTGGTTTTGCAGGTACTCTTACCAGACCTGTGTTTTTATGCTTACAAATGAAGCATGTAGACTTAGATTTCCCCGCACGAGGAAACGGCAGTACAATAATTTTACCCTTTTCTTCAATAGTTCTGTTTGTTATTTCTTTTGCGGGTTGTGTTTTTATTTCTCTGTAATATCTAGACAAACATTTTGAGCAAATCACTCCACTATTATCAACGTCAGTATCTTGTCTTTTTATCCACTCAACCTGTTTAACAGTTATTTTCCTTGTTTGGCCTTTTCCTTTCCAAGCTTTACATCGTTCACAGCGATTTTTCGTGAAAGGCATACTGCCTCTAACCGCACTTATAAGTTAAAAAAGTATGCAGGACCTCGTTAGCAGTAATGGATAATTGATAAAGCACAACTATATGTACCACACAGTCTTTGACGTGAATCCCACTTGCTTCTTGGACAGGAAGTAGATTACAACATAAACAAAACACTGTCCTTGTGAGGAAAATATTTCAAAGTCGATGCAATGTACATAATTTACATAAAAACATATTTATGTAAACTAAAAATGTGTATTTTAATGATGAAGCAAATGCTAAAAAAAATCATATATACATATAATCATGCGTGATTCGAACTCGGGCGTTTGAAAAAATATAGTTAAAGTCCACGACCTTTTCCACTAGACCACGACATCTCTATGTAGAAAGTATGGACATTTAACTTGTAGATGAATTTGACAACAAAGAAAGGGAAATTGCTTTGATTTTTTTCTTTTTGCAAAAAAATGCCTCCGTGAAACAAACTTTCGAAGCGGTAGACTTCTAGCTGAAAACTTCAAGAACGTGTACATGCTAAATTTATCTTGTTTCACAGAGGCATTTTTTCAAAAAGTCGGGGATTCCCCCGTATTTTAAAGCTAAATATCCTACAAATCGCTTTTTACAGGATTTGATATTGGATTATTTTTGCTAATTCTTGTTAATACACGTCTTATAAACTATTTTCATAAATTATGGAATGAAGACATGATTTGCACTCGCTTTTATTATATATTTGAGCAAGTTTAATTTATTGATCTTTCATGCAACGCCTGTAGGTGATTTAACATGGGACGTGCAACCCCTTCTTTAATATTTCTTGAAATTCCTCATACCTACTTCTGAACTCCAAAAGAAAACAAATTATATATAAATAAATGAATAGATAAATAGAAAATATATACCTGAAGTAGAATGAGTGGGATGAACTCATAAAATGATGAATTCGTGTCCGGTAGAATTGGAAATAGTTTGAATATAACTCTTTAATACGGTAACATCAGAAGCCAATAGTTTTTATGAACAAAGATTTTTTTTTATCCCAAACCAAGGTCATCTAGCAGAAGTTCACAAGGTAAAAGAGTAATTTAAAACATTTCTGTGGGTATCAACTTCTAATCTCTGCACATGTATTTATCAAAGGTTCATGAATCTCCATCTGGAGGAAAGAAAGAAAGAAACTGAACACTGTTAGTGAATAGAAAGTGAATAGAATTTAAGTCATTCGAAGGCTCGTTTTAGTGCAGATAACTTATGCCCCACCCACCGTCCCTGCCTTAGGTACTTCGATTTATCATTAAATATAGTTTTATTTTTTAGAAAGGAAGACAAACTGAAATCCTGAAGAATTGTTTATGTATATAATGTTTAAAATAAGTAAACTGCACCTCCAGAGCGCTTCATTGCACTTCCAGAGCGCTTCACTGCACTTCCAGAGTGCTTCACTGCCCTTCCAGAGCGCTTCACATCCTAACCTACGTGTTTGTATTTATTTTATAAATTATTTATGTTCGTTTGAGTAAACGAATAAGATCAAAAGGTGATTATGAGATGCATCCAGTTTATCAACAACATACAACTCTTGTAAGGCGACCTTTGGGGCCCATGAGCCCATTGTTTTGCTAGAATTGCACATTCTTAAAATAGTATCCATTCGCTGTACTTTTCTTATGTAATCCAGGCTTTGATAATTTCGATACCGTATTTCATTTTCAAATTGAACATCTTGCGAAAAATAATGAATTCCCAAGTTTGGAAAGATAATAGAGAGGACATATTATAAAAAAAAAAATAACGAATTCCCCAGTTGAGAAAGATAATAGAGATGACATATACAAATGAATGAGTTCCCAAGCTGGGAGAGACATTAATGAGTTGTACTATAGCTGTAATCTCCTAAGGTTTCTGAGTACGTTGTTTTTCTTCTATTCGATTTATACGTACATTTGATATTAATTTGATTTGTTAATCGTTTCTTTAATTTACCATGTCACATGACTTTAATTATATCTCTTTTTTTGTGATAGAGTTCAGATTATGCTACGTTTCATACTCATAAACTCCTACAAAGTTCATGCAGTTCCAAATGATTGACCGCAATAGATTTGAGGAGCAACATTATGCTTATGTTGAATAGGGGAAATGAGAAATGTTATCTGAAGTACAGTGCTTGGTGTTTATTATAATGAAATCATTCCCAGTATCTCATCACTTCTTTAAGTGTGTTCTGTAGATTGTTCGGAAACATCTGCTTAAGCAGGTTGGAATATCAATGAATGTTAGATATAAAGTAGAAAATGTTATTTCACTTCAGTCCACTTTGTTTCAAGCATTAATGAATAATTGCTTTCAAGTTTGACCTGACCACTGTCCGGAGATAAAGTCACTGATGGCCGTTACGTCCAGCAAGGACAGGGACAATTATATTAATGATCTCAAAAAAAAATAATAATAATAAAAACTCTCTGTTGACAAAGACCCGGTATCGTAAAAGTTTTCTCAACACGATTAACTAAATGTCATCTATACGTGCTACTTTTAGCATTTTTGTTCACTGATTTTCAACAAGCATCGAATGAATTCTAATCAATTACAATGTATTGCCAGGAATATAAAAATATTTGAATTCTCTAGAGACTAAAACCAGTTTAGAGCCAGTTTAATCATCAAGAAAGATGTAAACGGGAACCACTAGAAGCTGACCACGTGATCGTCTTTCTTGTGAACAGCGAGAACACAGGATCTCGAGTGATAATGTGTGGCGAGGACGAGGAGTAGTTCTGTTTTGTATTTTAAGGAACAGCATGAAGTGTCATTCTTTCACATCTTTGCATTCCAGCATTCGGGAATAAACATGTGAACACGTTCCGGTGTACACGCTTCCGGTGTCTGTGAAGCTAAGAACGGTGACGCGATTATATACATACATTCCACATATGCTTTTTTTTATACTATATTCTTATTACATCACAGAAAGAAAGATTTAAGGTTGCTCAAATTTCATACTTTTTTGTAAATTGATCAATTAAATTAAGCTTTATGTGTGAAAAGAATATATCTTTTGTAGGATATAATAAAATAATAATCACTTGGTATAATAAAAAAATTGGTAAACTATTTGATGTTGAAAAAGCTTGTATTTTCTATAAATAACCAATAATCTATATCAGAACAAGATTCAAGCATTATGACTAGGGTTACGTTTTTTGCAGACAGACATACCAAAAACTATATATCCCCTTGAATCTCTGATAAAAAAAAGTTGTCAAGGGCCATAATTCTTATGATGGTATTTTCTGTATTGTATATTTGTATACAATGATTCTTTTTATATATTTATATAGTAGTAGTTTTTTAAACCGTTAGAATTAAAATGTGACAAATTCAACTGGTTTTAGGGGGATTTTCTATGCTGTATCACGACAACATGAGATTGTCTGATGTTGCCATACACTTCTGTTTAAATAAGACTGACATCTTTAAAGTGTGGCAACATATACCTTTTCTTTGATTATTGATTAAATAAAACTATATTTAGTGGAAATTAATACAGTATGTCCGCTTTGAATCCAAACTAATGCGATGTCACGAGAGGGTGAAGCTACCTTAAACAATGCCGTCCCTCTTAAGAAAACTCAGTATTTCCTCATTCTCACTGAAGCGCTTTCGAAACCAGTGTTTTTGATGATGTTGAACACTAAGCCTAAAACATATCCACGGGTACATGTTCATTTGTTAGGTCTAGAACACAACTTAAATTTATAATGCTTCGCTTAATATGAATTCCAAAGTATGTAATATATATAAATATAGAAATTTAAGACTATTTCTCAAATGTAGATCCTCCGCATGCTCAGTAAATACTATAGGTATATCCAAACAGTTCCAAGAATTAGAACGAATTTTCTTGACAAGAGTAACACCAGTTTTTTAAATACTAAAATATTCCATCTTTGTTTTTTCTAGATGATAGAAAATACATGTTAAATTAAGAAAAAAATAATAATTAGGAGTAATTAAAACAAAATCTATTTTGATATTGATTTCACCATTCTTATGTTCATCAAATAGACTATATTATAATACAGTATGCAAAACCAATCGATCACCTGGCACAACCACGAAAAAAAAAATTCCAGCATTTTTTCAAAATACTCCAAAAAATTATTCGTCACCCTGATGATACTGCGACCGTAACATATGAAATACTACTAGATGTTATGATTTAGTCATGCATTTGCTAGTATTCATCTGAAATTCGCATATACGGAAGATCTGACTCCCCAACATTGTATTTTGCAAAGCTCAAGTTATTATAAAGAAAAACAAAATATGGATGGTACACTGCTAGGTTTTCATGAGTCATGTACTATGGTAATAATCACAATATATGAGAAATTCAACATTAGTCACAATGACGAAACGCTGGCATGCCAGATGATACGTCAGTTCACGGTATACGCCCGTCCTATGATACTGCGGGTCCTACGGTACCGAGGTATTTCACTTTTACATACGTCACGAATGAATCGCGTCACCTATCGGCGAGATATTTTTAAACAATAAACAACTAAGGCACACAATACTTGTCGCAACTGGAAAAGTAAAATGTTCAGAATTTAGAAAAATTAGGTCTTTAAATTGATAACGAGTGAAGATTCAGCATCTTTTAAAATCGCTTTTCTTAATTTTTGTGCTTCTACATTTTGAAGCATTTTATTTCATTGTATTAAAATTGCTGCATTTTATTTATTCTTTTATTAACTTTACTCCGATTTACATTTCACAAAATAACAACCTGTTCAGAATAGTAGCACCATTACACAGCCATTCACAAAATAAAGACCTTTTTCACAGTAGCAACACCATTAGACCGTCATTCGCTGCATTTTTGTAAATACCGCGGTATCGTAGTACCCTTCTTTTCAAATGTATACAGATATGGCATCATAATCGACCATTTCTAAACAAGCAATTACATTTATATCTGTTTGTTTATATATATGAATAAAAACAACAGTATATAAGGTATTTACAAAACATTAACTATTGAATGAAATCAGGCCAACAGATATTAAAACGAATCGAAATCTTTTAAGTACCGCGGTGTCATAGGACTCCGCATAAATTTTGTTTAACAAAGGACATGCAAAACGGAAACTTTTCCATAGAGAAAGTAATTATCCAATGGCTAATGTTATAAATTAGAAACGACCGTATTTACTTCTTCACTCAAAAAATTCTGTTCTACGCGGTCATTAGTGTCTGCGATGTACAAATAAGAACTTCAGCTGCCATATATTGGTACACTGTACAGTCATATAATTTGTTGGCATGCCCTTATATATATATATATATATAGAGAGAGAGAGAGAGAGAGAGAGAGAGAGAGAGATTTCAAATTCTAATTTTATACAATATAGGCGATGCATTTGAATTTGTTTTAATATTTCACATTTAATCAATTAATTCGGAAACATATAAAGTTAAAAATACCCTAGACACAATTTTTTTCAGGATGCTCGATATACTGAGTTTTAAAGTTTTCTTCTTCTTTTTTTTCTTTTAACATTGATATTAAAATCAAAAGCCAACTTTATTGCTTAAAACCTTTAATAAGATATACATTCATTGATAGTGGAAAGTCATTTAAAAGAATAAAAAATTAATGGCGGCCAATCTCAGTAGAAAAAGTGCTAAGATTCTCTTGGGCGGATTTCTTTAACCGATTATTCATGAAGTAGTAGAGATACGGATTAACAGTGGAATTAATGTAACCAAGCCACGTCACAACTAATAACGAAGTTCGTGAGGGCTCCAAGTCTAGTGTATTATTTAACACGACAAGAAGGAAAAATGGAGTAATGCACAGCACAAAATAACCCTGTAAAATGGCTATAGTCCGTATCACGCGTGTTTCCATTCTCTGCTGCTTCCGTTGAAGAAGAGTACACTCGTTAGGCATCACGTGACACAATTCTCGGGCTCTTTTGCGAACTTTGAGGTAAATATTAATGCTAGCGCAAATATTTAACGCTAATGGAATATAAAACACAAAAACCGAACCAACTACCGTTGCTGTTCCCTGCACGCTAAAATTGTAATGTGATGAACAAACGTTTCCTTTGGCAGATAACGAAAGAATAATTGCCGAAATCGAACATGCTGTAGACCAGCAAAGCACTATCATTACGGTTGTCAATTTTTCATTCATCATTTGGAAATATTTCAAAGGATAACTCACTGCTACAAACCGGTCAATGTTGATACATGTGAAATGCAAAATTGAAGACGTTGTAAATATTATGTCCATAGCGAAAAAGGTTTTTATAACCACTGCTTTTCGAAAGAATGAATTTTCGGTGAAGTTATGAATAATCGAGGATGGCATGACGAAAACTCCCATACAGAGGTCAGCTACAGCCAGAGAAATAACGAACACATGGATTTTTCTATCAAACTGCCCCCGTTGGACAATTCTGGAGACTAAGAAAACATTTCCAAACACTGTTACTGCTACAAGGAAAAATAAGACAATCAAACACAAAATTCTCCTAAAATCATCCGGCATAACCGCCTCCTCATAACCGCAGTCAGCTCGGGAGTCATTGCTGCTGTAGTTCATTGTGGCAGAGAAAATGTTTGTACGTCAGCGATGTTATATTGATGTCGACGCAAAGCCAAGCGAAAATGACAGTTTTTGTCTTTCTCCAGCAACGTTTTATTTAATCAGCAAATTGATGTTAAATTTACAATCAAGCTTGGTGCATCGCTCTAGGAATTTGGGTACGTGTGAACTGTAAAAGAATGAAGGAAATCTGTCTTTGTCTGAATATATTTAAATTTCCAGTGTTTTTCCCTTGAAATCCTTACAAATTATAATTACATGAGTGCACTGCAGCTGTGAATAAAGCGTGTATGTATCTTAATAAATATCTTGTCCGATCCATCGTAGAATTGAGTTGTGTCGTCTTGTCCCAAAGTGGACGCTAAATGTGACAGATGTGCTGACAAATACAACGCTGTTGGTTCGATTTTGAACAAGTCGGACCTCTTTAACATGGATCAATACAAACAAGAAGACCCTATAACAAATATTAAATACCTGGCATATCACTACACAATCAATATAGCGATATTATCATCAAAGGGAGATAATTCAAGTACATGAAATAGTTACAAAATCAAATCTCCCACTTCTTTAATATATATTTAGTATAAAATATTTACAATAATTATCCTTATAACGTGCGTAAACATCGTTAATTATTGCCATGTATAAAATCACACTACGCATACCATTCAATGGGATTGAGTCTTGAAACAGTATATACAATACTGACAGACTGATTTCTACAAATCAGTAATTAACAGCTTTGTAGATATCTACTAGGCCTAAAACAAAATATCTAATTTAAAAATATATGAAACAGTGAGACATCATAAATTTACAGTTTACACCCATTTTACAACTCTCTCTCTCTCTCTCTCTCTCTCTCTCTCTCTCTCTCTCTCACTCACTAATCATTTACTCCAGGAAAAGTGATTTAAGGAATTAAGTGCAAATTAACAGGTTTAACATCTAATAGAGAATTTAGATAATATATTAAACATTAGTATCAAATAATTACTTACCATGCAAGTGGAAATGACTGTTATAAATTACAAAAAATATTCAAAACTTTGACTATAACTTCCAAAAGCAAGGTAAGGAGTGAACCAAAAAAACACAAAGAACTCTGGGAGGGAAACACAAAAACCAACCAGAAAGCATAAGACAAAATAAACGACCAATGAAATCAAAAGATACAAAATAACTAGGACCAGAATATAATTCGAGCCCTGGGGCTAACTCTGGACCTTTACAGAGAATGACTCTTAAAAAATCAATGCACTAAACTACAGGTAATTCACCTGTACAAATGTAATGCAAAGTGTGATGCAAATAAAAAGAAATATTGATTTCTTCAATACATAAATGCACATGCAATATGCATTTTATATATATATATATATATATATATATATAACACGAGTCTGTCACATTCTCCCCCTGGTGCAAGAATGGCGTCCGCGCCCTTGACCAAACCCGAGAATGTAACAGTAACAAAAATATGAGAAATAGCGGCATAAAATAAAGTTAAAACATTACTTACCTATCACAATGGTTACAAGAGCTTTAGCGGAATCTTTATCCATTGTATCAAACACTCCGCTGGCCACCAATACCTGTAAATAGTTAGTTCTTTGTCCCCATTCTGGAGATTATACCTGTTGTGACATCATATAATCTTGTGTCCACTTTGGCTTAACCCGGCTCCTGGTAGACATTCGCTGGCAATCTATGGGAGTAGGTTCATTATCCATTTCTTCATCATCTTCAGAAGAATGTTCTGGAATATCTCTTGGAGTGTCATCTGGATGAAGGTCTTGACGCGCTTCGTGTACATCTGCTGACTCAGGACTTTGGTCCTCGTTAGTGACATCACTAATGGACAATGGAGTGTCCTCCATACTCTGGTCATTCCGAGTTACGGGTACCCACATGTAGTACAAAAACATCAGATTCATCGTCATAGTCATCACCATCCTTTGATGAAGGTAGCATAGGCTGATTGCCATGACCCGAATCCTTTCACTTGATCCCTCTTGGTGCTGGAACTGATACTGGAGAGGGAATCTTTGTTCGTATTAAATTTCTATGCAAAGTTTCCCTTCACTATCCTCTCTTTGGACCATATAGACAGGAATAGTAGAGTTGGGTTGGCTTATTACGATGTTGGGGTGATCTTCCCACCAGTCAGCAATCTTGTGCTTCCCATCATAAGCAACCCACTTTCACTAATACCCTATCTCCAACACTTAGAGTAACTCTCATCGTTCTTGAGTCATAGATTACCTTGTGTCTTGATTGGTTATTCTTTGTGGCCGTATTAGCAATGTTGTATGCAGACTTATGTCGTTGTGTAAGGTTTTGAACATATGTTGATATACTATAGTCCCTCTCATTATGGTCCAATCCAAATACTAAATCAACAGGCAAATTTGTGCCCCTGCCAAACATCAAATAAAATGGCGAACATCCTGTTGTTCCGTGTTTGATGGCATTGTAGTCATGGATCAAGGGTCCTATAGAAGCTTTCCAATTTGATTTCTGGTCAGGTGTGAGTGTCCCAAGCATGGCTATCAAAGTTCTGTTAAATCTTTCGGTGATGCCATTGTCCATTGGGTGGTACGGAGTGGTTCTTGACTCGGCAATTTCTATAATTTGGCATAATTCTTGAATGAGTTTACTTGAAAATAATAAAATGGTTTAGCAAGGCATCTGCTGTAGTTTTAGCAGTTTGGTTCCTAGTTGGGACAGCAACTGCAAATTTGGTGAAATGTTCCGTAATAACCAAATTATTTTGAATTCCACCCTTAGATGGTTCCAAAGTCAAATAGTCCATGCATACAATCTTAAGAGGCTGAGTTGCAGAGATGCTGACCAATGAAGCACGTTAGTTGTCAGGCGTCTTAAATTTTAAGCATCTTTCACACCGATCTGTCCAAGTGGCAAAATCTCTGCGCATTCTTAACCAGTAGAATCTGTCTATCATCAATGCTGTAGTCCTCTCCCTGCCTGGATGTCCCATCCTATCATGGAAGGAATTCCAGTATAGTAGTCTGTACTGTGGGTGCTGCGAAGTACTTGCATTTACTGTCCTTGTCGATCGCCTTCAAATTCAGATAAAAAAATCTCGTTAGCTGGACTGTCTGGATAATACAATGGTCTGTGTATAAGTTGTATGTATATAGTCCATGCAAATTGGAAGGGATTTGATAATAGATCTAAGCGGCAGAGACCCGGGTCTAGACAATAGATCTAAGCGGCAGAGACCCGGGTCTAGACAATAGATCTAAGCGACAGAGACCCGGGTCTAGACAATAGATCTAAACGGCAGAGACCCGGGTCTAGACAATAGATCTAAGCGACAGAGACCCGGGTCTAGACAATAGATCTAAGCGACAGAGACCCGGGTCTAGACAATAGATCTAAGCGACAGAGACCCGGGTTTAGACAATAGATCTAAGCGGCAGAGACCCGGGTCTAGACAATAGATCTAAGCGACAGAGACCCGGGTCTAGACAATAGATCTAAGCGGCAGAGACCCGGGTCTAGACAATATATCTAAGCGGCAGAGACCCGGGTCTAGACAATAGATCTAAGCGGCAGAGACCCGGGTCTAGACAATAGATCTAAGCGGCAGAGACCCGGGTCTAGACAATAGATCTAAGCGACAGAGACCCGGGTCTAGACAATAGATCTAAGCGGCAGAGACCCGGGCCTAGACAATAGATCTAAGCGGCAGAGACCCGGGTCTAGACAATGCATTGGTCAGTGCATTTGAATTGTGTGTAATTCATGCAAATTGGAAGGATTTTCGCAACAATAGATCTAGGCGACAGAAACCCGAGTCAGCTAATTGTAATGTACATCTTATACATAGACCATTGTATTATCCAGACAGTCCTGCTTATGAAATAATTTATCTGATTGGGGAAATAGGCCATCAAGTCATTAACTTATTAAACTATTTAGAGAGAGAGAGAGAGAGCATCGTAATTTTTCAAATCGCATATTCTCTACAAGTATGTTGCATTGGATCATCTTTAATTAAAATCCGTTAATATGGTGATTATAAAGGAAGCTTAATGATTATGAAAGTGATTTTTTTAATCAGATAATCCCTTAATTAATGATAGTATCTGAAGGGAGAGGGAGGGGGATTGCAGAACATGAACTAATTTGTGTGTGTGTGTGTGTGTGAGAGAGAGAGAGAGAGAGAGCATCGTAATTTTTCAGTATACGCATTCTTTATAGCATTTTAAATACCTTACAAATGGTGATTATAAAGGAAGTTTAATGAATTATTATCATTATTAGTATACAATGAATTCAAGCATGTTTTAAATCAAAAGAATATGGAAAGGGGATTAATATAAATATTTCAAAAAGCAGGTTTCCTTAAATACATATGTAGTGTTTGATATCGTTGTAATCGTCTCGATATGCCGAAAAACAATATATGCATTAGAAATGGAATTTTTTTTTTCTTTTTTCTTTTAAAGATACCTTATCTTGTATATTGAGCCTACGGCGGAATATTACAGCACGCACAAGGCGATCGATAAGGACAGTAAATGTCGGTAATTTGCAGCACTCATAGTATAGACGACAGTAAATATCATAAATTCTCAGCACCCACAGTACAGACTACAGTAATTATGAGAAATTCTCAGCACCCATAGTACCGGCGACAGAAATTATCAGCACCCACAGTAAAACGGAGTAAATATCAGAAATTATCAGCACCCACATTAAAAACAGCAGTAAATATCAGAAATTATCAGCACCCACAGCACGATCACGGTGATTATCAGAAATTGTCATTAAAAATGACACTCTCAGTACTTTTTCCGTCCAGTAGTGTCTTGAT
Organism: Ostrea denselamellosa; assembly: GCA_024699665.1. Lineage (NCBI taxonomy): Eukaryota > Metazoa > Mollusca > Bivalvia > Ostreida > Ostreidae > Ostrea > Ostrea denselamellosa. The sequence goes on from JAMZEH010000059.1 coordinate 473,411, forward strand.
AACCCATCAGCATTGGACTTCTTCCCTGGTCTGAAATCATATGCAGATAGAGCTGTAATCCAACGGTGACCAGTAGCATCGAGCTTAGCAGATGTCAAGACGTTCGTTAAGGCATTGTTGTTAGTGAAAACTGAAAATGTTTGGTCCATGAGGTAGTTTTAAAATTTTTCTGTAATGGCCCACTTCAGAGCAAGGAACTCTAACTTATGGGTGGGATAGTTCTGCTCGGACTTTGTCAACCCTCGGCTTGCCCGGGCTATCACCCTGTTATGACCATTCTGGCTCTGGTAAAGAACTGCACCCAATCCTGTACCACATGCATCGGTATGACGCTCAAATGGCTTGGTAAAGTCTGGATATCCAAGAACAGGTGTCAATTTATCCTTTAGGACATTAAATGCTGTCTCCTGTGATAGATCCCATTTCCACTTAGCCCGTGGCGTCATTCCGTGGCTACGGTTCTTCTTCCCAGTGGCAATGACATCAATGAGTGGACGGGCAATTTTAGAAAAATTCTCGATGAATTTCCTGTAGTATCCTACAAAGCATAGGAAAAATCTAACCTCTTTTGGGTTCTTCGGTGTTGGTCAAGTTTCACTTTGTTAATCTTGTCAGGGTCTGCCTGGATGCTTTCTTCGGAAATAATATGGTCAATGTATTTAATCTCCTTCATAAGGAATGACCATTTCTTTGGTGAAAATGTAAGTCCATACTGCCTAATTCTGTTGAAAACCTGCCTCAAGCTCTATCCGATGTTTCACTTTGTTGTTCCAATATCAGTTGACTTGGTAGAAAATATATCAGCAAATTCTGAGATGAATGCTTTACATTGATGCTCTTCCTCTTCTGTTACTGCTGGTGAAAGTTTGATCTTATCTGCAAGTCAGGACTGATGGTTAACGTTCCATACATCTTGGTATGTAGTAGCTCAACAGGCTGGAGTTCACACAGGAATGCTCGTGGTGGCACTGCAACTAGTGGTAATGTTGCATATGTCCACTGGAACAATACTATTACTCTCATGGTTATACAAATGAAGTGAAAGTGTGATATCCAGATCTGCATGAATAATGGATTTCCCGGTAGCTTTAGAGCATAGCTAGAACGGAAGTTTCTTATCCATATATCCGTCTATCATCACTCCTCCATTAGATTGAATAATCAGTCTCTGGGTAGCTGCTAATTTGATAAGACAAAGTCTACTACTGTGTCGTTTTAGGTCTCTTTGCCTTAGAGCCATGCACCTAAATGCTAAATGCCATGAGATATGTAAGTGAGCATCTTGTAAATATCTGGAACCAAACTCATAGCGCGTGATATCTATAAGACGACTGATAATATTCGTACTACTGAGAACAGGCATTCTAGCATTATAATTGCTATTTTGGGACGATTAAAACAAGCAACCGTCCAAAACATCTTGTGGTGTACCATAAGGCTTAATGCTGGCAGATATATAGCCTGAATAGGGCATATGCTGCCCATCTGCACATTCTATATGCAGAACATCATCAAAGGAATGAATCTCAATATGAGATAAATATTGGTCATAAATGTCACTATGGCACTGTATGAATGAGAGCTGAACAAGTGATCTGCTCAATCTCAAGGCCTACCTCATCTGACACTCCGACTCCTTGTCCATGAGCCTTCCTTTGACCTGACCTGATCCTTGGCCTCAGGATTCGGCCTGTTGGAGTTTAAATGACCTTGGCTTCTCTGATGATCCAATCTGACCATTCACTCTATAGCCACTTGTCCTTCCTGATGACACCTGTATCAAATTACCTTACCTTTCTGTTGATCTGCAGACTGTGAATGTGGCAAATCAGCTGCAGCTTCTGGAAGACTAGGCACCTCAGCATGTTGTTTCTTACCCCTATATGTCGCGGCAGCTTAGTGGTTAGAGCGTTCGCTTCATAACCAGGAGGTTGTGAGTTCGAGCCCCGCTCGTGCCATGGCCGCGTCAAACCTAAGACGAAAAATAGGTAGTGATTGCTCCTTCGCCAAACGCTCGGCATTTAGAAGTGAGAATTACGGGTCTTTCGGATATGACCTTAAAAACGGAGGTCCCGTTTCACGGTAGGCGTTGGCACGTTAAAGAACCCTCACTACTACGGCCCTGAGCGCTAAGCATAGGTCTAAATTTGTGGTACTTCACCTACAGCTGGTGATGTCTCAATATGAGTGAAAAATTCTCCACGGGACGTAAAACAAACAAACAATAAACAATACCCCTATGTCCTTGGAAGTCTCTTCTGTCTCTTTGGAAGGGTGATCTGGGTCCATACTGAGTGTGCTGGTGATATGGTTGAGGCCCACTCATCTGTTGAATCTGTGTAGAGAGGTAGTTAAGTTGAGCCTGAAGCTGATCAAATCAATCATCTGTACCAGATTATGGTGATTTTTCTGTGGCCTGTTTAGGTTTAACTGATGGGTTAGCTTGGTGGTCTGTCTCAATCTTCCTGATTGCCACTCTCAAATTGTCAAAATCAGAGGTTCTCTGAAATATGTGTCCTGAAATATCTTTCAGTTCCTGTCGCAGACCTTTATAAAACATAGTCCTCAACATCTCATTAGCATTTGCAGCTGAAATCTTCCCTTTTTTTAATAGCTTGATTAAGGTCTTCCAGTCGAACACTCCATCCTGCACAATTATCGTCTGATTTATGATCGACTGGGCCTAACCTCTCGTCACATTAGCTGGCTCACCCTTGAGTGATTGTCTAATGGCATTCATTAGAACTTGACTAACCTTGTTCTGATAGAAACTCACCAACAGGCTGGTGAGCAAATCCAGGTACTTGAGCGTCATTGCTCGATTTTCAAAATCCGTAGGGGGACAGGATTAAATCTTATGAACCTGGTACCTATAGAGACAAAACAACTAAATAACAAAGCGAAAACATCACCCCTAAGTCTGCGTATTCTAAACTGCAGATCAGCAAACAACAAATCATTATCCATCAATGATTTTATCACGTCAAATTGCATTGATATTCTTGTTTTGACCGAAACCTGGTTAGGCAATGATAATGATAAATGTGTTATCGCAGAAATGACACCAGTTGGCTATACTACCATTCATGTACCTCGAAAAAGCAAGAAGGGGGTAGGACTTGTGATCATCCATAGACGCGTCATCAACGTGCGTCTTTCCAATCCGGAAACAGAATTCATTTTGAACACATGGATTGTATTGTGAGTGTGAAAAACAGCATCAATTTTCGCTTGTGTGCCATATACCGTCCGCCACCTTCGAAAGCAAACCATTTCAGAAACTCGATATTCTTCGAAGAATGGTCGAGATATCTTGAAAATCGGGTTATTGCTCCTGAAGAACTGGTAATTCTCGGAGATCTAAACTTCCATCTTGATCGAGCCAGTGACACTGATTCAAAGACATTTATGAACATGCTGAATGATTATGGACTCATTCAAAGCGTCCGTGGTGCCACCCATGTACATGGTCATACACTTGATGTAATCATCACCAGAGAAGATAGTTCCATTCTTCAGCATGATCCATCTATCATGAACTTTGTACTCTGTGATGACAAAGGAAATTCGGTTGGCGATCACTTTGCTGTTCAGGCTCTGTTACAGATCTCCAAGCCTAAGCTGGAACAAAAAACACTGTCCTATAGGAAGTACAGAGAAATTAACATCGCCGAACTCAAGGAAGATATATCTTCATCATTCGATCTTCAAATCATGGACAAACAAATTGTTGATTTAGTCGAGACGTATAACAACGGTCTGAAATCTATCATTGACAATCATGCACCCGTTCAGAAAAAAGACATAATCATACGGCCAAAAACACCATGGTACAATGCAGAGCTGAAAGCAGCTAAGCGAGCTCGCCGAAAAGCAGAGCGACAGATGCGCATAACAAACTTAACAATACACAAATAAATACACAGACAAAAGTGTATAGATTATTCAAAGCTCCTGCTACGATCCAAGCTTGACTACTACTCTACCAAAATATTAGAGGTTGGACATGACCAAAAGAACCTTAACCAGCTCAGTAAGAATCTAATGGGAAGCTCTCGAGAGACGGTCCTTCCAAAGCACGATGATGAAGAATCGCTAGCAAACAGATTTTGTGGGTTTTTCATTGGGAAAATTGAAACCATCAGATCCAGTCTTAATGATACAACATGTGTCAACATCATCGAAGCACTTAAGAGTGAAGTTCGATATGTGGGTAAAGAACTTGCTGTCTTTACTGGGACCACCCAGAAGGAAGTTTACAATATCATCATGGGGGCACCAACTAAGTCCTGTGAATTAGATCCAATAACTACGACTTTACTGAAATCATGTATTGACGAGCTTATTCCTATGGTGACAGGAATAATAAACAAGTCATTTTTGGATTCGTGCGTACCAGAGTCCTTTAAGGAGGCTATTATTCGCCCTTTCCTGAAAAAAACTGGCCTTGATCCCGAAGAACTGAAAAACTATAGGCCTGTTTCCAACCTGCCATTTATCTCGAAAATACTCGAGAAGGTTGTGTCTGACAGAATCAAACATCACCTGGAACTAAACAATCTGCAGGAGCCACTGCAGTCCGCATACAGGTCATGTCACTCTACAGAGACAGCATTACTTAGAGTTCACCATGACATTGTATCAGAGCTTGATAGCAATTCCTGCATGGCCCTGGTGATGTTAGACTTATCTGCTGCATTTGATGTGATTGACCATACCATTTTGCTGAAGCGTCTCAATTTTTTTTTCGGTATCTCTGGGGCGGCTCTAAAATGGATTGAGTCATATCTAACTCATCGTACCCAAAAAGTTGTCATCGGTGAAAGCGTATCAAGAGATCAAGTTCTGCGTTTTGGTGTACCGCAGGGCTCGGTCCTAGGGCCAATGTTATATTGCCTATTCTCGAAACTAATTGGTAAAATCTGTCGAGACCATGGCATGTTGTTCCACTGCTACGCAGATGACACACAAATCTACCTCGTTATTAAACCAAATGAGATCTGGATCGACTTGAAACATCGACTTGAGACTTGCTTAGCTAGTGTGAAAAGCTGGATGCGTGCAAATCTACTCAAACTAAAGTAAGATAAAACAGAATTTATTGTTTTCACACCTAAAAATCAACTTAAAAAATCAGTGTTACACCAGATTGATTTTGGGGGAGTTGCCATTTCCGAATCAGAGTGCGTAAAAAATCTTGGTGTGTTTTTCGATAAACCACTAAGCATGAAGAATCATATCAGCGCCGTGTCAAAATCAAGTCTTTTCCATCTGCACAATATTAGCCGCATTCGCCCATTCTTAACTGAAGAAGCTTGTAAAACCTTGGTGATTGCTTTAGTAATATCAAGACTAGATTACGGAAATGCACTCCTTTACGGAATTCCTGAAACCAACGTATCAAAACTCCAAAAAATTCAGAATACAGCAGCAAGAATCATAACTCGAACCAAGAAGTACGAACACATCACTGAAGTATTAATATCTCTTCATTGGTTACCGATTAAATTTCGTACATACTACAAGATCCTTCTCTACACTTTCAAGTCACTACAGAATACATCGCCATCTTACTTGAAGGAACTGGTGACGATTTATGCGCCGTCACGAGCATTGCGCTCTGAGAAGTCAATGCTACTTACGAAACCTCGTGTGCACACTGAGACATACGGAATTCGTCGGTTTGACCACGCAGCAGCGACACTCTGGAACAATCTACCAGACTCGCTGCGATTCCAGAAATCAATTTTTACATTCAAACGGGACTTAAAAACGTATCTTTTTAAATTAGCATACAGTGTTTAATCATTTTACCTAGACGTATATCAATTTTATTTCATGTATTTTTAACCTTCAGTCATCTTGGTGTCCTTCTGAATCTTTTGTTGTTAATATTACTTTCATTTGTATTCTAGTGTCTGTATAATTGTGTAATTTGAATTGAAGCGTTTTAATCCTTACCATGTTTACTGTATCACAGGCTTTTTGTTAATGTGGTCATGTGATATAATTTTTATCATGTTCAGCGCCTTAGGGTAAATTTATTTTTATATAGGGCGCTATATAAATGCATATATTATTATTATTATTATTATTCATAATGGTCTCCTTCGAATATCCTTCTTATTAAGACACAATACTTCATAGCGCCATAATTCATCGGAAGAGTCACTCTTTCCACCAGAGAACATAGCAATTCGTTCTGGCTGTTTATATGGAGATGTGAAATCTGTTGCCTCTTTGGAGAAAGATTCGCGTCTTAGGAATGGCTCCTGTCTCTAAGCCAACATCAACTATACCTGATATCTATCCAAGTAGATCAGCTGGAGTATCAGCTTTAGGCTTGACTTTCAATGCAGAGAAGATCTTCACTAACTGCTGTATCTCTTCCTTAGACATGAAATTCCCTGCTGTCGCTCTTTCTGGAGTTGGCTTTTCGTTAGTAGCCATGGCTGATAATGCGTTGATCTGCAATACTTAACTGTGTAGTGGCAATATAAAATAATAAGTAGGTAGTCTCGCTGAAGACTGAAAACGTTGGACAAATAAATCTAATTCTTATAAGCTGAGTGATCGGGAGGGTAGTTCAATCTGAACATAAAAAGCATGGGCTATAAAAATATTTTACAAAAAGAAATTTAACACTAAATGAAAATGATATAAGCAATTTCAGGAGGGTAAGTTCCTTGAAGAACTCATAATCAAAGGGAAAATGAAAGTACAGATGCACTTCCGGTCAGGTTCTGCACTTTCAGTAACCACTTAAGATGTGCACTAGGATTGCGAAATTCAAAATATATACAAGATTCACCTATAATATCTTTTTTCTGTGGAGCAAAATATAGAGCAATATTCAATATATCAAATGGCTGCAATCAAATTTAACTATGTTGTTTACAAATCTCTGCTATATCAATTCATATCCAAATACTAATGACAATTCAGGTATTGTTAAATCAGCTGTTGTGACGAAAATATTATAAGTCAATTTTCAATGAAGGATTTACCCGTCAAGCTTACTGTAAAATAAACCAGGGAATAAGAATTCAATGTATAAATAATTGGATAAATAGTGCAAATAATGACATTTCAAAACAGTGAAGAAATAAACGCAGAAACACTGAACAATAAATGATTAAGTTTGTTTATATTTCAGACTTCCGGTGCCGATATATTCCAATACAAATCTTTTGAACTCCTGTAGAGTCCCTGCTTTTACCCAGGGCTGGGCTCATTATCTAAAAACAAGTTTTGGCATCTACTGGATGTGTGGATCTGATGACGTTTTTAAGCAAATGGCATTAGGCCTGTTTTCCATATTTCTGTCTTGCGTTAATTTTCCTCGGGGGAGGTCATTAACCTTTACGTGAGTAAACGTATGACTGTTTTAGTGTTATGTTTGGGTGAAATTGGCCCACACAGGGGTTCTTCTGAAGAAATCGAAATCTAACAGGTTAATAAGCAGGTGGCATGCTGACAGACTACGGACAAATTCCGATCAGAAAAAATATATTAAAAAACTTAAGTTTTAGTTTCCGTACCAGCGAATTTTCTACTATCGACAAAGAAGCCACAAAATAAAATAAAATCAATAATGAATCCCACTTGCATTGTAGATATTCTCAAGTTATTTATACTGGTAGTTTGTTATGTACGTCATACCGGTAATTTGTTACTTACGTCATAAGGGTAGTTTGTTTTTTACGTCATATCGATAGTTTGAAAGATGCATTACATCAAAATCCGCAAAAAACATAGCCGGAGACATGTTTAATTTTTTCAATGAGTACTAGATGGCTTTGTTTTTTTTTTTTGATAAATCTAACTGAAGAATGTTTCAAACGCTTCCATGAATTTCTATAGCAAACTGAAAATGTTTAAATCAGTTTTTGATACTGTCCCAGAAATTCTGTTTACGCAGGAAGCTGATACATTAATATTCTTTTAAGATAGATATAATCAAACGGATTACAGGTTGATAATTTGTTGACCAACCAATTTTAAAGTATATGACAATATATGTAGACTAGGGTATCAATCATTTGTTTAGGAAGGGAATTTGGATCTAAAACCACTTTGTGTGCATCAGAGTGCAATTAATAAGGTGTATGAAGAGTACGTCATTTTTACGGATTTGAATTTTCAATATTGGTTTTTACAGTTGACAGACATTTTTCTGAGACGTCAGCAGTATCAAATAACATAACCTCAAATAATCAAAACGCTATCTAACATTTCTGTTTTAATATGTCTTTTACTGAATTATATATTGCTCTCAAGTGAATTCAGTTACAGCGAGGATCAATTTAAAAGAAGTGCATAATTGATTCGCCAAGAGCTATATTCCATTTGACATTTCCAGAATTGCTTTATAGGTTATAGCTCTCAGAGGAATTACTAATCCTATACAAATTCTAACTAATTCAAAGGTCTTAGCAAATTTCTCCAATTTATTTAGACGTGTAACACTACCACAAATCAAAGAGGGCAGTCAACCTATATATCTTACTTTCAATGCAATAATAATGGAAAATGAACGTTGTCGAAAAGTTGAGGGGGTGCCCACTCCCGATTCTGCGTGCCTGTTTAAACAATTCTATTTCTAGAATTAGTGGGGTCGGGTGCTTAGGAGGAGTAAGCATCCCTTGTCGACCGATCACATCTGCCGTGATCAGGTAAACGGAGTAATCCGCAGTCAGAATCAGTGTGTAAAGAACGGCCTAACATTTGATCCAGTGACAGGTTGTACTGGCGAACTAGAATTTACGAAATGCTGACGTTAAATATAAGCAATGTCTACAACTGCAGCGCGTTCATGAGGAAATGGCTATCACAACAAATGTAGAGATATCAAAGGCAGAAACATTGGAAATGTAAATATTCTCTTATGAGCAATATCTGTAGAACTGTAAACCATTCCTGGCGTTCAGAATTGGTCCCTACATGTAAAAGGATATAGACAGATTAGAAGGGAGATTTGACCACCACAGCGGCAGGAACAATCCTACCTTCAAGGTTACTGGGCGCTAAATTTACTCAGAATATTTAGTACTCAAAAATACATTGTAACTTTAGTGCTTTTTTGTTAATTGAAAATATAATTCAATCAAAATATCTCTGTGTAATCTGTTCTTTGAATTGGTGTCCCCTTTGAGTCTATTACAGTGTATTATACAGATCTCTGAATAAAAATATCTCTAATCAAATTCGATCACATTTCTGATTTAATTAAAAGGAACAAACATTCGTTTGGAGCGTGGTTTTCATCCATAACTGAAGCACAAACGTGAACGTTTACAATAATATGTAATTTTCGTGACATTTTACCTACAATTCACTTGCATGCTATCTCGTTTTTACAAAAAATCTTATATTACCATGTTTGTTTTGGAGTTAGGTGTATCATATTTTGATAGTACTTGATAGTTACAAATAAAAATGTAAAGTCTACTCATATATATTACAGAAGGTTGTATATATGAACATTACTAAGTTATTGTAGCAAAGAAAGTAGAAAAATCTTTGGAACAATCAGGGATCGAAGCTGGGATCTTTTCAATTGCTTTTTCAAAAGTCTCGTTTATCAAAGTCAGCATTTCGCAAGTTCCATGGTCGTTTATAACGATCTAGTTTGCCAATGTAACCTGTCACTGGGTCAAATGCTGTCTGAATTGTTTCATACCAATTGTTAGTCTGTTCTTTATACACTGATTTTGACTACAGATTACTCCATTCACCTGATCAAGGTATAGAACTCTCGGCGGGTGTGACCGGTCGACAGGGGATGCTTACTCTTTTCACGCACCTGATCCCACTTCTGCTATATCCAGGGGTCCATGTTTGCCCAATTATTTTATTTTGTATTCTTTATAGCAACTATGAGATTGATCACTCTTCGTTATCTTCACCTTTCTATTCATACAGATAAATATTGTACGTCTATTTTATGGCTGGGAATTCCAACAGAAATAAAATAACAAAAAAAAACGTTTGAAAATACATGAAGGTATGATTTGCAAACGTTGCAGTTCATACCCTGATGTATTTTTTTTAAATGAAACTTTATTTCTTATACAGAATCTATTGGACTTGTTTTACGCTATTCTGTGAACATTCACTTGTTTACTATGGAAACCTTATTACAATCTCGTTTCAGAAATCACTGTTACAAGAGAATATGTATACCTATTGAACAATAAATAAATGTTGCATTCGAAAATCTCCACTTCTAACTAGCTATCATAACGACTGTCCCTGGAGGTAAGTGGAGCACTGCCTATAATTACCATAGCAACTAAAACCAGAAGAGCACATAAATCATCAGGTCAATTGCAAAATCGAAGCTATTACTTATCAATACGTATATTTTGTTACCTTCCAGCTGTTACAGACTGTGCAGCTGATAAAATACATGTCTGTTCAACTCAAATATTTTATAAGACTGGGGACGCCATGCTATCGTGCAGTTATTGTGAACTTGAGCCAGACGGAATCAAATTGCTATTCTTTATTGGCAATATCACAAAAATAATTTACCATAAATTTTAATAAAAAGGTTTTTTTTCTTATTTGTCAATTTTTCCCCTTTAAGTTGAAATGTTTAGACTTTAAACAAATCTTCCACGTACTCTATCGAAGATGTGTAAAAATACGTTTCTGCGATCATGTTTATGCCATTGAAAATGATAATGAATTATTGTTCATATCATTGACAAGAATCAATAAAAATTAATAAAAACTTGATGAAAGTGTCATTCCAATCTTCAAGCCACTGAAAAAGAACAGAATTATATGTAGGTTTGGAGACCTAATCTTGCGTGCCGTATGACCTAGTAGCGTTCTATTTTCACCACACCTCCAAATTCAGATATTCTAAACATCTTTAGTAGTTTTAGGATACACGCCGCAAAATGAACCTTTTTTCTCTAAAATACATGACAAGATTATCCTTTGTGTTTCTTCAAACTGTGTAAAGAATGAACTGTTAGGACAACGACAGAGTGAAAAACACGTACAGCGACACAGCCAGCAGGGTCATAAATGCCCAGTTTTTACTTTAAATATTTGAAATGTGTAGTTCACAATGCTTGTATGTCTAGCAAATAGTGTCCACTTACCTATCGATGCATTCTAAAAAAAAAAAAAAAAGAAAGTGTAATATGTATTCATCGACTTTTTTTTTTAATTTGTTTTTGTTTTTGTTTTTTGGGTTTTTGTTTTTTGTTTGATTGTTTATTTTGTTTTTTTATTTGTTTGTTTTTGTATTTTGGGTTTTTTGTTTTGATTTTTTTGTTTTTGTTTGTTTGTTTTGTTTTTGTTTTGTTTTGTTTTTTTTTTGGTTTTTTTGTTTTGTTTTTTTTTGGGGGGGGGGTTGGTTTTTTGTTTTTTTCTTTTGTTTTTTTTGTTTATATATATATATATATATATATATATATATATATATATATATTGTATTATTGTTTTTTGCTTATTATTTTTTCTTTTTGTTTGTTTATTTATCTATTATTATTGTTGTTTGAAGATTGCGAAAAACATGTAATCTTTAGCCATTGCAGCATACTATTTGAATTTTTTTTTTTCAGCATGGATTTTATTTCAATACATTTTTTGTCCTTTCCGCCGTCCATATCACGATAAAGGCCGTGTATTTAATAAAGGTATCACACCGGTAATTATTTTCACTATATATTACTATAGAGGGGGAAAAATCATTAAAAATCAGTTTACAAAATTGATGCCAAATAACGCACTTGGACATGTTCTATGTTACCTCTCTCGTCTGCTGACACCAGAAAAAAGACACCCTACACGGCATTTTCGAAATAATTTTACCCGCAAAGAAGATTACCCTCAAATCCACGTGTTTTTCACATGTGTGTAAACAGACCGAGTGCTCCTCGGAAAGAAGCCTCAGTTACCAACATCAAATAGTTCCACTGTAAACAACTGATTATTTCTACAAATTACACAAAATTTCCTAATCAAGGGTACAAAAAATAAGAGAAAAGAAGAAGGGGAAATGAGAAAAATCACGCATTAAAAAAATTATTCTTTTAAATATACGGAACTACAATTGATTGGACAATTACCGGTGTGATACCTTGAATACACATTGTCAACAGCTTATAAATGTATTACACGAGTGAAAAGGAATGCGAATTGAAGAAACTGCATTTGGTCCGATATGAACAACTCATGTTTCACACTATGCCCTTCACTGTGCGTCATCCACTGGCCTTACAAGAGTGTCATCCGACCATTACACAGGTGTGCACAGGTAAATTATTTAACGTGCATTACAATTTTCTTTCTAGCCGCATTTATCTCTCAAGTCTTATTGTTGAGTTTTATTGTTGATAAGATTAAGACAAAAAGGGGGGTGAATTCCGTACCGCAATACTCGACATGTTACGAAATGTATTTTGCAATAATAAATTTTGCGTTTGCAGATTAAATACTGAACCGTGGTACGGTTGGAAATGGAAGTTCCGGAGGAACTTATGGTGTGCGGATTTTGTCATAATAGTTTAGTGTTACCTAAACTTTTACCATGTCTGCACACAGTGTGCGGAGACTGCCTAAAAACAAAGAGAGAACGCCTAACGCAGTGTTCATCTTGTCAGCAACCTATAGAAGGCATAGAAACAGTGTCCACACTACCAGACGACAAATTCAGCAGCAGTCTTATTGAGTTCGCCAAAATTCCCAACGAATCTGGAGAAGAAGACACTGAATCTCTGTCACAGATGTTGGAGGAGCTGGAAATTCAGCAAAACGAAGCGAAGATTGGCATAAAAAAGCTGAAACTTCAGTCAGAGGAAGCTGGTTTCGACGCATCTAAAAATGAAAGGGGATTTCTCAAAGTAAAGGAAAATGCCAAAAAGGATATCAAGATGAAAATAGCGGATCTTAGAAATCGGTTTGACAAGTATCTACAGGAAAAAGAAGATTCGCTAATGGAAGAACTGGATAAGGATCTAAATGACGAAGAATTCAACTCGTCTCAGTGTGTGATCTGGATCCGCTCGGTGATGGGATCTATTGAAAATAAAGAAGAATTATTGGAGAAATGCAACTTGCAGTCTATTAAGTCACTACCCAAAGCAACAGCGTACAAGAAAGTCTTAATGGAAATGAAAGATCACATGTCGCATCTTGAAAGCTCCATCTCAACAAAAAATCCCACAGAGCTGGAAATTACTTTCAAATATAGTCCAGAAATTGAAGAAATATTTACTAAACCAATCGGCAAAATTGAAGTTCGAAAATCTGGAGAAATTAAAATGGATGAATACCAAGTAAAGAGAGTTAATTTGCCGCCTCCTGCACCACCTGGATTTAATATGACTCCTTACAAAAATGCCGTATACCTGAGGACATTCCCCTCGCTCTTACCAGAGGACAGCAAAGGTTACGTCGTGGGGATAGCATGGGTACCGCCCGACCGCCTAGTCCTTGTCGACAAATGGAACATGAAACTGAAGCTGCATCACGACAATGGGCATCTCATCAGCGTAATGAAATTTTCCGGGGGTGAACCGACAGACATTGTGTACACCAAGGGCACAAACGTCCGCCATTTGTGTCTTGTTACCATCCCAAATGGACGACTTATTCTACAAGTAGCAGTGGATGATATCAATATGAGGGTTTCGAGTCGCATTACAACTGTGACAGGATACTCCAGCATCGCGTACGATAAGGTGTGTTCCAGACTCATCTGCGGAGTCTGCCAACCCTATGGTACTCCAAGAATTGACATTGTCAGCTCTAACGGAGCAGTGGATTTTACTATTGCTACCGACCTACAACGCAGACATCTCTTCATCTGTCCACGGTCCGTTGACATTTTAATGGGTGTCGTTGTAGGATGCGATTGGCAGAGAAACCGCGTTCTTTTCATTGCACGTGATGGCTCCGTGCATGGGTCGTATTACGGAAGCCCGGAAGCGCCCCTTTTGAAGCCTGTCGGTACGACATTGGACGGTAGAGGGCATCTATTGGTGGCAGATTGCAAAAGAAACAAGATTCACATTGTGTCGTGTTCCGGCGATCATTTAGGAAGCTATGATACCTCTAATGTAGTGGATGATCCTCGAGAAATTAATTTGATTGCAAACGAAAATTCGGCAAAGTTGGCAATCTCGCATGGCGCGGGATATGTTAGTATCTACGAGCTTACCGACACACCCCCTTTTGCCATGAAAAATTGAAGTCTAGTGTCTATAATTAGAAATAACTGTACCCGGCGAGGGATTTCAAATTTATCATTTATATTAAATAGTATATGTATATAATGGACCAATACAATTACTGATATTTTATTTCCATCATGGTGTATATAATACAAGTAGCTGACTATTGAATACGTCGTATAACCTATAGCTATGTGTATATACAGCGGTATACGGAAGGTATTGCTACATAAAACATTGTAATGTGTACATTTGTACTGTTCAATAGAGAACATCATTAAAAATATCACTGTATCGGTAAAGTAATTATTTTAGTAAAAATTAAAAATTAATTGTGTTTAAATTGATTGCAATTTAAATTCATGAAGTGGGACCATGACTTTAACAAATGTTATGACACCGATGTGTTTGCATGTTAAACAAGATGATATTACACAATAGACATGTATGTTATGATATGATGTATATCGTATCATACAAGCGATAAAATATAAAATACTCGTAATATCACACCAGTCACCGTTAACTCAGTGATTGAGCGTTCGCTTCTTGACCGGTAGGTTTTGAGTTCGAGCCAAGCTAGTGTCATGGCCGCGTCAGACTTATGACGTTAACATAGGCAGTGGTTGCTCCTTCAGCAAACGCTCGGAATTTGGAAGTGAGAATCTCGGGTCTTTCGGATATGATCTTGGAAGCAACTTATCCAGAAACGTCCACATTGATGACTAAGTCACCTCCCGCATAGCTTAAGCAAACTCAGCCTTTGGCCGCCTGAGCTAAACTGTATGGGGCTGTCGAGGCATTACCACAGCGACAAAGCTGAGCGTGAACAGAGCAGCTGTACTGACAACCTTATCTATGCAAGTAAGGCCAGGGCGGTATACCAGAGACACACCAAGAAACTAAACCACTTCCTCACAGTATGCGTCCGTAAAGTTTTAGGCATCAGATGGCAAGATAAGATCCCAGATACTGAAGTTCTAAGCCGTGCTAACATGTAAAGCATGGACACCATACTGTGGTCAGGCCAACTCCACCGGGCTGGTCATGTTCGAAGAATGAATGAAACCTGCATCACGAAACAGCTCTTGTCCGGTGAGCTAGAAAATGGCTATTACTCCAGAGGTGATCAGAAAAAGCCGTACAAAGACTCCATGAAAATACCCACAAAGCTGTTCCAAATCGAACCTGACACATGGAAAGATTTAGCTCTTGACCGAAGTGCCTGGCGTTCTAGCGTAAAAATGGGAGCAAAGGTATATAAGGAAAATCGTCCCTTCCAGGCAAAATAGAAGAGGCCAAGCAAAAAGAGAGAGAAACATCGGCGGCAGCTCCATCCCGACCGTCCATGCGAAGATTAGACTTGTCAGTCATTTTCGAACCAACAACCCCCGTGGGGATCCGGATTGTTAGAATAGATCTACAGTACTCCTTGCTTGTCGTAAGAGGCGACTAAATGGGGCGGTCCTTCGAATGAGACCGCAAAAACCGAGGTCCCGTGTCACAGCAGGTGTGGCTGCTCAAAGGCCATAAGCGCCGAGCATAGGCCTAAATTTGCAGCCCTTCACCGGCAATGGTGACGTCTCCATATGAGTGAAAGATTCTCGAGTGGGACGTTAAACAATATTTAATCAATCAATCAATCGAACCCACAACAATCAACGCAAAAACTAGCAGAGGTGAGGCTATAGTCATCTTCTACATCGAAGGACTAACTGCATATAACGAGTTTGACCATGCTATTTCATCAATATTTTTTTAAAATGTGGTTGATCTATTAACTATTACTGTTCTTTTATCGTTGTCTACATGTAGTAAAATATGTAAATGCACAAAATTGTTTTAGTTCTTAAAGCGTTGCTTAATAGTGGCACATTCTGCGCTTGTGCATTAGTAAAATGCGTAGTAAGTATATATACAAGTTTCATCTGTGTCATGGTAGGTTCTACGATGAATGAATACCTTGAGCGGTTGACAAACAGATTTCATGGCTGGAACACAGAAACATGACATCACACACCAAATAAAATCACATGGTACACAAAATTTACAGCACCTGATAGCAACCCCCCCCCCCCTCTCCCTCATCCCCACCCTCTTGGAGCTTCATCGTAAGGAGATTTGGTTCGTGTGCAAACGAACACTGGCGGAAGTTTTCAGTCAGTTGATAGTAGTTTCGTTTCTCAGTTGTATATGCAAAGACATTACTACTGGACAAATTTAAAAGAGGATTTTTAATTATGTTCGGTATGTAATCGCAATTACCTACCCTCGCCTGTTTTCAAGACACGCACTAAACTTAGATTCGGTACGATTCACCAGCGAGTTTGGCGTTATATCGTAGTTTTTAGCGTGTATGGAAAATTATTAATCCGTTCTATACATTTCGATGGGGGGGGGGGGGGGGGGGGCGATATACTGAGATGACACTGTACTTATAAACATGAATATATAGACATTAAGCAAATAAAAAAAAATTATCTACAGATATACTAGTACATGGAACTATCGTGCAAGTAACACGTGACATATATATATGTCTTAAAAGTCCACAAAAAGGATCCAATGCATATGAATACGTATACTTTAATGAATAGATGTATGCAATTAAATTCTTTTTATTTGTAATACTGTTGCTCATCTTCGCAAGCCAAGCCTGAAATGTACGCTCCTCTCCCTTTTCAACCATGGTTCTCCCTGTAAAATTTTTCTCGTTTCTCATAAATATGCATGACGAGAATGATGTAATTCACTGACCAATAGAATTCGCGCTTGGACATCTGGTTTAGCGCAGTCGTGTTTAACTCAATAATAGCTGAGGCCATGAAAACGTGTGCTTTATGCAACGAAACTATCTTGACAAGAATCATATACCCCAAAACGTCTGTTTGTTCATCTGTTAACTATTCAATGTTGAAATCACCTTATCTGTATACATACGGGTTCTGTTTTGGTTAGCTTACCGAGGAAGTGGACGAAGTTCCGGTTGCTCAAGAATAATTTGCTCGCATTCTATAAACAGTTTAAGTCTCCTACTAACCTGTGCTCGGAAGCACAGCGACTGAATTACGTCATGCATATTTATGAGAAACGATAAAATGTTCACGCGTACGTTTCAGCAGTGGCTTGCGACGATGACTGTGGGTTTGTATATTTGCCCAGGTTAGATAACTCTTTAACGTTTTGTATGGCAGATTATATACCCTAAGTTTAATATATATTTTAATATACATACTTCGTAGGTTTTTATGAAGTAGACATTTTAAATTAATGTGCATAATATTTCAGATCTTAATGTATTATTAAATCTGTCAGTTTTTATATTTAATCTATGGTTAGATAATCCTATCTCTGTATGTACTTCATAACATTTGGTATCTATAGGATTACTTATATTTGTTTCAATAAAATTATCATTATAATTATTTAAGAATCATGGTTTATCATAAGCTTAGATTTATAGTTAATTTTGTTGAGCTGCTTTTTTCTTATGCTATCAAAAACAAGCATTCTGAGTGCATTGCACATGACATAAACTCAATTAATTGAAGATATCTTTAATTATTTGAAGATATCATCAATTCATTTGATGCGCTCAATAATTCAGTTGAAGATCTCTTTAAATAATTGATGATATCTTCCATTCTGAATTCTTGCGCGCATTAATTGCATTGATGATAGCATTAATTACTCTGCTGAATCGATGCGCGCTGTAATTGAATTGTAGCTTTGTTCCAATGAATTGATAATATCAATGATTAAATTGAAGTGATATGCGCTACAATTCAATTGAAGAGAGCAATAATTCAATTAATGCGCACATCAATTCAATTAATGTGGGCAATAATTGAATTTTTGCTTTCTTCAATTGAATTAATGATATCATTAATTCTTTTGATGCGCGCAGTAATTCTTCTAGAGAGAGCACCTATATAATTAGAGATATCTTCAATTTTAACATATCCACAATTAAATTCATAAAAATGAAAGATATTCAATGTTCATAATCGTACAAACTACCTGCTATAATCGCTTAGATTTGCATTAACCTAAGTCGTAGTCATTGAATTTGCTCATGATTCATGTGGGTAGATGTATAAAATCGGTCAAGCAGGAAATCTACACTATTATACAATAATTTTGGACTCGATTTTTTTTGTCCGGCTCGGGAGAGAGTTGTCTTTTATTGTTATTAAAATATATATTGTACCTTACTGTAGTTTTCAAATTTGAACTCATATATGTTATCTATTATCTTCAATCAATTAATAAATTAATAAAAATTACAAAACAATTCGGAATTTTTAACCGAGAAAACTTGATTTTTAAAATCGGCGCGTGCGCACACATTACGAATAAGTGGGGTGGATCTCAAGAGGACTGTCAAACATTGCAATAAAAATACGGTAGGCCTACGCACTTTTGTTCACATGGGTTCACGTAATCGTATCTATATGGTATCATGTATTTATAATAATTTGAATTGGCATCATGTATTTATAGCGATTAATTTTATAATTTAATACCTTCCGAGGCCCCATGATTGGTGAATAAAACACACAAATTTCCAAATTCCAATATTCATTTTTAACCAGTAAATGATATATGGGAGGGGTAGTCTAACAACCGAAATAAACACATTGTTGATTTTACATGGATGGAGTAGGTCTATTTTAATTTATACCAAACGTATACATGTATTCAGAGCTCGAGTGAGAAATAAAAATTTTAATTTAGAATATCTCATCTTTTGAGCACATTGGCACGTCTTGCAAACTATTATTGTCGGTTTTTATTTAAATAATAATAATGATAATAATAATAACAACAAAAACAAAACAAAAAAAACAAAAAAACAACCCCCCCTCCAAAAAAAAAACCAAACAAACAAAAAACAGAACAAACAAACAAAACCCACATATTATATGAATATCTTCGGAGTAGTTATAAGGTCTATATTTATTTTACATTGTTGGGGTAGGTCTATTTTTTTATTTACATGGGGATTTCATATGGTCAGGGATAGACCTATTTCTAATTTCATGTGGGGTTGTCGGGATGTGGTGAGGGGGGAGGGGGGGATAAGAACTACGAAAAGCATGTCTCAACATCCTGAATCTTTTCGGTAAATATCACATAAAACTATATGTTTACAGAAAGTATAACTATATCTTTATTAAAAAATTTCCAAATATTCCTGTTTGGTAGGTCTATTTTTAATTCATGTAGGTACTTCATACGGGTAGGAGTAGATCTATATTTTTAATTCGCATGGGGTGCATGTAAAGTGTATTGTGGGGTGGGAAGGGAACATCAGATCTCTGTATCCTACCCACACTGTGTCGTTACTGCGATTTTCATCTTATGATAGTTCAAAACATTAATCAAAATGCACATTTTGCAAACTGTCATGGGTTAACATGTCAAACATTTCTAAAGATTAGATGAAAATTGAAAACTGAACCCACAGATATTCCGAAAACCTTCCTGCCAAACCATTTAATTCATTTAGTTAATTATTATTTGTATTATCATTATATCTTTTCAATTTTCAATCACTGTAACATTCACTGTTTTTTGTTTGTTTGTTTGTTGTTGTTTTTTGGTGGGGGGGTGGGGTGTAATTTGTTTGTTTGTTTTTGGGGTTTTGGGGGGGTCTTTTTTTTTTTTTTTTTTTTTTTGTTGTTGTTTTTGTTGTTTTTTGTTTTGTTTAGTTTTGTTTGTTTTAATTTTTTTGTTTTTTGTTTTTGGGGTTTTTTTTGTTTTGGTTTTGTTTTTTTTTTTTGTTTTTTTGCAAACCAACACAGTTACACAGTATGCATAATAAACATGTACAATGAATTTTGAAAACAAAACAAACAAAACATGCCCTCTCCCTTCTATACAATATCCTATCTCTAAATCATCTAAAGATAGGGGCAAACTCTCGCTATTAAAGATGGGCCCATTTCAACAAGAAATTTTACCTGCTTCTAATTTAATTAAATCAATCTATATATCTATTTATTGAATTTAATCCATTTTTATAATTTGGTAAGTAATATGTTCAATATTTCAAGGCCGGTCTTAATTTGAAAGGGTAGCTTAATAAAATCTCAAAACTATTTCACTTATATGGAGACATCACATTTGTGCATTATTCAGTGTACAACTTCTACTTTTAAACACACAAAAATATCACACACACACACACACACACACACACACACACATTTAAATAATACATGTACCTTTTACTTTTCTTTACTTAAGGCCTCAATGTCTGATTTTCACTTCCACGCTGTAATTACATCTACGGTGCTAGCACGGGTAAATGTCCAATAAAGTTCAACTTTTCTGCACGTCGATCACGATATTTTACATAAGTAAGTATCATGGAATTTTATAAAAATTGCATGGGTAAAAAATCCACAGACTGATAGTTTTTTTTTTACAGACAAGTGAACATTGATGTCCACTGCACATGAATACATGCGACACCCCCACGCATCCCCGATTTATCGTATAGTCGTGTATTTTTTTTAAAATACAGTACGTAATGCAATATCGATATTGAACCGTGTATCAGTTTAATAACTAAATGTGGTTTTGTTATCAATTTCATATGTACTTTCAAGAATGAAAAGTAATGAACTTAATTTAGGCGTATGTTTTCATTCTGAATAGTTTAAAATGCACACGGGAGTTAGGATTTTTTCCAGAAGTAATTTACATTTCTTAAAAAAATCACATTCAAATCTTCCCAAAATTCTCCGGCAACTGTCAATCATTACCCCCCAATACTGCCAGCAAAAATACATTTCATTGTTCCATTTTCACATCAACACTGGTTGAACTGACTATAGAACACAATGCCGATAACACTGCCTCCACGGATGTTACACAAAAGAGAATAAGTTTTTTTATTTACTTTGTTGCATTTATGGGATAAAACACACTATGAAGTGCAAAACTGTGCAGAAAGATTAAGAACACTTAATTACGCATGAGGGGGAAATTTAATTTCAATTTCAGATAGCAATCGTAACTTCACCTCTATCACAAGAAATGTCTATGTGTAGTGGAAATTCATTTCTTGTTGTGTGGAGTAGATCGACAAACAATATCCAACATATTTTAGAAATCATTGTTCCCCGTATCATCACATTGTTAGTATGTTCAAGCAATTCATAACCTCTTTATTTGGTACTGTTAAAATGATTCCCCCCCCCCCCCGATAATCTACAATTATCGTCACAAGCCACGCCTACTGTATATGTATATATATATAGTGTATGTACTACCGGACTCAGTAACCGTGGCTAGTGAAGATGATCTGTAATGGGAATCATTTTATAGCCCCCCCCCCCCCCCCAAAAAAAAATCTGCTGTAAATGACGTACAAAGAAAACATAAGCAAGGATGACATCTTTATTCATAAGACACAATCGACACAAAACACAGCGTAATAAATACTGTCATATTGACTAAAATACTGAAGCAATAGATATATTCTAATATATAAACTTATCATCATATTCCATCTTTTTGAGCTCGGATACACATATATTGAATTCTAATTGACTGCTATTGATAAATTTACCCCAAATAAAAATATGTTCATTAAGATGAAACAGGTTTTCTGCAGAACAAAATTAAGAAACAGATAACTTGTGAAGTAATTAAACATGTTAACAAAATAAATTAAAATCACTATAGCATATATTACATTTTCTACTCAAATTTGCGATATTTATAACTTGGCATAGTCGACAAGGATTTAACTTTGTAATACCAGAAGACACTGTGCATTTACAGATGGCGCTAATTCACGCATGCGTTATCCCGGACCTGCAGATTGGCTAAATTCTGGAAACATTAAAATGAGTATACGACAGAGTTCCCGTACATGTTGCAATTTTAACAGAAGGAAGTGATGGACAAACTGTTGGATCATCTGCCATGATGGAGATAATTTAGCAGTTCCTTGGGAATGGTAGGAAGACCTTAGTCTGTCCCACTCACCTGCCATTAAATTTATGAACGACATCTTGAAATACAAAAGTGATTTATCTACACAATAACAGAATCATATCCCCATTTCAATACAGTTTGAAAACCACAGTCTCAAGTCAAGACTAGATACGGTGTAAATTTTCTGTATGCATTTAAGAGAATTAAAATTTTTTCTTTATTTCTGGAAAAACAAACTGCTTAAATACCCTGCACACCTATGCAAACAGTTTAATGAGAAAAAATGTTCAAAAAGTCTACTTGTAATAGTAATTTCATTGTACCTTAAGACAGCTATGGTCAAGTGCCTACAAAAAAAGCTGTTTAATGATGTAACGATCACTTACTAAATCATGAAAAAAAAATTGTATTAATTAATTAAAATATGACTAAGCCATACCTAAAAATAGTAAAGCAAATTAAGAGTGAATATTATGAATTTTACATATGACATTCCATCCATTAAAATCATGTATGTATATCATAGTGTTCAATTTTTTATCCCATGATTTAATTATCACTCATAGGTGCTTAAAGTTATGATAATGCTTGTTTTGCAATCAAATTACAGTTGATGTAACATAATTTTCCTTATGCAAGAGACAACCCTGAATGCAAACTAAACTGAACTTAATTAAAATAAACATGCATACACACTGTAATTACATCTAATCAAACCAGAATACAATATCTATATTACTACATAATTCTCTGTATTCACTGAACCCTGAATAAATAAAGAAGAAAATATACACTCTATTTCCATAAATAAAACCAAATACAAACTTTTACCAGTTACAATGCTCTTAATAGACAAGAGTTCAAATGGTATCAGTAGATATTATCAGAAAGAAAGTGTTCATATTTCATCCTTCTTGCTGTTTATCATATTGTAAATATAAAAAAAAATACACTTTAATACTTTGTATGCAGATTAATTTTGAAGATCAACAGAACTAGATTCTTGCAGAAAATTGGTCTTAGGAGTGAGATCAAAAGTTCAATGTCTGACAAAAAATTAAATTCATGTAGTTTTCACCAAGACCCCCTCCCCCACCTTCCCCTATAAAACTAAATATAATGAATGTTAAAACTAATCAATTTACAAGTAAAAACATACAAATACACCTATCACTACGTATATCTTTTCTATTGTATTCACAATTGAAACTGCACATTAAAACAGTTAGATATTCATTAAAATGTAATATTATTATGTAGTTTTTAACATTTAAAAATGTTAACACATACCAAAATCATTAGTGTAATCGATGTTGGATGACAGAAACTTACCAGAGTTTTTACCCCCCTCCCCCTAAGCATTTGAATTTAGATTTTTACCTGAAATCATTCTTTTGACCTCTCCCCTTAAAGGTAATTCTGCATGCAGAAGTTTTTAATGCAAAGCGGAAAACATGGATCAATGAAATGGAGATCTACCACTGTTGACTGTAACTTGTGTACCTCACTGAAATAAGTAAGCCCTGCATTCTAACCATTACTTTGCTCTCTAAACTTGTTTTGGTATCAAGGAATTCTTCCTTTCTGTAGTTGTGAGAATTGATTCTGTTTACATGGTTATAATCAACATGATTGTAAAACCTTACAATCTGAAATGCTGTGTGGGAGACAGTGATCGGATAGACAGTATGTCACTCAGACTATACTGTGTAAAATACATGGACAATTATCTCAGACTGTACTGTGTAAAATACATGGACAATTATGACGGAGAATAAGAATTAGAATTGACATATACAGATTACTGAAGGTATCAGATTAGACAGTTTTAACTGTATGTGTAATGAATTGTTCATATGTGTCAATACAAAACAAGAGCACAATAGTTAACATTTTAAGTCCAGCACTTGGTCAGTTTTTTCTCATGCAATATGAAATGTTCATACAAGTCTAATGTATATAAAACTAAACATTAATTGGCTTTGGAAAGACTGACAACAAAAACATATTAACATAGTCATTATAA
Organism: Ostrea denselamellosa; assembly: GCA_024699665.1. Lineage (NCBI taxonomy): Eukaryota > Metazoa > Mollusca > Bivalvia > Ostreida > Ostreidae > Ostrea > Ostrea denselamellosa. The sequence goes on from JAMZEH010000059.1 coordinate 497,585, forward strand.
ATCAGTTTACAATAGGATAGAAAAATATTTCAGTTCCCAAACTACATTACAAGCAAACACTACTTTTGTATACAAAGAAAAGTTTTAAAAGAGAGCTGTTTTCAAAAAATGTAGTACAAATAATTAATTCACAATTCTATTACCATTATAAATAAAGACACAGTCTGATCACATGTGCTGGTGATATTACTATGCACTGTATAAAAATCTTGTAACTTGAAATCTGGAATGCAACTACCGATATATAGTGCCTGTCCATACAGAGACATAATAAATATAAAGACTGTTCAGATTCTGTTATGGCTGTGTCAGGCCTCCATATCCACTGGACAACATAAAAAGCAAAAATGTGATGGGAGAGCTACATGATAATTGTTTTATAGTCTGACAGAGCCAGGAACAATATATCAAGGGCTGGAAGTACTTTATTGAGAGCACTGATCACAACATCTAGTATAAGACTGACAGCCATAGTACAGTGGAATTCACAGACTGTTCTTTCACTTTCACTTTCCTTATCTTCTTCTGACATTTCATCTGCATCATCTTCCATTTGATTCATTCAGTATGCAAATTTCAAGCTAAAAATAAAGCATGGCTCATCATTTTAGAAATATATAGTTAAAGAAATCAGAATTTTAGCTAACAATATCTGTTAATACTTAATACCTAAAAAAATAAAATAAAAAAATACTGAAGTATGTTGTGGCTCACATAAAACTTTGGTAAGTATGATCACATGATCAAAAGAGGAATTATGATAACAAGCAAGTCAAACATATACATAACTGTCAATGTATGTTTCAGTTAATCACGGTGTGAAGAAGAATTCAGTAATTATGTTGCTGAATTCGATTAATCAATGTATGTTGCTGAATTCGATTAATCAATGTATGTTGCTGAATTCGATTAATCAATGTATGTTGCTGAATTCGATTAATCAATGTATGTTGCTGAATTCGATTAATCAATGTATGTTGCTGAATTCGATTAATCAATGTATGTTGCTGAATTCGATTAATCAATGTATGTTGCTGAATTCGATTAATCAATGTATGTTGCTGAATTCGATTAATCAATGTATGTTGCTGAAGTCAGTTAAATCACAGTATGTAGTTAAAATTTAGTCTGTGTGTACCATTTACTACATGAACATCATAACTCAGGGTTCCTATAAAATCCTTAAAATCATTAACTAGATACACACTACAAAATTCCTTCAGTCACCTCAACACACAAACCTACAGAAATTAAAAAATTAATATTTTTTTTTGGACTTTTTGTAAATTCCCTTCCATTTTCTATGAGAAATTCATTTTGTTGTTTTCTTTTAAAAAGCTTGTCAAAATTAGTTATAAACATAAAATAGAGTTTGAATGTCAGTGTATAAATATAGTCCTGATTTTAACTGAGTGTATAAATGCAGTCCTGATTTTAATTGAGTGTATAAATGAAGTCCTGATTTTAACTGGGTGTATAAATGTATTCCTACTGAATGTATAAATGCAGTCCTCATTTTAAAGGAGTGTATAAATGAAATCCTACTGAGTGTATATAAACGTAGACCTGTTTTAAACGAGTAAAGAGTGTATAAATATAAAGCTATCTTAAGTGTGTTTGACTACCTCCCTGACAGTAATATCTGATTGTGATATTTCTACTTCTTAATCACTATCATTCAGTCATCTGGGAGCTAATTAATCCATACAATGACAACTTACTGTTCTTAAGCCCCGCTCCGCTGGATCCACCAACATAAGACCTCTTGGAACATATACCGTTTGATTCTGTTCTGCTATGTACTTTCCCACCTTTTTCAACACCTGTTTTGAAGAAGAAGATGAAAATTTTAATCTACTCATGAATGAAGTAAAATGGGGAGATTTAAGTCTTTGACTACACAGTGATCAAATTAAAATTAACGACTTCATAACAATTTGCTCTACAATGAACTTGTTCCCTGTCCATTGATGCTGCAACAGAGTTTGACAGATGTTACATCACGTCTCTATGTAAGCTGACATTATTTTCCTTTTCACAATACATAATTCCAATACACTGGTGTATCTAATTCGGAGAATCAAAGATATGGCATTGCATTCTATTTATAACAAATTACAATGAAAATGTTGTGCGCAACCAAACCCTTTACTACTGAAGGGAGCAAAAACTTGAATTATATTTCTGTAGAATTCCCGAATGCTAATCGTTTAATTCATGTTGTAGAAATTTGTGAATCCTTCCATTCTCAAGAATAACCTGAAAGTTTCTTACTTTTTCATAATGAGTGTCAAAACACAGATAACTGAGGTATGCAGTCAAACAAGCAAAACAGCTCTCGCAGTAATTACGACTATTTAAGGACTCAGCCTCACTGTACATGGTATTCAATGTTGTGATGGTCTGCACAAAATATTTATCTTCAATCTGCAGTAAAAGACAAAATCTTTCAATGTAATATAATCACTCCATATCGATCTAGGACAAAAGCAACAGAGAAATCCATCTCTCTGTCAAATATCGTAACATAATTCCGATGGATCCTGTAAAATGTGGGCATGTAGGCTATACTAGACTATTTCACTTACAAATTTCAATAAAAATATTACTGTAAACAAATTAACTTACATCTGCATTGGGTAATTAACACTAAACGTGCAATAAAACACTCAAATATAAATATCCTCCTCATAATTATTCTCCTTAGGAGACAAAATCACTTGACTATCCAAGACTATCGTGAACGGACATTTACATAGCGAGCATTGGAGGTTAGATTACCATAAAAGATTTGTAGACATAAGTGTATCAATTAAAATACCTAACCTTTCTAATGCCTTTAATATTATGACTTCATTGCATACCTTTCCCACAAGCTCTGTTGGAAATTCTTTTGTCTGAAATTTAACAGCAGTTCCATCTGAAAAATCTCTTTGTATAAAAACTTTGGAGCAATTCGATGGAAGGATTCTGGTCATATCATCCATTTTCTGACCCTGCAAAATAATTGACATATAGTCAGATAATTCACATGTAACTGCAGATATGTAGCTCTCTGGCTCCCAGGTCTCTTTAAAATATAGCAGCAGAACTGTAGCTCTCTGGGTGAGGGGGGGTGCTGACCTGGTTCATTGCCACATTACTACAGTAATATTTTTTAAAATAACAATGTTTCTATATGAACTAATATCCCCACAAAATATTCATAGTTAAATATTTTGGGTGAAATCATCCCAGTTTGATCAATAAATAATTGCTTAAATAGGTTTGAAAAATGAAGTGAAGACCTTTAATAGTCTGGTCCCCATCCCCACCACTTTGTTTTACACTTTGCTACTGAAAACAGAGTGGATGTAGAATTCCACTATGCTTTCATAACATACCAGGATTACCTTCAACATTCAAGAGCTTATTCTATATTTACAGAATTAGACATTTTGCATTTTATATTAATTATTTGTGTTTATTAAAGTCTAAATGAAGACTAAATACATACACCATATTAAAGGAATATTGAATATAATGAATAGATCCCATAATCAACAGGGTTCAGTTTAACTGGCTAGCAAACAAACTGAAATTATCTGAAGCTGCAAATTTTCAGTTTGCATGGGGCTTTAATGGATGCTTGGAGGTATGTTTAGACACGAGAATAGTGGGTAAATAAGTTAAGTTTTACGATGATGATGATGCAAGAATACTGTCATATAAGACCTCAACTGTGCAATGAAAAACTGTACCATAAATCAAATGCTTTTATAAAGAGTGGATCTGTAGCTCTATAGTCTGTCCCAATTTTTCCACACAGAGCTACAGTTCTGCAGTTAATTCACACTTTAAGATAATGGTAGTAAAGCTTCAAAATCAAAGAAATATAAAACTTAAAAGTACAAGAAAAAAACAATTATCAATATGAGTTTGTTGACTTCTTGATCAGAGCGCTGCTTTAGGCCATCTTAAATTAATTCTATTTTTATAAATGTCTCTAAATTCAAAACCTATGAGGGAGGAAAAATATAAACAAAAACAAAAAGGTTTCTAACAAATCATGCATATTTTAAAATCCACCTAGTAAGAGAAATTGAAACAATGAATACATGATACTAAGCCTCTGATGTTCAGATATTGTAATTCAAAGCAAAAACTGTTTCCCAAATAAAATTTCAATTAATCAACTTCAGCTCTGATCATATGCTGTATAAATACCTTGTCACCAAAAGTAAAAACTAAATTGTAATATTGATAACATAAATAAGGATTTGTATGACTTCAACAAACAGCAATTCCACTAAAACCTACATGTGGAGGTGATGTTACACATAAAATTCAGGACGACTAAGCCTAACCCATAAAGATATATTTTGGAAATGCATTTGGGTGCAATGAGTAACTGAAACACAAGCAAAAAACAACTGACATCCACCACCAAATTCCATCCAAGATGAGCAGACTTCAGTTATTTGTTACACCTGTGAAATTCATGTTTTTAACTCAAAGACTGACATAGAAAAAATAGACTGGGCAACAAAAAGAAAATATATGAACTCAGATGTACTATGGAGATGACTTAAGCACACCTTTCACAAACCACAAATACCACTAGGCAATTCACAAGGTACGTGTAAATGGTGAAGGCCAAGAAATACCTGAAAGAAAGACTTGGAGGCTGTCATCAGAAGGGATGTCATGGAAACAACTGGAACAAACATCTCAGAACTGAGAGACCAAAACTGGTAATAGACACAGGTAAGTAAGATCTAACGTACAATCCAATGTGGGGACTTATGCTCTTAAAATAACGTTATGAACGGCCACAACCAGGTCCAACACTGTCTCTTTATTTAGCTATATAGCGTTATAAAGCTATTTCAATTAGCTTGATTAAGCTATCTCAAATCTCCTATCAACTTTAAATGTCTAAAAGCATAAAAGTCAAATTTGACCGAAGGAACATATTTCATCCATGACGTCCATACTGTAAACAAAAAATAATTCTTACACTATGTCCTTTAGGAAGAATTTTGATTGAGAATTGTCAAATGTTTTGGATTATTATGTTGTTAAGCAACAGTTATCCCATCTTCAAAATAAAATAAACGTCAACGAGGATTAAAATAATGGATTGGCAATCAAATTCACATTGTGTAAGTCGATCATACTTATATATCCTTCAACACACACAGGATAGAGGACAGTCAACAACACAAAATAAATTCTCTATTAATGGAAATTCTTAAAACGACATAGTATTGCTATAAACTCTAATTAGAACGGTGTTATGGTTAGTTCAAAGTATAAACTTAATATTATGCGACTGTTAGGCTATACCATTGTACTTCAGAATTTCAGTCTAATTCAATCTAAACTATTTAAAATAGCTTTAAAAAGCTATATAGCTAAATAGAGATATAGAGCTGGACCTGACAACTTAACACAAACAATATCTGAATATGCCAAACCCTCTACTGTTCAAAACATTGAAGGAAAGATTCAAAGAATGAAACACCCACAGTTACTGGAGTAACCGGGCACAGAGACGATGACAACAGACCATTGGCTCCATAAATATATATATTTCTAATGGAGTAAATACCTGTTGACCATGGACTGCCATGTCGAAAAATTTATTTGCATTATCCGGGCATTTCTAAATAAATTGACCAAAAACTAAAAGTAAAACAGTTTTTCCGGAAAATAGCATTAAGACGATTCAAAACAAATAATAAAAAAATCAACAAATGTATAATTAGTATTTTTAATAACTGATTGTATAAAATACGAAATATAGTAAAGTTTCTTTAAATTGAGACAAAAAGAAAAACGAATCTAGCACCAGACGACATGAGTCATCAGTAGTAGTACGATTTACTTAAACTATAGTACAGGTGGAAAACTTCCGGAGAAAAGAGAAAGATTTTCTTGTTTTACGACCAGAGAACATCTGTTTCTCTATAAATAGGAATTGGTGAAGGTAGTAATTTTTTTTTCATTTCCATAAATTATAAACTATTTTAAAGGGTACTTGCGTTTTTAATGATTGCATGGAACTACGGACGCTAAAGTTGTCGAGGAAATTCGAAAGTCATTGGATTTTTAAATGATCATTTTCTCGGAGAATGTGGGTTGACATGCACTTCAAATGAATGTGTGTTATCATGTGACCATGAGAGTGATTAGAAGTGCACAATACTTACTTAATGTGTATTTCCCACTAAAATTCTGTACCAGATCCAGCATGAAAAACCACAGCGCACCAATTCAATGCATACAGTAATTGAATTACCCCTCTCTTCAGTTGAATTAATAGTATCAATAATTTTTGATTATTAATTCTTTTAATGAGCGCAATAATTCTTTCTGAAAGAGCAACTATATAGTTAGAGATATATCTTCAATTCAACATAATTGAATTAATAATCTCTTTAATTGAATTGTTGCTCTCTTTAAAGGAATTGATGCATGCATTAATTTCTTATACAAAAACATTGTAAATTAATGAAAGATATCTTTTATTGAATAAAAGAGATCATAAAATTTATACCAAGCTCTAAATTAATATATATATATAAATATATTGCACGGTTGATTGCATGGGTCTTTCACTGATATAAATAGTGGGCAGATATATTCATGTGTATCTACTATATAAATAAGATTTTGTATATATGTGACCTGTATTTAATATATTTTAAGACATATTTTCAATATTATAGTGTTTGGTGTATGTGTTATTTTTTATACATATGATTAATTTGATTTGAACGTACTTTCTTTTGTATTAAAATTAAAACAAATCAATAAGGAGATGTGCAAATGTATTGTATTCATGCACTGTCAATCATCAATTAAAATATTGAACTATTTCTCTACTAAACTCAATCTAAAGCGACTAAAAATATCAATTTAAATAAAAATAGTTTACATATACCTTTTAAAAGGCATTAAATTTAAACTTGTTTAACGCTCATAGTAGAAGGTTTAACTTTTTCAAATCATTTTATTGATACTCAATTTTTGTTACAGAAAAAGACCAAAAAGTTGATATATTTATTTCATAATCAGACTTTGCAAGTATATATATATATATATATATATATCAGACTGAGGTTACACAATCAATGAAATGAATGAATTATGTAACAAGAAAATTATCCTAATCTTTGTGTGCAAAAGTGTATCAAACTTTGTCAATTTGATGCATATTTATTTTATTTCGTTTGCAGGTTAAAACGTGTCAGAGGCCACACTATCATATGATGTTGAAATGGTGCAGATTTTTTATTAAATTTTGGAAACATTTAGGAGTAATTACTGTAGTGACCTTTTTCATTGCACTGCCTTTATTATCCCTAAAATACAGATACACAATCTATGATAAACTATGGCATAAGGAGAGCAAGTCCCATGCACAAGAGTTGATGAGGAATGTGAATGATCAGAGAATCAGAGAAGCTAAGAACTTTATAACCCAGTATGACAATGCTGTAAGTGAATTCTCAACACCACAACCAGTTGATGTAGGTATCACTGTCATAACAGTGTCTCGAAATCGGCATAAGCTTGATCAGTACGAGCCAAAGTATCTTACACAGGTAGTGGGCAAGTCGCTCCAGCTGATCCAGTCGGCTAAACAGTCGAAACTCTCGTACCGCTTATTTATATGTAATGTTGATGAAGAACCTTCTTCTTACTTTGAACTCAAACCTCTAACAAAATTAGTGACTACATTCAGCAGGTTTCCAAATTCATCATCACGACCATTAGTGGCAAGATCCATCGACCAAACCCTTGAAAAAGAAAAGCAAGACTATGTCTTCTGTGGAGAAGAAACATTTAAACAAAATGTTTCCAATGTCCTTCTGATGGAAGATGATGCATTGCCAAATGATGACATGATATCAGTTGTTGACCATCATCTTTATTCCCTGGGACTGGGGGAACATAAACCACACCAGTCCAATGTCACCTTCGTCAAACTATATCATCCTGACCGTCTGCTAGGCTTCATCAGCTTTGAGAGAGAACGTCTACCAGAGCTGTTTTGTTTAGGATTAATTTTGACCACATTTTTTGTGAAGGCATATTTGACCATTCGTCCAATTGAGGCAAAACATAGAAAAATAATATGGCTGGGTTTCTTTGTGTACTCCTGTCTGTTTGTGCTTGCTGTGGGGAGACAGAATTTCTCTGCCATCAGGCGAATCTCGAAACATCTCTACCAGGTGACTCCTGCACCATCCTGTTGTACGCCGGCCATTGTTTACACAAAGACTGGATTTAACACCATCTCATCATATCTGAAGTCTGTGACTTGTAAAAGTGGATTTGGAAAAGACACCGCCATTGATAAATTACGCAAACAATCTCCAAGTTTAAGAGCTTTGTTAATTCAGCCCAATCTTTTTACTCATATAGGAATGTACTCCTCATTGAGAGACCAAGTGTTAGATCCTTTTATTGTCTGATGTTTTCATGTGTGAACATTGGACTATAGTCAATTAAGTAAACATATATTAATAGAATGATTATTCACTCTATAATTCATATTGGTGCTAGATCTGTCTAATGTTTTCATGTGTAAAAATTGGACTAATTGGTCAATTAATAAGGAAACATATTGATAGAGTGATTAATTGCTATCAAAATCATTGTGGAAGTTTATGTCTGTGTAAATGCTATGTTCATTATGGTTACACTGAAACAGAATATGAAAATGCATAAACTAAACTACTTGCAAACATAAAACAGTAAACATGTAACTTTTACTTTTTTTGTGTATGCATCTATGTGTATTCAACTTAAGATTTTTTCCTGGATATTGTTTAGAATTAGTCAGAAAATATGTGCTTGCTAATCATATCGACTGAATGAAGTATATTTAATGTACTTTGCTATTCTTCTCAGCAGGTGTATACATGGATGTTCACTTTTTCATTTTTGAAAGTTCATGATGGTATCAACTGCAACACTTCATGTCACCAGCATGTATATATACTGTACCAAATGTCATTTCTGTATTTCTTGCAGAACACTGTACTTCATAAGGCTGAGAAAAAAATTTGAGATATTTTTTTGAGGTGTTGAGGTCAAAATACATGAATGTAGACGGGACGCAATACTCATTTAGACACATCCATGGTATTTGAGATATCGGTGTTCCAAGATACCAAAATTCAACTATATTGTATAAAATGGTGCACTTCTCATTGTTGTTATATTATATTGTTAAATAAATGTTTTTACAAATACTTTTCACTATTATCTCTGGTCATCATACACTCTAGTACTATACTGATAAATAGTGAATGAAATTGAGGAACACTTTGCAATATCTTTAAGAGAACTAAAAAAAAACTGTCTTGGTCAACTGTTTAACATAAATGTTAATTCTTTTATCAGCAATAATCAGTACTTAATCATGACCTGCTTGTGAAAAGTCATGAGTCCAAATGAGGCCTTGTACACATAATTGACTTTGCAACAGGAATTTTTCATAACTAGTTTGTGTTCTTTAATAAAGGGAGTACTATGCAGGTAGAATTGCAGTGTAGGTTTAAAGGGGTATTAATTGTTAACTAGGACTTAATTAACAACTTTTTAAATTCTGGACCAATGCTGAAATGCGTAAAAAAAAAAAAAAAAATGAAGAACAATAAATGGGAGAGCAACAAGGAACTTCTAATTGAATTTTGTGAAAATTATGTAAAATTTCTTCACGACGAATTAATTTGTATACTTCCATACATTTCAAAAGAAATTCTAAATATACCAAAATAACAGCAAAAGATTGCAAGATATATTGATTGTAAATACATCAGTGTTAATTTTTATGTACTGCAAAGCTATTTTAATAATTTAGTTAACAATAAGTGAACATGACTTGTTAATGCCCCTTTATGAAAATCCAACCTTATTGCAGTTTTACCTGTACATAAGGAACTGCTGACAGAAGTGCTGCTTCAGCACCATTGATCAGGTTAGCTGGAGAAAACAATTAACAGATGTCTCAGATTGGTTTTTATTTCAATTCATACTTTACAACATAATGTTGCAAAAGACACAATCACATGAAAATCATATACATGATGACTCAGATAAAAAACAAAAAAGCAGGCCAGTGGTACAAACGAGCATAAGAAATTAACACTTTAGTTGAGATAGACCCAAGATTCTCGAGTCGAAACTGACACTGGGATCTATCAGCTGAAATTGACCCCAATGTCTACCAGTCAAACCAATGTATAATATACAACATGTTTACATATGAATTTGACAACTACACTCTTGATTAAATTTTTATTCTAGCTTCGATTTATATTTCTGTTTATTACTCAAGATCCCTTTATCATATTTCCCTGCGGAGTCAAAATACTTCATCATCTGTTAAATTAAACTAAATACAAGATACCGTCCACCATTGTACGGATGTGCTCGAAATTGTTCCTGTGGCTCCAGAAAAGAAGTCAAAAATTTTAAATGCTTGACCCTCAATCTGATATAAGCTCACAGCAACTTTGATAGCTAGAAATGTGGACATCACTCAGAATAAATGTGCACGCTATTTAAAATTAATGCAATTATTGTGACGAAATCAACAAATGCATGGAGAGTGACTAAAATTGTCTGACAGGACTTTAATAACATGTTAAGAAATAAATGAATCAGAAAGCTACTTTTGTTCAAAATTTATTTCACGCTGGCAGAAACGCAAATGTGATAAATGTATGCTTGAATATGCTAGATTCAGATAATCATAAAATGTTATAAACCAAATATGATGGGGGGGGGGGGGATCATTGTGGTGCTTGTCACATTGTCACATTTTTGTCGTAATGAAAAATTTTGTACAGTCGAGTGCTTCCATTGATTAGAAGTGAGATAAAACTACAAATCTGTGATCCTTCTCCTACCTGTTTATGTGCTTTAAAAATTTATAATAGATGCACAGGAATCCTTTTTTTGTCGAGCTTTCCTAACGTACACAGAAGAATATTGAAATTTAATTTTATAGTTTTAATTATTAAAACATTTGGAATCTGAAATTTATCTGTGAATATTAACATATAGTATTGGCTATAAGATCATGCAAAATGAATCACTATTGTACAGATGATAAACATGTTTGAAATAAAACATCCCTATACACAATAAAATACACAACAGTATGTGTGTGTATTTACAAAATGAGCAAACTACTGGAAAATGAAGCAATAAATACAATAATAATGATCGACGGAAACCAAAATCCCTGAATACATAAATATGACAGGATGATGACTACAGGAACAAACATACACTGATAATTACTAATTCTTATTGTACAAAGGACAATCTAGACAAGAAAATCTTGACCCCACTAAGTTTTGATTCAACTCTTTTTAACTGACTAAATACTGGAATGAAGGCTTTATTTACATTTAATATTGTCAACGATATTATATATGTCCATCAACGTGAAAATTCACTGCTACACAGACCTCATTTCTGCCTATCAGCAGCAAATCTGATGATCAAGTGGTTGCCTGATATTTGTTTTTATAGTGATCCTGGAACCTTGACTTTTACCCTTGAACAGAAAATAAGTCATCACCTCTTATTTTGGGGTAATGCCGAAATGTTTTTAAGTGTTACAATTATAGACCTAAAAACTGAGTTGCATTCATAAAAAGATTTTTTTCAACATAGTGACCAGACATCTTGACCTTTCAGCTCTTATATTGAAAAGCAATATTACTATAAGTATGCAGAACCTTGGTATACACTTTCATTGCAACTTGCCTTCACTGAGTTAACATTTTCTTTACAAAGAGGCCATACAGATTTTTTCTTTAACCTCTGGCTTAAATATGTTTGTCTGTTTGTTCGTTTTCCGCCACACTCAACAATTTTTCAGTTATCTGGTGGCGTCCAGTTTTTGTAGGTGGAGGAGAGAACCCAGATACAGTATATCTGGGAAGAGACCACCGACCTTCCGAAAGACACTTAATCAAAAACACTACATATGCACCATTTTACCTGGTAATTACATCATCATAGAAATGAAAACGTACATTACATGCATATACTTAATAAACGTATATTTTACATCAACTTCAAACATTCTGTACAACATAACTAACAATCAAGTAAAGGAGAAGGTGGGATTCTCGGTCAAAATTGTAAAAACTGTTATTTACATGATCACTCATTAATGGAAAGCTTTTTATCCCAGATGCCTAGGCAACACTTTTCAAAGGAGTACAAAGGCAACTGCTAGGGATGGGGCCCTAACTAATAAAGCTTCATCTAAATACAAATAATAGTGGTAATCTATCACATCGCACAGGATGTTTTCTTGCAGGACAACAACTGAAAATGCATGGAAAGTATCCAACATATTTGAAAAAAAGAAATGTTTACAGCTACACGTAAAATTATGTCACAATATGAACTTTGAAATGTCTGAGAATATGACTGAGCTTTAGGGTAAACCAGGCCATGTTACGTTTTTATATATATTTTTTAAAATGCACTTTTTATTTCAGTCTGAAAAATAAAAAAAAATACAGACAGACAGTAAAAAACCAAGAATGAGGTCCGTTTAGGAAATGTGATAAATGAAGGGAAAAACAGTTTCAAACAATACAAGTGCTTAGTATTATGTATGTGGCAAGATTTTACCCCGAAGCTCTGTCTCCTTAAAGTGTACGTAAAACCTCTAGTAAACAAATTGTGGGAAGGCAGTCCCTTCTTACAAAAGGAAGTGTGTAATTATCAACACAGTATAACAGTATGAATGTATTCAGAAACGTAGTATATATATATATATATATACAATAACGTAACGTATGCATCTGGAATAGTAGTATATATACAATAACGTATTGCATGTAATCAAAAATCACTTATACAATATTGTACATGTGCAAATTTAGGATATTTTTCTCACCTGAAAAATGTCTATTTTCCAATGCTTACATTTGTAAAGATGAATGAAAGATTCAAAATGGTGTTTAGACATGATTATAAATAATGTATAAAAACAAGTTTTTTACCTATAAAAGTAATATATAAAGTCTAAGCTGAATCATCAAATTTGCAACAAAAACACCAACAGGAATGCAATGATTCTTTAGCCTTGATAACACTCAACAATAAGGTGTAGAGCTAATGAAAGGTCCAAAATACATTCAACACAATGTTCCCTGAAGATACCTCCCTCTCATACAAATAAAATGTTTATATTCCCTAACATGCTGTACACAATTCATCTGTATTGCAACAGTATTACATATTTTGGACATTTTTTTCTTAAAGAAAATCAAGAGTAACCAGGCTTTTACTGAGCCATACTGTAAATGTATAGAGAATAGACAGGCTTTTACTGAGCCATACTGTAAATGTATAGAGAATAGACAGGCTTTTACTGAGCCATACTGTAAATGTATAGAGAATAGACAGGCTTTTACTGAGCCATACTGTAAATGTATAGAGAATAGACAGGCTTTTACTGAGCCATACTGTAAATGTATAGAGAATAGACAGGCTTTTACTGAGCCATACTGTAAATGTATAGAGAATAGACAGGCTTTTACTGAGCCATACTGTAAATGTATAGAGAATAGACAGGCTTTTACTGAGCCATACTGTAAATGTATAGAGAATAGACAGGCTTTTACTGAGCCATACTGTAAATGTATAGAGAATAGACAGGCTTTTACTGAGCCATACTGTAAATGTATAGAGAATAGACAGGCTTTTACTGAGCCATACTGTAAATGTATAGAGAATAGACAGGCTTTTACTGAGCCATACTGTAAATGACTGGGAACTACTTTAACTCAAAAAATGACTTTTAATTCAGTAACTATGAAGTCGCATCTGTTTACAAAATAAATATAAACTTATGAAAGCACTTTGTTACCAAAAATGTAAATGAAAGTGTACTTCTAGAATTAAAAGTGTAAAGAATTGTACAATGAAAAAGTTGGAAACTGAAGAGTGGAAAATAAGTCTGCCCTCGGTCATTGCACAGTAATGGGCATCGCAGGTTTGGTCCGTTTTACTGCACCATCACTAATGGTGTACACATTTCGCAATATTCAGTCAATGGCCTTTTCCTATGTATGACTGCAGTACACCAAAACATAGTAAATGAGAGAGTAAATGGGTCAACATATTGATTTTCAACAAACTGATTTTTGAATTTGAAGTCCTAACCCCAATCTTTATAAAAGTAATCCTAAATTTCACAACACTAATGTCTCTACAACCCTAATTTTTAATTTTAATCCTTATTCTTAATCTCTAAAACAATAATTGTACATGTAAATGCTTAATTTCAAATGTCGAACTTTTAACTACGTACATACCTTAACCCTACCCTAATATCTAGCCTTAATTTGAACCCCAATTCATGATCATATAATCGTCATCATCACCACATTAATTCCTATAATGAAGATACCTTTATCTCCTAAACCTAATCTCAGATATGTCGACTTGTTACCCAACTGAAAAATTGATGCTTCAAATTGTCATTCAAGTGTGAATCAAGTCATGCAGAACAGGAATAAATATCTGAGGTGGTAAAATCATTGTCTGCATATACACAAACACATACACACACACACAAATATATATATGTGTGTGTGTGTGTGTGTGTGTGAATGATACAAAGCAAATATATTATACTTGGGGGGTGCTTGCACAACAATATATATTGTACATGTCTATAACAAGGAATCGTAGACTTGACCAATCACTCAAATGTTACACCAATGAAGGAAGGTGTACAAAGCATTGCATTACTTGTATTGAAAATTTCTTTTGATGCTCATCATCTAAACATTCAAGGTGACAGATTTCATAATCTTGGGATAAATTCTGAATATATAATTTGATTCTGGACCATTGAGCCATGAACTGTGTGTGTTGACCCTTATATCATCTCACATACCAGCTATGTGACCTTGCTTACTGGCCATGTGATCTTACAGTCATGTTGTCACAAGTAACACTAGACCAATTTAAGCTGACTATGTCGCCTAAGGCACCACTGTAAGAGTGCCTCTGTGATATTGACCTTTGCCCCAGTGACCTGAATTACTTTTTTGCCATCACTTCATAATCTCCACAGTGTAAATACAATTGTATGGCTATTTTGATCCTAGTACAATGTCTTGCAATTGATTCTATATATCATGAATACTTTAATTACAGACAGATTTTTGGAAACACAGAAAAATGTTATAGTAATTAGTTTATTTCTGTGTGTGTACTAATTTTAGTTGGATTTGTATTTTAGCTCCTTTGGAGGTAAAGCAAGAGTGCTAATCTATAATTGTATCAGATAAGGGAAATCTCTGTTTATCCATTATCATACATAGAAGAAACACTACATAACGTCATCAGCTGTAATTGTGCAAAATACTAAATACACTAAAATTAGTACACAAACAGTTTATTTGGGGCAACATCAAAAGACCACTGTCGGACAGAAATTTGTTTTTGCTTTCATTACATCAGAGACATGATTGTACGAAGATACATGCAGTCCCAAGAACAATGATGTACTTGTCAGTAAAACCAACAGGAATACTGGGAATGTTAACTAAAATGACATACTCCTTCTAAATATGTTCCCTTTAGTGTTTAGCATTCATCAAATGAAAGTTTTGGATGAGTATGACTTACTGTAAAGTGGTTTCTTTTCGCATGGCTAAAATTTCGAGATTTTTATCATTAGACATTTCATGATGGTTTAAATTTTGGGACAAACACCTTCAGATACAAGTATTTTGGAAGAAAAAAAAATTTAATATATTGTACAGTAAATAGACTGAGCTGGAATCATTATGTGTAGATGAAGTCATGCCCCAAAATATTTCGATACTTTACGATGGTTTTCATTTCGCAATCTTCATATAATTGCAAAGATAGTGAAAATAATATCCAGGTGATTATTTTCCCCTTTACAGTAACTTTTATAATATGATATTGAACTTTTCATGTTAGCTTTTTATTTGTGATATCCTTTAAGATGAAACAGTGTACTACTTGTTAAAAATAAAACACTGAGCACATAAATATTAAAATGCAATTGGATTTACACAGTGACCAAAAACGATCTAACAATTTCAAAATCCCACTCAAGTAAAATGTTCTACAATCCTAAAGCTATTATGTTACTTGGAGGTAAACTTTGACCTTGAAACCTCAAAGTCTAGGACCTCTTTCTCCTCTGGCCAGTGTTGACTTATCCACTGACCTTGAAACCTCAAAGTCTAGGACCTCTTTCTCCTCTGGCCAGTGTTGACTTATCCACTGACCTTGAAACCTCAAAGTCTAAGGACCTCTTTCTCCTCTGGCCAGTGTTGACTTATCCACTGACCTTGAAACCTCAAAGTCTAAGGACCTCTTTCTCCTCTGGCCAGTGTTGACTTATCCACTGACCTTGAAACCTCAAAGTCTAAGGACCCCTTTCTCCTCTGGCCAGTGTTAACATATCCACTGACCTTGAAACCTCAAAGTCTAAGGACCTCTTTCTCCTCTGGCCAGTGTTAACTTATCCACTGACCTTGAAACCTCAAAGTCTAGGACCTCATTCTCCTCTGGCCAGTGTTGACTTATCCACTGACCTTGAGATCTCTAGCTTTACACATTCTGGAGATACTGCAGTGTTGACTTATCCACTGACCTTGAAATCTCTAGCTTTACACATTCTGGAGATACTGCAGTGTTGACTTATCCACTGACCTTGAAATCTCTAGCTTTACAAATTCTGGAGATACTGCAGTGTTGACTTATCCACTGACCTTGAAATCTCTAGCTTTACACATTCTGGAGATACTGCAGTGTTGACTTATCCACTGACCTTGAAATCTCGAACAGTGTTCCTTGATGGCCAGACCAGTTAACATAATGCGTCTGTTTTCTTAATGCTGGGCCTTAAGTGTTTCCTATCAATTTCTCAATTACAAAATCATTCCCTTTACCTTGTTAAAAGGACTGAGTTAGCAATATTAAACCTTTTTAAAACTTAAATATTGAATATCTACAGTAAAATCAGTGCCAACATAGAAATTTATACTTTTCTACTCAGTCACCTAGAACCATGTAAAAATGATCTTGAGTCTCCATGAAAATGACCTTGTTGTCAAATACATACTAATTGTAACCTCGAGTTTGATGACCTCAGGTTACACTTTGGTTCATTAACAACCATTACATCCAGGCCAGTTTCTTACACCTCTTAATCTAAAAATAGCACAATCATGCCTAGGAGTTACTCTTGATTCATTCCTTGGTCCTTAAAACTTTAAGTCTTACTCACAGTACAAGCATTTCAGTTTTGGGAGGGTGGATGATAAATCTTTGCTTTATTTTGAAGGTTTAGCTCTAACCTTTAAAGTACAATGGGGCCAGCCAGGGACATCCTGTTTCACAGCCACTATTTACCAAACATGGTTGCACAACTTCATAGAAAAACTAATTGTTGAGCAGGTCACAAAGTATGAACAACAATGGACAGGGTGATTTACGATATAAAAAAATCTTGTGTTCCTAGTTTTACTACTATCACACTGGGAATAACACTTCCAAAGAGTGTCTTCTTTAATGTAGAGAGAGGAGTGGTAAAATAATCTCTGATATGCATTCACTTTCTAGTTAACCACATCAAAACATCAGCATGATTAAAATCTAACTTTCATGAGCTCCATTCTTAAGATTGTGACAAGGGAATTCTCAGTCAGTCAAATGAAAGAGTGTCTTCTTTAATATAGAGAAGGGGGTGGTAAAATAATTTCCGACATCTCAGCCAGTCAAATCAGCAGACTGATGGAGCTTGTGACTTAAATCTAATAAACAGATTACAAGAAAATATATTTTCTGATTGTTCCATTTCTGGTTTCAGTTGAACGAATTATCAATGAGCAAGGGACGGATGCCTAAAACGTAAGTTGCTTCAATATTAAAAGCTGCATTGCCTTGGAATCCTTTCCTGTTTTTATGACAAAAGATCTGACACCTCTAAAACTCTTGACAGACAGGAAGCCATTTGTATACAGTCTTATGAAATGAAAGCCTTCAGTGATTTTTGAATTGGTTGTCGACAGATAGGACAGTTCTGTAAGGGAGCAGCACAGCTAGCACAACAGCAGATGTGTCCACAGGGCTCAAACAACACCCCTACCTCCTCCTCCAGACAAACCTTACACAGTTTCTGCTCCTTCAAGTTTCGATTCTCCTCCAAGATTTCTTTCAATTCTACAGTAATTAAATATACATATCAAACAAATAGCTAGTGTCAGATTGTTTAGAAATTGATATCATACTATTATTAGCACTATGACAGGAATAAAATTGATAAAAATAACAAAGTTCACAGAATGTACCATTATAAAAATCCAAGTTCAAGATAAAAGTGAAGTGACCCATTTTTATTACATTTTCAGCAGTGAAATACTGAAATTTATCCTTTCAATAAAATTGATATTTTCACAGATGTTATTTTCACAGTAAAAATAACAAAAGTGTTATTTTCACTGTGAAAATAACAACCAGAACTGTTGTAAAATTCATCCACAATAACTACGACCACTTTTATTTTACGTAACAAAAAATACTTTATCGTGTTTTTACTTGAATATTAAAATAAAATTTAATCAAAGTTGTTTTATTGTTCAAATGTATTTATTTCTATGTACTTTACATTTTTCTGAAGGTACTATTTTTTGGCGCAATATTGTTTTGAACGTTCAGTACAGGGTGGGTTGAAAGGAGGCCTGGAAGTTGTTAGACCGAAAGGAAAACATAAGAAAATGTAATAAACAGAAAATTCAATGTTTTGTTGTTGGATATTGAATTTATTTCACTCGTGAGCCGGGATATTTTTTTTTATATTTTCACTCGTGCTTCACATTCATGAAAATATAAAAAAAATCCCATCTCACGAGTGAAATGAATTCAATATCCAACAACAAAACATTGAATATCCTCTCTATACTTGATAGTAGATGTCCACTTGAATTTCGTGTAATTTTCCAATAATTCCATTTAAGAGCCATCTGTGATGAAAGTAGTACTTGAACTGTTCATATCTAAAATACACTCTCTTCATCGATAAAAGTAATTGTTGATATTTTAAATACTATCTTCATCAATAACTTGCCATCAGCATGGTTCTTCCATAGACCAATGTGAAGAGGGAATACTGTTACTTTTCAATATGGTCCTCTACAGAAATCTCTTTTTCCGTATTTATTGTTTGACTTACTTTTCCTTTCGCTCTCTGACATGTCCTCTGTCGTTGAGGATTTACTCGTTCCTGCTGCTGCCGACTCCGCAGCAGGAGCTTTACTGGTTCCCACTCCAGATGCCCCTGAGGGACCAGCAAAATCTGATACAGAGGAAGCTGAGGGGTCATCCACTGTCTTCACACTTGTCTCCTGGGCTGAATTAACAGAGAGAGTTCATCAAATCCAGTGAAAACCATGTACAAAGTACAAGCATTGGTATATATAATGAGTGAACACATGCATGTATCAAAAATCTACATACCTATTGGACCATGGCTCACTTGATTATCAATCTGCATTCTGTTCAGATCCTAATGAATAGAGTAATGTGTATATAAAACTCTACAATACCTGGAGAGCAAGATTAAACTCTACAATACCTGGAGAGCAAGATTAAACTCTACAATACCTGGAGAGCAAGATTAAATGGACTGTTGCCCACCCCTACCTATCTGGGACACCTGAAGCAGTAAAAAGACTGGTTGCAATCATGAAACCCACTCCAATTTTTTTTTTTATTTTGACATTTCTCCCCCCCCCCCCCCAAAAAAAAAAAACAAAAAAAAAAACAAGAAGTGGAGAGGGAGTTATAAAAAGATCAAAACCAGATAGTAAGTGCAAGCACTACACAAATGTAGCATAATAATTTTGTTTTTTAAAAAAATTATGAACAAAAAAATGTACTTTATACACAAACTTTATACACAAACACATCATAAATACTGGTAGTTATTTCTGACTCAACATCACTTTTAAATGTTATAAATATTTTGCATCTTTATTCAGTCCAATATAATACCTCAAAAAGTAGTCCAATTCACTTAAATCATACTATAACATTTTTGCTTCTTTATTTATATATATATATATATATATATATATATACACACACACACACACACACACACCAAAAATGCCCACTATGAATACTTTTCTCTTCCAAGTTTAATACATAAAGTCTAGACAGTATAGACGATATAATTCTACTTTTTCTTTTACAATATATTGCAAGTTTCCATTCTAATTCAAGAGTTACCTCTTAGCCCAAACAAATGAGTTTAATTAATAATAATTATCATGTTGAAGGTTGTTTATACTACAGCAGTACAAAAAGTCACTGTGGTTCCTGTAAAGTGTATATACTTATATAAAAAAAACACCAGTGTTATCTCCAGGCCAGTAGTGCTTGTGAAACTTAAGTACTCCAGTACATAGATTAAAATTAGTCTGTGGAACAAAGGCCACAGTTGTCATCATAAAAAAACCCAACTATGACTACTGATCACATAGGAAGTTGTAAGTTAACGACACAGAAGTCTGGGTTTACACTAACATCAGATCATAGTCTATATTTATGTCAAATTGGACAGAAATTCTTTTAGCAGGATGAGTTGCGACAACAAATTATACCTCCCTGACTTAAATTGGTGTAGGAGTAAAAATCAACATGTCTGTTTACTCTAAATCACACGAATGTTTATAATATCCTCACCATTATCAACCACAGGCAATTATATTACTTGGGTTCGAATTTACTATTAAATTTACTTTAATAGTAAATTCAAACTCAAGGGATATAATTGCCTGTGTTATCAACAGAACGATTCCCTTTCAACAGAGACATAACCTCACTTTGTATATTTCTTGGTTTATTTCCCCTTGGTTTCAACCTATCTTTACTAAACTTTTATGAATGCTACCTTCAATAAAATTCTGGGTTCTACTTGATTTTTGTTGGAGTTGCTTAAGGGGAATAACCAAGTTCCTTGAGTGAAAGATTTCAACTGGAATTTCTAACCAGTTTTAGTTACATTTTGCTGCATCAGCATGCTATCAAAAAAAGATGTAGGAATATCAGCTGGATTTCATATTCAAGGTCAAATATAAAAGGTCAGAGTTATCAGAGGAGAAATTTATGCCTTTATTTCCTGTCTTATCTTTTTGTTTAAACTAAAACAATTTGGTAGTTTTGTTTTAATTCGAAAATGAAACTGCTTTTATCTATCATATATTGTTACAATAACAATAAATTCCTATTTGAATAAAAAAAAAATACCTGTCAGAAATTGTAAATAATATTATTTTCATAAAAATACATAATCTTTCATTAAACTTTTACAGTATTTCAGTTTTAAAATACGAGCTTTGGCCTTGTATGATCTCATTTCCTGTTCCTGATACAGAGAATTTGCACGCTAACTTTCAGTTGTTTGTTCACTGTGACTGTCTTAGTCATCTAAAATACTGAAAATCTTCATTTCCGGTCAGGTTCCACAAAACAGGTATATGAAACTTTAAACCTTGGGCCTATTTTCAATTTCTGAAATTTTACAATAGAACACTGAAACTAATTATTTTTGACAAATAAAGCTATGTAAACCCACATAATGGTAAAAGTATTTTTGGCCTTCGTGTTACATGCGAATTAAAACACTTCCTGCTGCTTCATAATGGAGAATTTCTTTGAGGAAATCAAGAGGCACACAGCACTGTAAATCATGTCTGAATATAACCAGTTGATAAATCATCCCCACGGTTACCATGTACACAATCATCAGAAACTTATAAATTAACAAATTTATCCAATTTTCAAATGATTTTTTTTGGGGGGGGGGGGGGGGGGGGTACATGAGAGAGGAAGGTGCATTAGGAGAAAATTCCACTGAATATGATTTAAAGCTGTTCTCTATAAATTCTTCATTTTACATAATTAATTGGACACAGTTGTATTTTGTTGATTTCATCCCTGAAGATTTTTTTTTTGAAAAATTCATGTTCAGTGAAATCAACAATGCAGCTATTAACTGACATAAGGATATTTGTCTATTTTAAAATATATATAAGTATTTGTTAATTAGCTGAGTATCTTTGACAAATGAAGGATATATACTCCAGAAATTTCATTAAGCAGGAAATAAAAGCTTAATTTATTGAATGAATTTGGATCTCAGACAACAACTTCCCTAAACATTTGCCAGAAATTTCCTTAACATTCAAATTACTACATCAAATCAGAGTGAAGACAGCTGTTCTACTTTCATAGAGTACAGTTAAGCACGAGTATAAAGTGCTGTACCAAGGACAGCTAATTGTTATGATTAAGTATAGTCATTTGCATTTTCTCTTTTTCAGTGACCAAGAGGATTTCTCTATTATACTAATCAGCGAGTTACTTGTTATACAAAGATGGTGGTTGTTGCCATGATTGAAATTTATCAATATGAAGTCTATCGTACACTTACCATCTGGACTTGTTGGATAAACTGGTCCCCTTTGGCTAATTTAATCCAGGGACAGTCTGGAAACCACTTAGCATGTTCCACCCAGGGGTCATCTCCAGGCTCCCAATCCCAAAGAATACCCCCACAATAGAAGCATTTGCACTTGTCACCCTCGCCTGTATCAGAAGACAAAATTCAAACTACCTTTCATTGCATTCAGATGAGATCTAAAAAACCAAGGTTCTCTGTCATGGTCATCATTAGCGAGATTATCTAGTTAAAAATGATGCTGAATTTCACATAAATCATGATCAAAAAACATTCTAAGTGTATTACAGGCAATACAAAGTCCCCTACAGTAGGATAATTCAGTCAAAAGTAGGTCAAGCATAACGAATCTCCAATGTGATCTGTAACTATCAACGACAAAGTCATATATCAAATTTCAATTGAATATCTTTATCCAATGCAGAAAAAGTCTGGAAAAATTATTCTTGGAATTCATCAAGGGGCATAATTCCATCAAAAATAGGTTAAGTGTAATAAAACTCAAACTTAATCTGTAACTATCCAAGAAAAAGTCATATATAAAATTTATGTTGAATAACTTCATCCAATGCGGAGAAAAGTTCGGAAAACTGATTCTTGCAATTTATCAAGGGGCATAATTAAGTCATAAATAAATCAAGCATAACAAAACTCAAATCTGATCTGTAACTATCCAAGGCAAAGCCATATATCAAATTTCAGTTGAATCTCTTCATCAAATGCAGAGAATAGTCTGGAAAACTGATTCAGAATGACAGACAGATGGACGAACACACCAAGGGTAAACTAATAGTCCCCTTTGGCAAAGCTGGTTGGGGACTAAAAAAGTACCTTAAAACATATGCCATATGTGGATATAATTAATATTCATCATATCATACTAGAAATAACAGATATTACCAAGATAAAAAAATCCAGCTTTACACAGAACTTCTGGTCTTTGGGTTATCTGGGCAGGCCATCCTTGAAATGAATTTTTTCTCGAAGATTCCATGGCAAAGTTCTGAAATTTAGGTCGCGTAACTCCTGGTACATCATTAGGTCCAAGTGAGGACTCATACCGAAAATTAAAATTTTCTCCTGAAGTCACTCTTTGATTAAAACTAAAACTTGATAAATCAGCCATATTCGCCGGCAAAGAATTTGCAGTATAGCCATTGTGTGCCACATTATGCCTCACCCAGGGGCAATTAGGGAAATGCTGTCTATGTTCGGAGGCCACAATATCCCCTGCACACCAGCCACTAAGAATGCCTCCACAGTGTGTGCACTGAACCTTGTCGTCAAGCCCAGTATAATAAAACCCATCTCGTGCCAGATCTTGTGGTGTTACTGGTACACCAGCTGGCCAGCGGTGGTCAAAAGTATGTAATCGCTTATTAACGTCATTTCGAAGAGGTGCGAGTCGCTCATAAGGTGTCTGTGGTATAATGTCCATGTTGTTGGACATTTACCCCCAAGAACCATATCCACATATCTGTTGTACTTCTGTCATCCTTTGTTTACTGGTTCTAAAAATAAAATAAACTGCAATATATATATATATATATATATACTACAAAATTTTTGCATGAATCAAAGGATTTCCTAATATACACTAGATTTACTTCCACCATACAAACTAAAATCAAATCATGTACACTGCCATTTAAGGCAAAAGCATGCTATCTGATTGCAGTAAATTAAGGAAATGCTATAAATTGCCATGTTTTTACCTAAAAATTCACGATCTATTTTTAGTCCATTTAAATCCATTGGCATTGGAATCTCAAAAGAATGATGAGCAAGTAAAATTAAGACCTACACAAAAGCACACGTTTCCAGTCATACCACCAAGCGTAGCTTTATAGGAGCACTGGTCAAATTTTCATTTATACAAGTGTGTAAATTCACATTTATTGAGTCAAAATAAACCTTGACTGCATACCAAATACACATATCCTCACACTCAAAGCATTTACCTGCGTCCTTTCTAAATGATCAAATCATCTAAAGTTTAGATAATTTTTATACAACCGAAATATAAACAAGAGTCCCATGGGCCACATTATTCACCTGAGCACACCAAGATGTCAGCCGCAAATGAACATCAGGAGAGTACAAACAGGAGGTTGCTTGCATATCAATTTAAAAATTATGTAAACATGTATATATTGAAAAGATTTTAATTCAAAATATATAACCAATGATAAACTTTGTGCCCAATGTGGCCTTGGCCCAAGAAGGCATGAACCAATCTGAAACTACACAGTACATGATGACTCTTGCATATCAATTTGACAATCTGTCCCCTTGTAGTTATTAAAAAAGAAAGATTTTTAAAGACTCTTCTTGTGGGTAACCAATATGAATGAGACACATGACTTTCTCTAAAACTTTTTCTTCATGTCCTCAATATGACAAGTTCTTTTATGATTTCTAAAATAGGTTGAAATTTCAGAATGCAGTAATATTATCATACTTTTTATATTGGCTTGGGTAGTTCAGTGGTTAAATCTTCTAATTAGTAATGCAAGGGTCCTGAGTTTGACACCGTTTGTTCCAATTTTTTTTTTTCTCTCCTTCTCTGCTACAGTAATGTCCATTTACACAACTTAATGTAATACACATGATACATAGAGCTGACTTTAATTTCTGACTGCAACATTGCAACCAGGAACTATCAAAATATGGTAATCTAAAACTTACATGGTAATATACCCGGAGATATTTTTGTAGAAACAAGCAAGAATGCAAGTGAATTGTACATGAGATATCACAAAAAATTCCATATCATTGAGAAACGTCGCACATGTTCTTACATTTTGGCTACATTAAAATGCTTGCATCTAAATTTGTAGGAAAATATTTCGCCATCTTGGTTCTTGAAATCATTTTCAGAGTATTTTCCTACATGTATGTAAAACCACCATTAAATTTTGAAATTTTATTTTGGTCCCATGCTGGCCTTTTGATATGTGACATTCTGCTGCAGGTTCAGAGGATCCCAAAGTTGATTTTGGGCATTTAAGATTTAAGTATTACATAGGCTTAGAAAACAGGGATACAGTATGAAATATTTTTGAAAATTTCCTATATTTCCTACTATTAATCTTCCCTATTTGCTTATATTGGAGCCTTGTAAGTTTGAACTTGTGACCCTAAAGGTTTTAGTACACATCCTTGTCACATGGGAGTCTGCAAGTGAATTTTTACAACTCCATGTTAGATCACAGTGACTCAGATAAAGTGTTTACACTTCTCAAAGAGTCAAAGAGGGCTCCAAAATCCAGTCCCTCATCCTCAATGTGGACCCTGGAAACGACATAAGCCAACAAACAGGGCCATGGTGAAGCTGGAGGGCCATCCACCCACCATGCAGTGAATAAATGCAGTTACAGAAACGATTACTGAAGCAGACCCTCTTACTCGTCTCCAGCTTGAGGAAGAAGGTAACATTCATATTCATATCAAACGAGGGCAAACTTGAATGTCACAAAGCAAGCCTTAGAATGGAATCCACAAAGACAACACAAGTGTGGAAGGCCAACGAATACATGGCATAGAGTGCTAACAGCTGACTTGGAAAAAAATTGGCAAAACCTGGAGAGACACAAGACCATTGCACAAGACAGAGGGAGACGAAAAGCCACTGTAGTCACCCTATTCCCCCCCCCCCCCCACTCCCCTCCACAGTGGATTAAGTAAGTCAAAGAGTTTCTGCAGACAAAAATGGGATGCACTACAAGATACCATGGTAACATTGCACAAAACATTCAGGGGTAGAAATGCAGGAGGGGGGGGGGGGGGGGGGGGGGGGGGGGGGGGGGGGTGTACCTTAAAGATTCTGAAAAACAATACTTTGGCCTGTACAAGTGGTTGTGCTAATATTGAAAAGTTTGTCCTAGCACAAACAACTGAACTTAATCTCCATGATTCTGAAATTTTTTCATATGTTTTATTCATATTCAGATTTATTTTGCCAATTTTATTCAGAATTTTGAAGATTATTATGCATCTTGTGTTTCTCTAGACTGCTTAGACCTGTGTCATTGTTTTATTCGCAACAGACCTCATTCATCAAAACAATCGAATGACAATGAATATGATGAATGTACATTTAAAAAATCTTCAAAAGAATAAATATTTTATCTACCTACAAATATTTTAAAACAAAGTCTGAAGGGCACAAAGGAAGGAATTTTAAGGTGGCACATCAACATAAAAAGCCTACTTCCTTTTAAAATATCAATATCAGCAATATTTGTATCTTCCATTTAAATTTGATTGCCTGGCTGGGTAGCTCAGTCAGTTAATGTGTTGACTGCTGATTTGTAGATTGCAGGTTCGAGTCCAGCAGGGGTTTTTTTTGTTTGTTTTTTGTTTTGTTTTTTTTTTTTTGGGGGGGGGGGGGGGTTAGAATACTTTATACAAATACTACATTTTTGACCAAATAAAGTAAATTTGAACATTTTCAGTTCTAAAATATATTGTACATATCCTCCACATTTCATTCATATCAAACTTCTTCCTCCATAAAGATGGCCTCATAGAATTCTAATGATAGGAGTACCTGTTAATTGCTAAGAGGGGTTATTTACTTAATTACTATGTATGTGTTTTTCAAATGAAAATTTGATGCATTATAAGTTCCAGCTTGTAGTTGATCATGCATGGACAATAAATCCATGTGACAGAAATTGACCCCAACACCCATATGTATGTCAAACACAGTCCAGTTTAATCTCACCACTGAAATAAATAAACAGGAAACAAATTGTAGGTCAACTGTTTGACCAGCTATGGTATATCACTACACATCAGGGCTAGGAAAAATTAGATTGCCTGTTGACCCTGGGCTACAGTAAATTTGACATTTGGCCAGCGCTGTTTGAAGCCTATAGTATCTTTGCAGTCCTGTCGGTTATTTCAGGTTTCAGCATACAGGTCTACAGGGGCGTCCTCTTTCTCAAGTCACTTCAGTATTGTAATAAATTGTTCAAACCACAATGACATATCCACCACACAGTGGACCTTCACAACAAGTCAGAACATCTTAATATACTGTTATTGTATATGTATTATACTACCTTTGTTTCCGTATTTAGTGGAAATCGAGTTTTTACTGGTTTAGCTTGGACTGAACTTTGGGAGTTCTACACCAGGTATCAACAAAACAACACATACTTCGTTCATCAGGTCTCTTCCACAAACGGCATACAAAGAACACACCATCAAAGGATAGAGTGAAGCTGGACTGTCATCAATTCCAGCATATCCAACAAAACACAGTCACTTCATACTGTTGAAAAGTCAGAAGAGGAAGTCATTTAATATACATCCCCAAAACAGAAACACTACAAAACAACACACAATAAGACTCTCATCAAGTCATTAATATACATCCCCAAAAACAGAAACACTACAAAACAACACACAATAAGACTCTCATCAAGTCATTAATATACATCCCCAAAACAGAAACACTACAAAACAACACACAATAAGACTCTCATCAAGTCATTAATATACATCCCAAAACAGAAACACTACAAAGCCGCCCGCGTGGCGCAGTGGTTAGAGCGTCGGGCTCAAAGATCTGATGATCCTTGAGTCGGGGGTTCGAATCCCATTGTGGGACGTGGGTGCCGGTCTTTCGGATGAGACCGTATAAACCGAGGTCCCGTGTCGCAGTAGGTGTGGCACGATAAAGATCCCTCCCTGCTCAAAGGCCCTGAGTGCCGAGCATAGGCCTAAATTTGCAGCCCTGTCACCGGTAATGGTGACAGCCGCTGGATAGCTGAAAAATTGCTCAGGCGGCTATAAAACAAACAAACAAACAAGAAACACTACAAAACAACACCAACAAGACTCTCATCTCATCTCATTTTATAAGACAATCATGCAAATTCAGGGGGTATATGGTTTCCAAGACCAAGACAGAAATAAATGGAAAATTTGTTGTCTCTAACCCCCCCCCCCCCCAACAGAAAAGAGAACTAAGTCATTCTTTTTGTTTGTGTTACATTTATAGGCGTCGGTGGCCTAGTGGTTAGGCTGTTAGACTCTCAACCGAAAGGTTGTGGGTTCGAGTCCTGGCCACAGCAGGACCGACTTTGTGTCCTTGGGAAACTTTTAAGGCACTTTGCACAAATTTCCTCACTCCACCCAAGTGTAAAAGGGGTACCTGGCTATAGACAGTGAAAGATATTGTCAGAATGTTAGTGCTCTAGCACCTTAACGGCAGCTTGCACTGAGAAAGCTCTGGAATGGTATAAGGTCTGCTGGGGTAATAATGTATTGTGAAGCGCTTTGAGCAGCATATGCTGGGAAAGTGCTATATAAAAACCAATCATTATTATTATTACATTTCTTTGAGAATTTTTCACTCACACTGGGAATGTCACCAGTTTGTTACCAGAGGCTGTTCTCTGTTGCTTGGTCAGTTGGTGTTCAAACAGGGTATAATACTGGGGGTTCTTTAAAATGCCAGCACTTGCCATTACATAGAACCTCATTTTTTTCAAAATCTCACCAAAAAACACAACTCTGACTTCTAGATGCCAAGACTTTAACAAAGAAGCAGTCACAAGCTATTTTTGTCTTAAGCTTGAAGGTCAAGGCATGAGCTGGACTCAAACCCACAACCTCCGGATCACAAAGCAAAAGACCACAACTATCACTGTGACTAAATATGTAAACAAAAGTTTAAGCGTTTCCAAAGCAATATATCTCATTCCAACAATTATATACAGATGGCCTTACTTCATGACAAATCTTTGTTTCATTTAGATACAAGTATTATATGTAAATGAAATTTACAATTAAAAACACACACACACACACACAACTTTGAAGCTTTTGTGGGTCAAGTAGTCTCCTTAATCCTATACCTAAAAACTTTTAGGCAGGCCGGATGAAATATAGTTTATATTTATTGGTCAAGTAGATCAGTACACTTGATCATTTGTCGTATCTTTCATTTCAAAGGCTTATTTATACAATATTTAGCACCTTCATTTTGACAAGATATTGATTGTTCCATGTTCATCATAAGAAGAACAAGAAGGTATAATTTTTAGACGTTCGTGAAAACAGACTAGTTGAAATGTGATCAAATCCTTTATAGTCTGCATTGCACAAGAAATTGCATTTTGTTTAAAAATGATACATGTAACTTTTTTAACTGACAAAAACTATTCCTCAACCAGTTGCTGATATTCACCTTAAATTATATGTCACGACTCACACCTCATATCACTCAATGACCTTTGAATTGATACATAGAGTAAACATGATAAAATATTAGTTATTATGTTATCACGTTTCTTTATTCTCCTTACCAATAGTTCAAAGGTACTTAGAAAATACATAAATACACAATATAATGTGTTTACAATATATACATATGTACAAACTGCAGCAATATTAACAGTCACTATAGAGGGGACAGAGTATGGCGACTAGCTTTTAAAAAATTACTTAACTTTCTTAATGTGACAATATTATCAGAATTAAAAATACAATTTGTTGTTAATACATGTTAATACTTTTTCTCCATTTAATACGCTGATTTCTAACTGTAGCAAATCTGCTACACGGTATTCATCACCGGTTTCCTTATCATTACATAATGTACATTTTCTTTGGGATCTTTCTATGCCGTACCATCTGCCAACATCAATAGGTAATCGATTATTACATGTACGGAATCTACACAAGCTATTCTGTCAGAAGGATCTAATATATCAAGGTATTTTTCAAAACAAATTTTTTTTTTTATTATCCCATAAAAAAACCCTTTTGATCAATAAAATACATTACTATACCATTTTTGTACAAACTGGTCACAGATTCGTTGCTTGATAGTATGTCTGAAGTCTGAACCATTCGAAAGTAAAACCTCCATTTGAATCCCACATATAACCTAAACCTAGTTAATTTAAAATATTTTCACAAAAAGCATCCACTTAGAAAAGCCAGAATCATGCGTGAATTTGCATTTACAAAATGCGTACATAATATTAGAAAATTTATTATCCCCTGCGAATGCAACCTTGCACCAGTAATTGAGGATCCTTGATTGTACATCAGCATAAAGTGGATACGCTCCCAATTCACCATATATCTTATAACTTGGTGTCGAACGCTTTAAATTCAATAGTAGTTTGCAAAACTTTAAATGAACCCTTTCTAAACATTTATAATTACCAGTACCCCAAACTTCACACTCACATAATAAAATCAGCTTTACAGTGCTACAATATAAACTATACTGACAGCTTACCTACAGTTTATATAATCTTCCCTTCTTTAAAATCTCATAAACAGCCTTTAATCTCCAGGTGGGATATAAATGATATCAAGTAACATGTCTTGCTGTTTCCTGATAAATGTTTCATCAATTTTACACCAGAATATGTACTGGCTTTGTTGTCTGTAAATTGAATAAAATCTGACAAGTCTTCCCAGTAACATCATACAATACCACCATACTTTCTTTTCCCAACATTAGTCCTATTTTTCATTTTCAAAATATAACCAGGTAGAACAGGTGTATCTAAATTATCAGTTTTAATTTCAACGAAACCAAGAATATCAAACTTATTTAAAAAGTTGAGAAACTCTGAATATTTGCATCGGGTCATTAAACCACTTGCATTTAATACAGCCAGCTTTATAACATCACTTACTGCGTTTCACTCGTCCCGTGAGTCATTTATAGACTTTGCTGACAATATCATTGACACAATGGGTTCGAATGTCTGCTCCAGCGTGTTCCTATTTTGTTGATTCCAGGGTGGATCTTACTCTATGTCGCTTCTCATTCCTAGATGGTGCTTGCGGTGTTTTCTATACGGAGGCACTGACTGGTACATTGTTCGTTTGTACCGGAGCGGATTCAGCAGGTGGCATATACATTTCTCCCTCTATGTATAGGATATCCCGGACCAATTTTGTACACTTTTTGTCCATCTTGACTTGGTGCATAACCAGGTACAGTTTTTTTCTTTTTTCCTCGATTTCCGGGGAAATTGTTCATTAATCCACACTTGTGATCCTGCTAATTTTTGCACTGCATGAGTCCTAATGAATTCCCTGTCCTTGAAAGATGTGAATTTTGCTACAAAACTTCACAGATACACATTGAATTCATTCCACTTTCCAATCTGATGGATACGCTCGAATGAGATTTCACAGTCCAATTTGTATCTTCTTTGAATAAGATCCTGCAAGACCGCCTCAGCATCCTCTCCTTTCTGTTCTGGGATTCTGGAAAATATTTGGTTGTCCCTCATTGATCAAACCTTGAGATTTGTCACTGTACTTTGCATGCTTTTCACCTCTCCTGTTATCCTGCTGTCTATGAGTCTCTGTGACTGGAAGCAATGTTCTACATTTTTTATGTTATTACTTATCACTGTTCTGTTCACATCTGTTGTTTCTTTCACTGAATCAAACACGTTTCCAAGTGCCCTCAAGATAGATTCCAGAGATCGTTCTTAGCACATACATATCACATCTTCATTCAGTCTATTCACGTGTGATCTCAATGAATTAAGGGATCATCAAATCTCATTCAGTGATTTCATCTCTTTTTCAATTGCAGTCATTCTTCTCTCAAACAAGTCATTTTTTCATTCAATGTTTAAAAGTCTCGAGTTCATTTGGATTAGGAGAGAATGTATCGACCCCAGTGTCACGTCACTCTCATTGTTCTCATTAGGCTGACCATAGATGATAGAATGACTGTCCGTTAAGAGATTTGTTGTGTCGGTCACAGATGTCACAGACATATTGTTCTACCAGTTCACTAAAAAACACTATACATGCACTAATATTTTATATTCTGTTCTCACTTTTTAACACAAGTTTAACTCAGTATCTCACTTCACAAAACTTGTAGTACAGAACTACAGTAACACAGTTCAGAATCAGGTGAATTGTTCTCATCAGCGTACATCAGCATAAAAATCACTTGTACTACAGACAGTTTACGCGACAATGATGATAAATAAATATATCTCGCCGTGGTCTTATTAACAAGGTGTTACCGTTAAAGCTTGGTACAAACCCATTTTAAATACTTTTTTTGACCGCAGCCACCGGAGCCATATTTAACACAACATGCTGGCTCGGTACTCCAAATCTTTTCAGCTACTTGAGGATTATATACATTTAAGTCGTCTATAAAATTAAATCAGGTTCCAAAGTTTAAGTCTGTTACATGAATAGCGTGTTATCCATGTTACGCGGAGGATATAATTCAATTTGATTTTAGAAAATACTTGAGAGTTTGAACTGCAGCACTTCACATCAACATACATGTACTTCATGAAGTGTCTACTTTTTAAATGAAGTTTATTTCTTATGTTTACATTCTACTTTCATTCCTGTCATAAATCCTTGCAGTTATAAAATAACGTGCTATATTTATCATGTTTATCGGTATTCATATGCACATTGTTTACAATTGCAACACATTAATGAGGAAATGGCCATCATAACAATTTGTAGAGATATAAAAGACAAACATATTGGAAATGAAAAATAATCAAATTCGAATATTGCAGAAACTTTTATATTTGAATATTTCAAGAACTGTCACACCCCCTAACAAATCATTATAAGCCTAGCAACCACTTTTATCAAGAAATCAGAGAATGCACACGAGCACAAAATCCTACAATGGACTTTGCCAAAGTCACTATTGGTATTTTATCTTGATTTATCGCTAGAATTGTCGACTTGTGTGAGTAGAAACTAGAATTCAGCCTGGCAAACTTTCAACTGGGCTCGGTAGGGGACACGGTTTGCAAAATTTCAACCAAAAAAAAAAGGTATGGTGGATGAAACAAATTTTCAAGTTTTGCTAAGATAATTTACTAATAAAAAAAATGCATAACAACTTACAAAATGTGGTAATACTCTTATCCTGATACCAGATACAATAGATAGGCCTCGAATACAAAGATAAACTGAACTCCGAACCCGACAAATAATTCCATCATCCCACCAGGGGCCACGTTACTGAATCCGCGAGTGCATTCCCGGCTATGACATAGTGTGGACGGAGATAATGAGCGTGGTTTGCGACGACTAATGTTAACAAATGCTATTATTATTATTTAGTTTATGTTTGTTTTAATTATTTTTTTCAAGTAACTGATGAATACAGATCTTTAAAGATCTTTAAATAGCTTATCAGATAAATTTCACTACAGTTACCTGAAATAGAAAAAATGGGGTCTCTCTCTATATATAAATATAGATATACCTCCCCCTCCCCTTAAAATTCAGATACCTGTAGTGAAACCCCCCCCCCTATTTATATCTACGAGTATTGATTAAAATTCAGATACCTGTGATTTCACCGGCACATGAAGTATGGATTCTAGGCCTGCTACGGCACTACCCCACCCATCCCCGTTTTTAAAGACCAATCTCTAAAGCTTACAAAAAGCATGAAATGATTATACAAGTCGAAACTGGGATGGGACAGACAGGGAGTGCACACATTTCGGAAATATTATCGCCGCAAAAATTATACAAAATAAAAAAAAAATCACCAGAAGGGGGGGGAGGGGGGGGGGCTTACTTCAAGTGCCTGTGATAAATTCCTGGAGTATATATTCCATATATTCGGTACAAACACCCGTCTTGAACATATTGAAAGCCAGATTTATGTATCAAGATGAACTCAAGGTCTTGTGGACAGGCCAATATATCTATCATTATCAAGAGTTGGCTACTAAGAACTGGTTTCATGTTCACATTTAAAAGATAACAAACAGTGATCAATTTCATAACTCATATAAGGAATACACATTAAAATAAAGAATAGGACAAACACCGACCCCTGGACATACCAGAGGTGGGATCAGGTGTCTGGGAGGAGTAAACATCCCCTGTCGATCGGTCACACCCGCCGTGAGTCCCAAATCACAATCAGTTAAACAGAGTAATCCGCAGTCAAAACTAATACTAGTACGCTGCGAGAAAAAAGTTTTAGTTGCAGATGATGGCTCAACTTAATTACGTTATGTTTACTATGCCCGTTCCTGTCGTAAACAAGACGCACATGAGCCACATCGCACATCTGAAAACACACACACACAAATCAGAACAAGAAACTGCCATGCATGAGGGATACTGACAATTTATACCATACTGGTTCAACTTTATAAGGAGGAGAGTTTTTCTACAACAATGTTAAATTTGAGCCATCCATTGGTAACCCACCTTGGCCCCGGGTATCATAGTATGAACATGTCTAAAACAAAATTACACAAGGATATGCAGGTTTCGGATGTAAAGGTTTCGCCATCTAGTGTGATCGATATTCTCTGGATTTTTTCCTTAGCTTATTTCAATGGGTTACTGGCCGTCCTGTCTTACTTACAATACTTACAGCAATTCAAATTGACAATCTATATCCAGGTGTTCTTGAGGAAAAAAAAAGGTTTTCAAACGTACGACCAATGTCAAACACTAAACCCTCATTATTACCTTCAGTCTTGTATTCATGGCGTGAGCAATCTAAAACTAAACACAAAGCATGCTTTCATAGTATCTTTTCTGGTTCTTGAGAAAATTCCCCCTGACTCATGTATGTTAAACTCTGAAACCTTATTATCGTCCTGCCCTAGCAGGAGAGAGAGAGAGAGAGAGAGAGAGAGAGGCAGAGAGAGAGAGAGAGGGGGGTATGGTATGTGCAAACCAGAAACTACATTACATGAATATGTTTACACATTAATTCATGGCGTATAAAACGTTGCACAATAGTAAACAAATCTATTTATACTTTAAAAAACAATCTTGATTATAATTGATAATCTTATTCATATGCGAAAATCTTGATATGTATTCGACAGTTTTGATATTTATATGAGAAAAACATTGATTTATATTTTATATTTTTATTATCTATAAGCAAAACCAATTTCTTTATATTCAATAATCTTGATATTCATACGCGAAAATTTGGATTTATATTTGATAATTCTTTATTTATATTCGATAATTTTGATATTATTTTCGATCTTTTCATTTATATTTGATAATCCGGATATTCATATTCGATAAAGTTTGATTTATATCCAATAATCTCATTATTCATATTCTGTAAATCTTGATTTATATTCAATAATCTTGATATTTTTATGCGGAAATTTGTATTTATAGGTAATAAATCTTGATATGATTTGATAGTTTAGATATTTATATTTGTTAAAATTTATTTAACTTGTCTGAAATTACTGAACCACTTCCTCATTTTGAAAATGACTACTTTTGTTTTAAAACATGTCTATTTAATGACGATATTTGAATAAATTGGCTAATAATTGAAATTTCTTAAAATAACTTCAGTATTCATGAACATCTCGTGATTAGGATAGTGACGACAATTGCATTTGTAATAGGAAGGGATAAAATGCAACGGAACAGACCGATATTTGAACCCGGGTCCCCTGAATCTTTAGTCAGGTGCTCTACCAACTGAGTTATCTCGCAATGGTAATCAAACAAAATGTTACAGGAAGGGAGAAAATGCAACGAACCAGAATGGGATTCGAGCCCAGGTCCGCCGAATGTCTAATCACAGTGATAAGATCTTAATAACACAGACACAATACTGCAGAAGTTGAAATTCATGACACTTCGCATACAGTTGATGACGTCTTTATCGAATGAACATTTATCGAATGGGACGTAAACTAGGAACTTTAAAGTTGTGTAAATGATTGGAACTCAGCGTTTTTATATACATAATTATATTGATAACGACTTAATGAATGAAATACCTGCTCGGTTGTTTTTCTGTCCCTCCTACAAGTTCCTTCCTTTCTGCCCCTCCTACAACCAGTCCCTTCTATCACCAGCTCCTCCTTCTGCCCCTCCTACAACTAGTTCCTGCCTTCTGCCCCTCCTACAACCAGCTCCTGCCTTCTGTCCCTCCTACAACCAGCTCCTGCCTTCTGCCCCTCCTTCAACCAGTCCCTTCTTTTCTGAGCTGCACTGTGCACACTTTTTCAGAAATCGTCTTCAAAAATTTCTCAGAATCTCACTTAGGATCAACAGCAATCAATATGATTCCTCGCCAGTTTTGGAGAATTACATTGTTAGGCTCCTGCAGGCATTATTTTGTTTTTCTTTACATCGAATGCTATTTTAAGATTACACTACAAGCAAAGTAGTGCTGGATAGAACTGAAATGAGGAACAGACTGATGCAATAGCAGGTAGATATGCTTGCTGACCATGATTTATTGATTATTAGAGGAAAGTTACATTGTCTACATATAACACTACTGAGCATGTTGATCGGTTCAACAAGGGGAAAATATAATTACATATTTATGACTTGTATACACCTGTAATCTGAAGCATTCATTTCTGTGAGGTTTTTATAACAATGGTGATGGATACCCCAACATCAACGACAATTTTAACAGTTTTGAAACTTTTCAAAAATACTAATATTTTTGAAGAAAAGATATTCTGAAACATTCTTTTCTGTGACTTCACGACAGATGTTTTACCTTCCAATTATATTGCATCGATAGATCGACTTTCAACAGAATAATACTCATGTTTCGCTGACTTCGCACGCAATGAGAGAGAGAGAGAGAGAGAGAGAGAGAGAGCATTTTAAACAAAATTAGCTCCTCGGCTTTTGAACACACTTCATGGAATGCTAAAACTGTAGATAATGGTTCAATATGTATTCTACTGGTCCAAATATATTATATACTTCAACCTATCCAGTTGCAAATTTGTATGTCGATTCCAGCTTCGAGGGAGTTTGGAAAGGGCTACATTATGCTGTGGAAGGAAGATCTAGTTTGCAAGATATTACAGTTTTTTGTTTTCTTCAACATATCGACAATCATTATACACTTCGGCGTGGATTTAATTCTGTAGTTTATGATACGAGTAGGAGAAACTTTGAATTACTTTAAATGTTGTAAATTCATTCATTTGGTTGATATGTTTTTGCAAACAACGCCGATTCTAAAAAACATTTACTATAATTTTACCCGAAATTTTGTATGCAAATTCTGCACTTTGGCTAATAGTTCAAAAACTTGATCTAAGGTCCATCTTAAATCATAAGGCAAAACTTTGTGATTTATGTGCAATTTTATAAAAAGAAGACTACCAGTATACTCAACTCTCAACTTCCATGTGATGAATTATTCCACATATCAAGGACAAAAAGGTCATTATTTATATTCACTCTTCTAACATTGAACTTTTTCATATCTTTATTGTTAAAATGTATAAGTACTACTTGGTGTAACTGAGTGCTGCTTATGTTGTTTTGACAACAACAGACAAATTGAAATCATGCAAACTTAATAATTCATAATTCTAGAAATAAAAGTAAATCTACCTCAGACCTACCCTACCCCCCCTTCTCTCTCTCTCTCTCTCTCTCTCTCTCTCTCTCTCTATGGAAGGGAATTACCGCCATAATTCTATGCATCCTTTTTGTATTCTTCATTCTAACTTTAAATTTACTATATGACATTTTTAATCCCATGTTACCTTATAACATCTCAATTTCTTAATTCTAGATTTTATTTTGCTACATTACATCCTTAATTCCATGTCACATTATTACATTTAAATTTTCTATTTGCTTATGTCTTGCTTCGTTTTTACATCTTTGATTATAAATTTCATCTTACTTTATTGCATTCTTGCATTCGTTTCATTTTAGGTTCTAATTTAGATTTTACTATTTGACATCCTTAATTGTATCGAGATTCAATCTGTTGTTTCGCTTTTCTTGTTAATCCTATTATGTTTCATTGCATTTGTCACTATAAGTCTCATTATTACACCAGAGGGCATTGCATTCGCTACAACTGCTCCCCGGATACGAAACTGAAAGTTCAACGACTTACGCCAGTTACGGAGCCCGTTTCTCAAAAAGACGTATATCTGGGCGTAAATTAGTCCCACTAATTTATGCTAATATTTATAAGAGTTTGAACTACACTTCTAAAAGCGACATACACCAAGAGGTAAAATCAAAGATTAAATGAGGTGGATGAATACTTTCTGTCTATCAGAGAAAAATACATCGAAGTATTTGAATACGGTGTAATAAAATTTGTCTATAAGAATGTTCATTTATTGACCTCTTACCCCCAGCCCCCCCCCCTCTCTCTCTCTCTCTCTCTCTCTCTCTCTCTCTCTCTCTCTCTCTCCACGTAAATAACAATATTGTATATCTACACGTAAATAACAGTATTGTATATCTACGCGTAAATAACAGTATTGTATATCTACACGTAAATAACAGTATTGTATATCTACACGTAAATAACAATATTGTATATCTACGCGTAAATAACAGTATTGTATATCTACACGTAAATAACAGTATTGTATAGCTACACGTAAATAACAGTATTGTATATCTACACGTAAATAACAGTATTGTATATCTACACGTAAATAACAGTATTGTATATCTACGTGTAAATAACAATATTGTATATCTACACGTAAATAACGGTAATGTATATTTATACGTAAATAACAGTATTGTATATCTACACGTAAATAACAGTATTGTATATCTACACGTAAATAACGGTATTGTATATCTACACGTAAATAACGGTAATGTATATTTATACGTAAATAACAGTATTGTATATCTACACGTAAATAACGGTATTGTATATCTACACGTAAATAACAATATTGTATATCTACACGTAAATAACGGTATTGTATATCTACGCGTAAATAACAGTATTGTATATCTACACGTAAATAACAGTATTGTATATCTACACGTAAACAACAGTATTGTATATCTACACGTAAATAACGGTATTGTATATCTACGCGTAAATAACAGTATTGTATATCTACACGTAAATAACGGTATTGTATATCTACACGTAAATAACAGTATTGTATATCTACACGTAAATAACGGTAATGTATATTTATACGTAAATAACAGTATTGTATATCTACACGTAAATAACAGTATTGTATATCTACACGTAAATAACAATATTGTATATCTACACGTAAATAACGGTATTGTATATCTACGCGTAAATAACGGTATTGTATATCTACACGTAAATAACAGTATTGTATATCTACACGTAAACAACAGTATTGTATATCTACACGTAAATAACAGTATTGTATATCTACACGTAAACAACAGTATTGTATATCTACACGTAAATAACAGTATTGTATATCTACACGTAAATAACAGTATTGTATATCTACACGTAAATAACAGTATTGTATA
Source organism: Ostrea denselamellosa (assembly GCA_024699665.1). Lineage (NCBI taxonomy): Eukaryota > Metazoa > Mollusca > Bivalvia > Ostreida > Ostreidae > Ostrea > Ostrea denselamellosa. Next base: position 537,408 of record JAMZEH010000059.1, read on the forward strand.
TCTACACGTAAATAACAGTATTGTATATCTACACGTAAATAACAGTATTGTATATCTACACGTAAATAACAGTATTGTATATCTACACGTAAATAACAGTATTGTATATCTACACGTAAATAACAGTATTGTATATCTACACGTAAATAACAGTATTGTATATCTACACGTAAATAACGGTATTGTATATCTACGCGTAAATAACAGTATTGTATATCTACACGTAAATAACAGTATTGTATATCTACACGTAAATAACAGTATTGTATATCTACACGTAAATAACAGTATTGTATATCTACACGTAAACAACAGTATTGTATATCTACACGTAAATAACGGTATTGTATATCTACGCGTAAATAACAGTATTGTATATCTACACGTAAATAACAGTATTGTATATCTACACGTAAATAACGGTATTGTATATCTACGCGTAAATAACAGTATTGTATATCTACACGTAAATAACGGTAATGTATATTTATATGTAAATAACAGTATTGTATATCTACACGTAAATAACGGTAATGTATATTTATATGTAAATAACAGTATTGTATATCTACACGTAAACAACAGTATTGTATATCTACACGTAAATAACAGTATTGTATATCTACACGTAAATAACAGTATTGTATATCTACACGTAAATAACAGTATTGTATATCTACGCGTAAATAACGGTATTGTATATCTACACGTAAATAACAGTATTGTATATCTACACGTAAACAACAGTATTGTATATCTACACGTAAATAACAGTATTGTATATCTACACGTAAACAACAGTATTGTATATCTACACGTAAATAACAGTATTGTATATCTACACGTAAACAACAGTATTGTATATCTACACGTAAATAACAGTATTGTATATCTACACGTAAACAACAGTATTGTATATCTACACGTAAATAACAGTATTGTATATCTACACGTAAACAACAGTATTGTATATCTACACGTAAATAACAGTATTGTATATCTACACGTAAATAACAGTATTGTATATCTACACGTAAATAACAGTATTGTATATCTACACGTAAATAACAGTATTGTATATCTACACGTAAATAACAGTATTGTATATCTACACGTAAATAACGGTATTGTATATCTACGCGTAAATAACAGTATTGTATATCTACATGTAAATAACAGTATTGTATATCTACACGTAAATAACAGTATTGTATATCTACACGTAAATAACAGTATTGTATATATACACGTAAACAACAGTATTGTATATCTACACGTAAATAACGGTATTGTATATCTACGCGTAAATAACAGTATTGTATATCTACACGTAAACAACAGTATTGTATATCTACACGTAAATAACGGTATTGTATATCTACGCGTAAATAACAGTATTGTATATCTACACGTAAATAACAGTATTGTATATCTACACGTAAATAACAGTATTGTATATCTACACGTAAATAACGGTATTGTATATCTACACGTAAATAACGGTAATGTATATTTATATGTAAATAACAGTATTGTATATCTACACGTAAACAACAGTATTGTATATCTACACGTAAATAACAGTATTGTATATCTACACGTAAATAACAGTATTGTATATCTACACGTAAATAACAGTATTGTATATCTACACGTAAATAACAGTATTGTATATCTACACGTAAATAACGGTAATGTATATTTATATGTAAATAACAGTATTGTAGCCCCGTGAGGATCCGGGTTAGAATAGATCCTCAGCACCCCTAGCTTGTCGTAAGAGGCGACTAAATGGGGCGGTCCTTCGGATGAGACCGCAAAAACCGAGGTCCCGTGTCACAGCAGGTGTGGCACGTTAAAGATCCCTCCCTGCTCAAAGGCCATAAGCGCCGAGTATAGGCCTAAATTTGTCAGCTCTTCACCGGCAATGGTGACGTCTCCATATGAGTGAAAAATTCTCGAGCGGGACGTTAAACAAGATATTATCAATTACAGTATTGTATATCTACACGTAAATAACAGTATTGTATATCTACGATCACAATGTATCATTACTGCATGTCGAAATGGGATCACAATGTATCGTAACTGCATGTCGAAATGGGATCACAATGTATCATTACTGCATGTCGAAATGGGATCACAATGTATCATTACTGCATGTCGAAATGGGATCACAATGTATCGTAACTGCATGTCGAAATGGGATCACAATGTATCGTAACTGCATGTCGAAATGGGATCACAATGTATCGTTACTGCATGTCGAAATGGGATCACAATGTATCGTAACTGCATGTCGAAATGGGGTCACAATGTATCGTAACTGCATGTCGAAATGGGATCACAATGCATCGTAACTGCATGTCGAAATACAAATGGAATTTATTATCTTGTTTCCTAGATTTATCAGAATAAAGAGCATCCAACATATTGTACGTGCATATCTCCAGTTTTGGGTTACTAACTGCCCGTATTGGACACATTTCTAGGCAAGCGTTTTGTCGTCTTTTCGTCTTGAAATAACGACAAGACGACAAAACTCCAGGCGAAAAGAAGTCAAAAATGGTCGCTAATTTGTGGGTTTTCTTTGTCGTCGTATTTTCGACTTTTCGTTTTGTCGTCTTTTCGTTATTTCGGTGCAAAAAGTCGCTGATTATCGTTTTGTCGTCTTTTCGCCTCGAAATAACGAAAAGGCGACAAATTGTAAAATGGCATAAATCAGCATCTTACTAGAATATTATCAAGACCCGGATATTTCTCCATATTTAAGTTTAGTACATGGGATGGCAAAATCACATGTGTTTATGTCTAGTACATGAATTGAGAAAATTATCACATGTGTGACTGTAGTTCTTGGACTTTCAAATGATCACGTGTAGTAGATCACGTGTATTAGATCTTAAACTTTGTAATGATACTTTCGGTTGTTAGCGTGCCTAAGATGACGACAGCAAAACGTTTACAAGCTTTGAAAGAGGTTTTTAAAAGTAGTTAACGCCTTTTGTCCGGTAAAACAGCTTCGTCAGTTTCCCCAGTAAGTGTTTAAAGTACCCCCCCCCCCCCCCCCCAAGTCTTAATTCAATTACTTCCACCGTTAAACATACCGGAAGTGAAGAGGGTCTTTCAGGCGGTCCTGCTTGTTACAGTTGACGAGGTAGTAGGTAGAACAAATGAAGGATTGACGAGTTACGTGTATGCGGCACTTTTCGAGTTGTGTAAACATTGATTACAAATTTGGAGGATTCAATTCAAAAGGTGAACAAATGATGGATTTACGCAAGGGTTAATGTAGGAGTATCGCTCCATTCCGTAAAGGTAATGGAGCCGAAGCCCCGAAGGGACCGAGGCAGATTGCTTTTATATGAGTACATTGACCCGCTTAAAATCCATTTTTACCAAGGAAACTTTTTAAAATTTTCTTTGTAGTAGATACATGTTATCAATAATTAAATGTTATTTTACACACATACACACACACACACAGAACTATGTTTAAGATACTGATTTTAAATCTTTGGCATTTCGATCAACTGAACTAGTGGCGCAGTGAGTAGAGCGTCTGTCTATGAAGGTGTGTTCGAATCCCGGTGTGTGTAGTTGTTTTTCGTAATAAAATACTTTGATATAGTTTGCGTTTCATTCTTACAAATTTCATATGGAAAGAGGGTAGGTAGGGATAACAGAAAAAAAATGAAATTCAAGTGCACAGAATACCCAGTAATTCAATTCCTAAAAAGTAATGGAGTGTTCGAACAAAAGAATGACGTAACGGGTGGATTTTAACTATACCTCAAAACAAGATTTACATTTGATCAAAGAACAAATAACACACTGATGACTTCAAAGTTTGTAATACGCATTTCTATCTAAATATTCTACGGATGATTCATTGCGTAACAATATTTCCACAGCCATTCCAACCCACTGGGGTGACATTCAATGTGTAATGCACTAATAACGAGTGCTGCAATTTTTCAAACATTTCTATATTTACTGTAATAGTTAGGTCTATACGGACCGTGGATATCGGCCTGGGTAGCTCAGTGGCTAGGACACCTCGCTAGTAATGCAGGGATTCCGGGTTCGATACTACAGTTGGTGTCGTTGACCACCCCTGCACGGCAGGTTGTCCTGCCAGGGGCGAAAAGAGTCTAGGTTGTGTGTCTTCGAGAGCGAAAACAAATTAAGGAGGGAAGAATGTAGTAGTTGGAGCTATACGAACCGTGGATATCGGTCTGAGTAGCTCGATGGTTAGAACACTAGATTAGTAATGCAGGGGTCCCGGATTCGATTACCGGTAGAGCCCAAGATTTACTTTTCTCCTCTAATGCATTACATTGCGCAGTTACAAATACACAGTGACAGGGATAGAATTTCGGTATCTTTGGCTTTCTATAGGCGATACCTTTCTACTTCTCTAAAGAGACTGGGTATGGTGGATAAGACTTGTATTACTTTATAAACCCAGGCACATAGCGTTTTTTAAAGGAGGTGGGGGTAATATGTCTCTAAAATTATTGACAGGCACACAACAACAAAATGTCACGTTATTTTCACAAAACTTGAAAATCCTAAGTTATCTATGGTGGTTGGAAGAGAATCTAAATTTACATAATTTTAAATGAGAGAGAGAGAGAGAGAGAGTCCTATAATACATGGAGTAAATAGTCATAACTTCAAGCTTAATTCCTTTCCATTCACAACTACTATCAAAGATAGTAGAGGGGGAGGGGTGCAACAACACTCAATATATCTTCATATGCATTTGAACAAAACGGAAAATAATTTCACTTTTTAACCAACGTTGCCCCCCCCCCCCCCCCCCCCGCCCATTCTACGTGTCTTGAACCATCACGCGAAGTTGTTAAATCTGGGAGGATCTAGAAGTTTTAACCTTTTCCGCCCAAAAATAAGGGGGGATATCATTTTAGTTGTAGAGGGGGGAGGGGGGGGTGTAACCTCATAACCGCCTCTTGATCTGCCACTGTTGAATTTTTTAATATAGATATCATTGTTGTTATTATTTTTATTTAATTTTTTTTTTAAAAACGTAAAACTGATACATAACATTTTTATTTAATACCAGCGTCTGTTATCTTCATTTACTATCCTAATCCTGCTCAAAATAACACTCTGTGTCCTGGCTTATCTGATCATGTATGATGTAGACCGATGATAACGCCAGTATGTGTTCGCATTACAAGACCAGTCATGTCCAAATTACTTCCCTATGTAATATTTGTACGAAAATCATGTGGATATTTCGTGGGTTGGTTGGTTGTATATTGTTTAACGTCCCACTCGAGAATTTTTCGCTCATATGGAGTACATATATCTGCATTTTAATCAGCAAATAAATATAAATGGAAAATAGAAGAAAAAACTATCTACATAAATAAATATATATAGACAGATCCCCCGCCTGTTTTTTATTTATATCTATTCATTGATTAAAATTCAGATACCCTTACAAGTATGGAGACGTCACCATTGCTGGGGAAAGGCTGCAAAATTTAGGCCTATGCTCGACGCTTACCGCCTTTTGAGCAGAGAGGAATTTTTACCGTGCCACATCTGCTGTGACACGGGGCCTCGGTTTTTCTGGTCTCATCCGAAGGACCGCCCCCATTTTATCGCCTATTACGACAAGCAAAGTTACTGAAGACCTATTCTAACCCGGATCCCCATGGGGTCATTTAATTCGTTAGAATATCACGCATCTTACTATTAGTCTTTTCATACAAAGAATTCACATGATACTCATACGAATTTCATAGGATATTCCATCTTCCCTAGTCAAGGGTTTCTGGCCCGTTCCGCTTCAGTGACTCGTTCCGCTCCACAGACTTGGGTAAAGATGATGAGAATCACTGCAAGACTAAAATGTTGATTTGCAGGACGGCTCTCACCCGTGTCAAATTTAAAGATATATACAAATTTTATCACGGGGAGCTGGGTTCCGTCTAGTGACAATATTACAATGTATATTTTAACAAGCCTCGAATCATGTATAAACGTGTTGCTTGCCTTGCATAATCGATAATATATATTTAATCATATATTGTAAAGGTAATCTAGATTGTGCTTATTGCTGACGGAAATTGTCGATCTTATTCGAGTATAATTATTAAAAAACAGTAGAAACATTGAATCTAAAGATAAATCTACTTACAAAGAATGTTTGAAGTCGTGTTAGGTATGCGGCCAGTCACTCCTGTTTCTATTTTTGAAATTGGGGAATTTGCACGGTGAAGTGAAACTATACACATCTATGTACTTGTATATTGCAGCTGTCATCGGGAGGTTGTTATTAGTGGCTGTCATCTCCTCAATCACGGAGAGAGAGAGAGAGAGAGAGATAGAGAGAGGAGGAGGAGAGAGAGAGAGAGAGCATTAATAATACATATACTATGCTACGAAGGTATAGTAGTTCTCGGTATGCCGTTCAGATAACGAGAACAACTTGACAAATCTTATGATTCAAATGATGTAGTTTATAAATGAAATACAAAGTTTTGTATGCATTAGTTCCGTTTTAACAAGATGTTACCTATCTGTTTAACACATTTCTCGGTTGGATTTCCCACGGTGTTGAAGACGTCCATATACATTATATAAAGTACTTTAAATAACTTACAATGGATCAAATTATTTCAAAATTGCTTTGCGTGCACGTGGATTTATCTTTTAAAATGTCCCTTCTTTTACAACACCACCTCCAAATCGGTCTAAGAATATGTACTCTTGAATAGAAACATGTACCTTTGTTCACCAACAGAAAATGTAATACATGCTTATATTACACCTAAACAATAGTATAGCTTCTTCGCCAGTGAATACGTAGAACATTAAGGATTAATTTGTATTTAGGTGAATTACAAAGCAAGTCATGTGCGTGAATTAATTAAGATATACATGTATTTGAAAAATCTACAAAAATCAGCTGCAGAATCAATCCACTTCTGCTTAAAGTTATATAAAATCACATAAGACACAGAATTACATTCGCCCTGTGGGGATCCGGGTTGTTAGAATAGATCCTCAGTACCCTTTGCTTGTCGTAAGAGGCGACTAAATGGGGCGGTCCTTCACAGCAGGTGTGGCACGATAAAGATCCCATATTGTGGCCCCAACCTCGTCTCAAAGGTTTATTGACATTGATTCAGTTTTGTAGAATGTATGTACTTGTATGTTTTATTTACTTATTTACTTACCTACCTTATGCTTCTACTATTACCTTTTATGCACATCATCTCTTTTACTATTTTATTGTACGACGCCAGTGAAAACATGTATGTAAAATTAGGCGTTTTAATCAAATAAACTAATTTCAGTTTACTGTGCCAGAAAAAAAAAATGAAAAAAAAAATCAAATGTACATGGCAGCTTCTTGGCATAGTGCAGAATCAAAGTTTTACATATGGAGAAAATATTTTTAAAATCTCAAAAACCATTGGACCATATAAGTTTAAATTTACATGAAAGTTTCCCTGATATAGAATACATCCAAGTTTGTGCAATTCATAGCCCCCAGGGGTAGGGTGGGCCAAAATAGGGGATCAAAGCATTATGTGCTGATATATAGTAAAACCTTTAAAAATATCTCTTGAACTATTTAAGCTAGGGCTTCCATATTTTGTATATACATTCTATACAGAAAGACCTTTCTTGTTATGCAGTTGTGCGTGATCTTGTAACCTTGACATGGAAGTTTGACCTAATTTTAATAAAAATCTTACCTATTCAAAATGTCATGAACTGTTTAAGGTAGATCTTAATATCCTGTATATATATTTCTTATGGCAAGACCTTTCCTTTCACATCATGCCCTTTGATCTTGTAATCTTAAACTTGGAGTTTGACCTACCTTTAAGAAAACATAACTTATTAAATATATCCAGAACTATATTAGATGGGGTCATCATATTTTGTATATATATATATATATATATATATATATATATATATATATATATATATACTTTATGGCAAGACCTTGTACACAGTGGTTGATTGATTATTTGTTTTGCATCCCGTCAAGAATTTTTCACTCATTTTGAGACGTCACCACTTGTAGGTGAAGTACCACAAATTTAGACCTATGCTTAGCGCTCAGAGCCATAGCAGTGAGGGTTCCTTCATGTGTCAACGCCTGTCATGATACGGGGCCTCTGTTTTTAATGTCATATCCGAAAGACCCACGATTCTCACTTCCAAATGCCGAGCGTTTGGCAAAGGAACAATCACTATCTATGTCTGCGTCTTAGATTTGACATGGCCATGCCACAAGGTCTTCCTCTTCCACTCTTCTCAAGTTATCTCATATTATCATGGCTGCATGCCTAAAAAGTACTTGCTATTATTTCATTAATACTACACAAGAGGCTCAAAGGCCTTAAGGGTCACCTGAATATTATATCCCATACAGAGACCTGTCTGGGAGTCTTATATTTGCATTTAAGCCTCATTCTGGAGTCTTTTGTTCACAGCTTTATGATATTTCTAATTATGCATATAACTCCCATTCAGAATGAAAGATGAATTTTTGGAGCATTTAAATCAGCCCATATTTCCCTGACCAAAGTGCAATGTATTTCACAATTTTTGTAATGGGCTTCATGAACATATAATAATCATGCATTTGGTTTTGGTTTTTCTCCCACATGTTTGGGATAGATAAGATTTTTAAAGCCTTTGCAGTTTTTGTTGGTCCCAACTATGATCAATTCTCTTGTCCTTACAGTAGGGACCAAGCGGAGAAGTAGACCTGAGATTTACAATTTGTCCCCCCCCCCCCCCCCCCCCTCTCCAAAAGATGCTTCAAACAAAACTTCAGAGAAATTGGAATGGTAGTTATTAAGAAGTTAAAAATGTTCAATTGTTAACACATTTAGTCACTGATCATTTTGGCCCCATCCTCATACCACAACCCCTACCCTTGGGATCACAAAATTTATAATTTTGGTAAAGGGCTACCTCCTCATTATAAATATCCACTTAGTTTCAATTTGGTATCAATAGCACTAAAGAAGACATTTTCTGAATGTTTTGCACTCGAAAACTAAATACCAAGTTTGGCCCCACCCTGGGGTCAGAACCCCTACTCTCGGGATCATGAAATTTATAATTTTGGTAGAGGCCTTCCTGTTCTACATTACTATGCATATAGTTTTTCTTACAAATGTACAGTACTAAAGAAGACTTTATAATACTGGCCACTTTTTTTGGCAGTTTTAAACCTACCCCTATGGTACCTGGGGTGCAGGAGTCCTGAAATTTTCAATTTATATCTGCATTGTCCCAAAGGCACTTCATACCAAATCTGAAAAGAATCGACATGGTAGTTATCAAGAAGTTATAATGTGCAATTGTTACTGCACAAGATGCAGACCAATTCAACTGCACTTGGTTACCTGAGTTTACCAAGCTCCAAAGCTGATAAATCTGAAAATTAACCGGGCTATTCCTAATTCAAGTACTCTGTAGAAAATTTATGAAAATCTTTCCAAGGACACTCTCAAGATATCCTATGCCGTAGAAAGTACCGATGGACAGTGATTACTATAGGGCACCCAATACATGACAATGCCCTAGAAATGGTTCTATATATCTCCAGAAAATTTATTTCCTTTTTTTTCTTACAGAAAAGCAAACGATCCTGTATATTATTGACTTTTTTTTATTCAATTATAACAATAAAGACAACTCACCCCAACAAACATAACAATATAAAATATCACAGTTCATACAGTCATATATTAGTTCTATCACTCCTGTCGATCAACCATAAAAACGACATACCATATCAAAATGATTAACTAAACGATTTCTATGTCAATGGAATAGGTGACTATTTGTGGTGAATTTTATTACCTTTCCAGGACTTTTTCCTCACCAACATAAAATTGGGTTCTTATTTGATGAATGAAGCATATAAAAAACTTTATAAAACTTCCTGAGAAACAAAAATCCACTACTGAAGTAAAATTAATCCTAATAACCAGATTCTTGTAAGATTACATGCATAAATCATCAGTGTCTGCAAGTTCGGTAAATTCTGGGTTAAATGTTCATTACAAATCTAAAGACTATGATCCAAAAACTGGACATCAAACAGCAACTGTGAACATTGGGCAAGGCCAATAGGCACTGAACTGGAAATTAAAGGTCCTTTGAAGCTGCTGCATTCGCAAGTTTGGTAAAAGGGGAGCTAGCTTACAGACGCACACTGGTCAGCATGGCTGGTCCATGGACATCATTACTAGGCATGCTAACTGAGTCTGGGAATACCTACCTAGGCATGGTTTGTGATGCTGGTTAATGGAGGGCTTGCAGATGACAACAATTACAGTGGCTATAATGCGATAAGATGTCCTCTGAATGCCTGTGTATATACTCGGACATTTGTGGGGACTTTATACTGGGTGTACAATATAAGGCTTCACAGAGGTCAGCTAAAGAATATACATACAAGACACTTAATCTAAACAGGTTAGTAAAATTTTTGTGCAGAGATTTATTGTAAAACACACTTGATATTCATTTCCTTCTGATAGAAGATTCAATCCTTTTCCTTTGATTGTAAAAATGCTGATTTATTAAAATCATCTTAATAAATGAGATTTAAAACCATCTTGATAAATACGCTGCAGCACAAAATGAAGTGCACCACAATGGTGCATAATACACCACCCTGGAATCATGGGTGCATGATGAACATCTACGTTTGTTTGCTTGAAGTCACAAGCTGTGACTCTGTGAATTGCAATTCAGAAGTGGGGCCACAGTGACCTACTTTTTTGTCATGACACACTTTCAATCAAATGTATCAGGTGACTGAGATGGAAGGACCTTGGTCTCACAGTGTGAAAGATATATTCTGGACACGATTTGAGTATGTTGTCATAAAATTCCAGAAGAGGGCCAATGTGAGCTATTCTTGGATATTGACCCCCCCCCCTCCCCCCAATGAAAAAGCATCAACTGTCCAAGTTTGATAGTCCTACACTATGATCCAAACATATTTGTAGATGCATTGCTATAAAATTTCAAAATGAGGCCGCAGTGACTTACCTTTAGTTCACGACACACCTCCCCCCAAAATGTATCAATTATTCAAGTTTCATAGTCCTAACCTAAACCAACATTAAAAAGCTAACACAGACAGACAGATGAATCAAGGCCTACATTTAAATGTGCTTCATGAAATCAGAAAATAATTTATGAACAGGACAAAAAATAACACACTGAAAAAATGATGACGCAAGTTAACTCATCTTAGACATTCTGGTAGATAATTAGTATTGCATGAATTTCTTCGTATCTCTTTAACATACATAAAATTTTCTATATAAATACACATTAATTAACATAGTGGCACAGCATATTAATTTCTTTGGGTTTCAAATTGGTTTACAAAAACCATATATAAAAAATGCTGATTCATCAAAAAGATTAAATAATAAAAATAAAAATAATTAAAAAATAAATAAATAAAAATGACAACCTCCTTTACAATACCTTATGAGGACAGTATCTCTCATCAGACATATGAAATTCATTCAAAGAAATTTCAAGTAAAATTGATACTGTATGTATAACTTTGGTATCTTGAACATCAGGATCTTGAATACTATAGATATGATGAAGCAAGCTGAAAGTCCCATCTTCATTTTCTTTGTGTACTTGAACCTAAATACTTGAACTTTTTTGTCCCATTGAGTTCAAGATAATAAAGTTTGACTGTACTTTATTTCAAATATAGCCCAATATAAATTTTAGTTTTCTGTTAGAGGAATGACTTAAACCTTTAGCCATTAGCTGTGAGGAATAACAAAAAAAAAAAGATTTTATTTTTAATATTTAGGGTCAGTCAGTGTACTGAATAACATTTTCCTACAGGGTGAAAAATTTGGCTTATTTTAGTGGCTTATTTTTAATAGCTGAATTTGAACCCAAATGTGTCAACATATTTTCACAAGAACGATAACTCTGTATAATGGCTATTTTAGGTTCATGTAGCATTCTTCAGCTTGGGTGTGTGCATGAGTGTGTTAAATAAACTACTGGGTTTTTTTTCATGTCAGTTGTGTCTAATGAAGGTGAAATGTTTTACAGACAAGTCGTTAACACAACAATGTTTACCAGTTTTCATGTTTGTGAAACCCATGTTAGCCAAAATATATTCCACTAAAATTATTTCCATACCCATGAGCTAGAAAATTGCCAAATAACTCCATGAAAAAAAAAAAAAACATAAAAAAATGCTACATGGTATTTTGATGTCAATAACTTAAAAGTTTAAAGTAAACTGGTATTTTAATCTTCAAATTCAAAAGTTTTATCCTCTCTTTAATCCAAGTAGTCTTCTACATTTGTAAAACACCCTGAAATTTTTTTTGTTTTATATATAAGTATACCATATAACTGGTTTTATTGCAAGTTACAAATGAGCACTGTATATCAAATGAGAAAACCACTAAATGACATTTTTTGGTATTTCTAATTGCCTATATCTCAAAAACATTTGAAAAATAACAAACACCAGATCATCACAAAAACAAAAAATACGTATATGTGTCCTAAATTTTTCATAACAGTTCCTTCAAAGCCTGTAATCATTGTCAAATTCATAATGATTACCTAATGTATATAATATCATTTTAATCTCAGTACATAAATAAATAACCAAGTACGAATATCTATGTCTTTCTAACACTTAAATCAATAAAGGGCACAATATTTCCTTCTTCAAAGAGAAAACAAATATTGTGAAGGAGAGTTTGGTCTCTGACTTGTATCCACTTATATACAGGATTCTGGATAACAGGAAGATTTGGGGCATCCAGAGATACAAGGGTGGTGAAGCAAATCCCGTCCTCTTTACACCCTGGTCCCCCTCCATGTTCTATACTCATCAGGCCACAGATTCTGGGTTGTAATGTCACCTTACCTATGGCCTCCTAAAGTAAAAAACTTATCAAAATCAAAGCATCCAGAACAAAACTGCACTGTGGAATATTTAAATAATTCTAAAAATTATGGTAAAATACAATGTGTGTAGTTTTTATACAGCACGATGTTCTTTATCATAATAAATCTTAAATGGTTAATTCACACAAACACCAGCCTGGGAGCCCTTGCACTAGTAATAATTTGATTGGGCTCATTAACCTTGTTAAACCAGTATTCCGATAGGATAGAAATTTAATTTAGACTCTAAGATTTATATTTCTATATGAAGACTTTATTGCCAACTGTCAAATTTGCAAGATTTGGCATCTGAATATTTTGAAATAGCTTTCCCATTAGAAAGTGAGAAAACCCAGCATGCACACTATTTCATTCACTGTCCCAAAGGGTTCCTATATTGAAAATGGGGGAATTGTCTGGTCTTATGTACTTGTGAAAAAAAATATCACTCCTAAAAGTTACTTTGTAGACAAACAGGAAATGACAGGTTACATTACACACACACCAACAGTATCTTTCTATGATGTGTGTGTGTGTGTGTGTGTGTGTAGTATCCTTCTGTGCAAAGTTTTTTAACTTGGTGTACTATAGAGTATTTCTTACATATCTGGCCCTGGGAGTGTATACAACATTGCTCTAAAACCATTAGTAAATCATTGAAGACAAACATATATTAATTTAAAAACTCTGTCACAAAATAATTATTGATGAGTTGTATAAAGACCATCATCACAAAGTGAAAGTAGAGGATTAGGATGATGCTGATGTTATCTGTAGAAGTACCTTGAGAATTAAGAAGACTGTCAAAAGTGCAGACGGTGTTCTACTGAAATCTACACCACAGGGGAAGTGTGATCCACCCTCTGAACTCATCAATATATAGATCTCACTGAAAAAAGAAACCAAATTCATAAAACTCTCATTAAAACAAGCAATACTCCACACCGATTTACTTCTCTATTCAATGCAGACTAGCAGTCCTGTGTTCAGTTCACCAGGAATTTTAAATATCTCAATCTGATCAAACAATGGATGCTTTTCGCACTAAATGACTTACTTATCTGACATTTTCTGTACTATCAGTGGTCTGTTGATGATGTGTTTGTGTCTGTGAGGCAGAGGGAGACAGGGCTTGTGTCTCTGTGTGGCAGTCTTCTCCCAGTACTTGTAGCCAAGCTGGATTAAGGACAGAATATCTTTAGCCCTGCATAATATAAGATACATTTTAGTCACGCGGTTGAACACAAGAAATGTGAAATAATTTTAATCGCATTGTATCCAGTGCAATGCATCTGCATTACTGTGAGCTTTTCAGATCATGTGAGCAAATTTAAAGAAAGCAACTAATTTCCCTACATGAACAGGCACAGCATCATAGTGACATCATGTTATCACGCTGGGATCAAAAACTATTTACATGACAATTTTTGCCTCCATTATATTTTGTTTGTACACGTTAGAAAATGATTTAGTCCCGATTAGATTTTCCTCAGTTCATTATATTCACAGTAATGAATAAATGTATATCTGCCCAGTTTCACATTCACCATTTAGGTTAAAGACATGAATAAGGGGCCCATGGGCCACATTGCTCACCTTAGCCTTGCTATCGTTCAGCTATCGTGATTTAAGATACTTTGCATTCATTTGTGTTCATCACCCTGCTGTAATACTAGAAATGATTGCATGTTAATATGATTAATCATGGCCCTGTTATTCTAGAGAAGAAGATTTTTAAGATTTATCTTATATATCATATATAATATCCGAATAATCTGTAAGGAAAGGTAAGGAAATGTGAAAAAGTCAAAAATGAAAAATATCTAAATATGTCCCTACTGGGCATCCATGACACTGTAAACTTCCAAAAATAGAAAGGGGAGGAGCTACACCTTGACCTACATAGTGGATGCCTTTTAAAGATACACTATATAAAAAAAATTTAACCTCACAAATATAGTAAGTATAAACCTCACACTGCTATCTACAACACACTGAAACAGGACTTGGTAAGGAGAACCTAATAAACTGATAACCTACATAATAAATTCTACCAATATCCCAGCCAAATAAATACTACAAGTCTTCTGTTAACCCTGAGGTTATTTAGCTGACCCTAACTTCTTTCCTAACAAACATCATACTTATTTCATGCTAATCACTATTCAGAGCATTAAAACCTTGAGGTTTACTTGCTCAGAATAAGAGAAGAGAAAACTAACCATGAGGTCAGTGACTAAACAAGTGAGTAAAACTGATCAAACACAGCCTTATATACCCTGAATTCTATTCACTAACTTAAGCCAATCAAAACCAAAGAAACTATCCTGACTTCAAAAAAGGCATGGCATATCATTTGAACAAACCTGAATCCTCTTTACCCAGGTGTACTTCGTAGCAAGTTTGGCTGAAATTAGTCCTGTGGAATGACACTGAACAAGAAGTGATCAGAATAACTCACTTGAGCTTTCAGCTCACATGAGCTAATAAAAAGAGAGCAACAAATTTCCTTCTCTGTACATGTTCAGTATCAGAGTGATATCATGCTATTTATTAAGTCCCTGCAAATGTAAACGAGGGGCTCTGTACCTGATGGGAAGTGTTTTATTCTGAATGTGAACAGGGTCTATCCATTCCGCCTGTAAAGACTCCTTGTCTTTCTGATCCAGTGTCTTCAGTTTGCCTCCTGTTTAATTCATGCAAGTCAGAATTACTAACAGTTTTGTTTTTGTAAGATTGTTTTTATACTGCAGATCTTCATTAGACAGACATCTCGAGATTTTTTTTTTTCACCCCCTGAGGATACCTGTAATGCGCCCAGTAAAGGTCAGTCGATACCAGTATCCTGAGCCATACTCCACACAAAGAAGAGTTGTGGGTTCAAAGGTCAGCCCTGCCTCTTCCTCCACCTCTCTTTTACAAGCCTCCTGTACGAAATTAGCACAAGATTACTAGCCAGTCATAAAAGAACTCATTCAGAGAGTCTAGATTCTGTTCTTATCCACATTAAGACAAAAGGTTCTCTAGTTATCAGTCACACACCATCTACTGATTGATTTATATACTCTGGACTGTGAGATATTTCACTTCAAAATGTTTTTGCCTTTAATATCTTTCCAAAATGCAATGATAGCCATTTCCTCATGAATACACTGTAGTTTTGAACAATGCATGTATGAATCTTGATAAATATACTACGTCTATTTCAACACCTGAGAATTCAGACAAAAAGAAATTAGAATGTAATTAGAAAATTGACTCTGATTCTTCAATGACTTGCATATATACTTACAAACATGTACAGCTAGCACATCATGTACAATCATTTACATGAGGAATACAAATGATAGCTGTCTGCTTTTATGATATCATCTCAACACACATACCACAAGGCTTTCTTCTCGTTCCACTCTCCCACAGGGCAGATACCATTGTCCATAACATGAATATTTGGCTTCCTGAATCATCAAAACCTGGCCTGCATCATTGATAATGACTGCTCCAACAATATAATACACTGTCTTCTTTGTTTTTGGTACAAAATTGCCTGGAAATAAGTGTACACATAATATAACAGGTGAATATAAATACATGGGAGTATTTACATATCTGTGATCTGTGAAGTGATATCCCCCCCCCCAAAAAAAACAGTACATAATACACCAGTGAAAAGCTTATAATATAGGATATTTTTCTTTTATGCCAAGATTTGTAGAACTTTGCTTCAGGTAGTATCAGCCATCATCAATTTGTGTCATACTTTCTTTGCATTGTATGAATTATAGAGGTCCTAGCTTAAAAACTGTGATAGGAGGTAAATAGAAAAACCAAGAGTTCTGCATGTAAAATATTTCCTCACATCTGACCAAGTTCAACAGCTTGTAAAGATTTTAAACATCAAAGAAAATTAAAATTGGTTAAGAATCAAAATCCCTGCATTATACACATCGTCAAGTTATTTACAAAGACCGTAGCTTCAAATTTGTGAGGAGTTAAAAAGACAAACCATTTATTTAATATAATATTTCCTAAAAATGGACTAAGTTCAACAACATGTAATTTTCTCAGATATTGATTGATTGATTGTTTTTCGCCACACTCAACAATTTTTCAATTATCTGGTGGCATCCAGTTTTTGTAGGTGGAGGAGAGAACCCAAAAACAATGTACCTGGGAAGAGACCACCGACCTTCTGTAAGTACACTGGCAAACTTTCTCACATATATCGGCTCAAGCAAGAATCGAACCCGTGCCAACTAGAGGTGAGAGGCCTTGTGATTTTGAGCGTAATGCTCTAACCACTTGGCCACGGAGTCCCCTTCTCAGATATTAAAGAAAATCAAAAGCCTTGCCATGTGCACATCTTCCATACCCATAAAAATACTCTGTAAAATAAGAAGGTCCTACCTAGAAAACTGTGGGAGAGGAGACAGACATATATCATGTACTCCCTTTGTAATATTTTCTCAAAATTGACCAACTTCAACAACCTGTAATTTTCTCATTTTTTTAATTTTTTTTTTTTTAGAAAATTAAAATCCTTGCCACATTCACATCTTCAATACTAATACAAATACTCTGCAAAAGAAAGAAGGTTCTCACTTGAAAATTGTGGGAGGAGTTTGCTGGACAAAGTACCTTCCATATAATATTAATTTTCAAATAAAGGGGTAAAACTCAGCAAGAGAAGTTGAAATAAAAAAAAAATTGTGACCGTGATTGGGATGGCCATGCACACTACACCATGGTCCCATTCAGATGAAAATAGGTGCATTAGATTATCTAATCCATGAGCCAAAGTGTGCATTTATTATCGACTGTAAGTTGTCTCAAGAAGTAAATGGAAAACAACGTGTACTTTTTTGTACTTTCATTTCTAATTCCAATGTATTTTGATACACTGATTCTCAATGGTTGAAGCAATACAAATTAAAATAGATAACCAATAAACTGTTTCCTCTGACACCATGTGATTTTCTGCAGTATGATTACACTGTACCATATCAGGGAAATGCCCACTAGGAAAAGGATAAAAATAGACCCAAAACAAACTCTTTGATGTAGAAACGGCAGATTGAAAGTGAAAAAACAAATTGTGAAAATAACACCAACGAGAGACCATCATCGGATACTGACCGGTGCTGATAAAAGCAATGATAACATCGAGACAGGAATGGGAGGACTAGGAAAGACATTTTCAAGAGCAGTGGGAGGAAAAGATAAATAGATTTTGAAGATAAAATATTGGCCCTTCAAAATATACTGATATTGAAAATTCGAACCATGGGGCCATAGTCCCATAGACCAGTTTGACCTTCTCAATCACATCTAAAGATGGGCATATAAAAATTGAATTAGATACAAAACAAAGGTTGGTTGTAATGAACTATTTTTTGCTAGCCCTGCATGGAGGTTCACTATAACCATGTTTTAAAGAAATAAAAATTAGGCACAGATACCAATTTAACACCATATTCCTCTACATGAAATGTAGAAATGGCGAAATAAAGTACACATTTTTGCAATTCTGCACAGGATAATGATAACTTACGAGGTCATGAAATGTCATTTTAAATATAAAAACAATTTATATTTTGTACATTTCAAGACCAAGGAGTCATAAAAAAAACCCAAAAAACAAAACCCCACTAGTTAACCCTTTATTTCTATTTTAATAGAATACATGACAAAGATATCAGCTTTTCGTCATACCCCTCTAGAAGAAATGCATTACATGACTAAGATAACAATTTCAACATTTTCATAGGTATACATGGAGTGTAGAATATATTCAAAAGCTTAATCCTCAAATGTACAACATACATACTGTCAATTCTCTAAAAGTACAGAAGATGGACAATACCTATCTTGTCCAATCCCACAGTGATGTGATGGACTGGGACATACTGACCCTTCAAAATTCTCTGCAAATCGTTTTCCGCATTATCATTTGGATCTGGAATATCTGTCAAACTCATTTCTGGAGCACCGTCAGCCATATTCTATTACAAAAACAAAAAAAGAACAACCAACTAAAATCCAAGTTCTGTTGACATACATGTAATAGCGACAAATACAACATGAATTGTTCTAACACAACCCCCCCCCCCCCCACCTCCAACCAACCAACCAACCACCACCAACTATACATCCTTATTGGGCACATTTGAATCTTGTAAATGTGAAGACCACAAAGTTACAGGATATGCCATATTTTGACCTCAATATTTCTTAATTATCATGCAGGGTTGGAAATGTTCACTCACCCATTCGCAAATGTGAGTGATTTTACTTGTGGGTGACCAAATTATGAAAATCCTCTCGCCCACATGGTGAGTAGAAGTTTACCGGAACTTTCCCAGAATCTGCTTAGGATTTGACTCAACATTTAAATGTACTTTCATTTTCATTGTTTCATCAATAATATGCTTTATAAACCATTAAGCAAGTCAATGTTATTCGAAAGTTCATTGAATAACTCTTGTTCTAACCCTGCTGAAAATGCAAAGATCGAAAAGAATATCTTCAAGTATTAAAGAAAACAATCACTATTTTTTTTCAGACAGAAAAATGTGCATGTAGTAAATACAGACACTGATCGTGGGACATGTAGCTGATAGACCTTTCTCTTCGTAACCGGGAGATCGCATGTTCGAGCCTTGCTCTTGCTATGTCTGTGTCAAATCCAAGATGTAAATATAGATAGTTATTGCTCCTTCGCCAAACATTTGACATTTAAAGGTGGGAATCACGGGTCTTTCAGATACGACCTTAAAAAAACCCCCAAAAAACCAGAGGCCCCATGTCAAGGTAAGAGTTGGCAGGTTAAAGAACCCTCACTGCTACGGCTACAAGTGCTAAACATGGGTCAAAATTTGTGGTGCCTTATCTACAACTGTTGGCGTGTCAATATGAGTGAAAAATTTTGAACGAGACGTAATACAAATAAACAACCACTCACAGTAGATGTACATTTAGAGAAGGCTGATGTTGAGAGAGAAAATATTGAGGACAAAATTTTTAGATGGATGTGCTGAAAGAGAGCATGAAAGTTTACAGACTGAAGGTGAAGAGTGTAAGTTAATAGAATACAGTATACTATAGTGAGGGACAATGTATGAGAGACTGAATGAAATAGAATTAAAATAAAACATGCTACTGTCATAAGATTTTTACACTTTTTTTTTTTTTTATATAGATAATGAAAACCAACAATGCTGCACAAGTTACAAGGCTAATGAATTCATCATTCAACAGTTACTGAATCTGAATGATAGTGTTGAGGATATCAAGTAGACTTGCTGTCAGTCTCTATGGTAAGTTGTTTTTAAAGAAAATGTTTGCTGTCAGCTCTCTGTGATACTTTGATCTACGTTCTGACATTATAAAAAAAAAAGATATGGAAGAGCACAGATACACGAAATTATAAAATAATAATATACAGAATGGAAAATGCCTGTGTATTACATAAATCCAGGCATATTTTGAGTCAAAACACTTGTGGAAGCATAAACTGTCATTGGTTCTGGTGAAGTAAAGGAGATGTGGGCTAGGCCTGTCCCTTTTTCTAAAAAGAATATGTTTCAGTGTTATCATGTAAGTTGTAAGATGTCTTGATGCAGTTGAAGTGAGGATTTTTGTTTCATGCTTCTTCTTAATACCATTCTGAAGACATACTGTTTACAGGGAACAGTAAAGTTGATACTTGCAATTTTTCTCAGTACCGGTTTGATGTAAATTTAACTTTTTCTCAGTTCTGATTGGATGTAAATTTAACTTTTCTCAGTTCTGATTGGATGTAAATTTCAATTTTTCTCAATTCTGATTGGATGTAAATTTAACTTTTCTCAGTTCTGATTGGATGTAAATTTAACTTTTTCTCAGTTCTGAATGGATGTAAATTTCAATTTTTCATCTTGTTGATGTTTAATACGGACAAATAGAGTTCTAAAATATTTTCATAATATTTTATGATCTACTTTAAAAGCTTACAATTATTCTATAGAATAGAATTAAAAAATTATTTCCAAATTAGGCCTTCATGGGGCATGACATACAACATTTATGATTACATATATATATATATATATATATATATATATATATATATATATATATATATATATATACACACATGCACAAACATAGCATAATCATAGATAGAATGAATTCTTATTCAGATTGTGTAACAATATGACATGATGTCTGAATTCTTAAATTAACATAAAATATAATTGTACATATTAAATAAACTTAGTATAAATTCTATAAGTTCATGACATTTTTTTTGTATATATTAAACTCTTTAAAACTTTTTGGATATTAAATTGTGAAGATGTTTAAATAATGAATTGCTTAGGCAAATTCCTTTATCATGTTTATATAACAATTTTTCTAGTTTTGTATGAAAAAACAATTTATTTACTGTTAAGAGTTCCATTTTATTACTTAAATTAATATTATATGATGGACAATTGGCCCCTTCCCTCTGTTACATAAATTTGTTCCATGTACTTATCTCCCAAACTCATGTAGGAAAGTAACCATGCTTCAATTTAAGTTAACTAATAACTTATACACATCTCTTTTGGCTTTCTTTATTTATGCCCTGTTTGGGATCTCAATTAATCTTTCCAATAAATATTCAATTCTCTAAACATATTCTGTTTATTTATATCAATATCATTAAAACCTAATTAAACACCTTTCATTGATTGATTAATTTTATATTGTTTAACATCCTGCTCGAGAATCTTTCACTCATGAAGGGCTGCAAAATTTAGGCCTATGCTCCGCGCTCAGGGCCTTTGAGCAGGGAGGGATCTTTATCGCTTTTTGCGGTCTTGTGATTGATTTCTGCTGTTATTTTGAAAGGCTAAACTGGTTCTATTTGGGTATCTGAGACCAGCTGACTCCAACTGTTTTCCAATTATATTTACCCTGAAATATTTTCTCCTACCTCCGTCTCCGAGGTTCATTAAGAAGTACCCACTTTACAATCAAACCTGTACCGACTTGCGGTGAGAGGCCCGGCCACCACGTACCTACTTTGAGTATATCCCTTACTTTATATACTGTACTTTTGGGAGAGTCTATTATGCCAAGTCCGAGGGGTGCCAGGATTGTCCATTATATATAGTCACCAATGTGTTTGATACAATGCAAAATTTAATGTCATGTATGATTTGCGCAAGTGTTAATAGATTTACGTATCTATTTATAGCTACTAGAACTATTTATACATTAAGACTGTTATGGCTTCGTGGATTTAACACTAGACTACAGAAGTGGAACTCTAGACCTCCTCATTGCCATTTCAAAAACAAAAGTAGAATGTTGCGAGATCTTGCCTTTATATATGGTACATATGTATGATACATAGTCTAAGCTACTGAAGGAGTATGCGCTACGCCTAGCATGTTACTCATATAGAAAATCAAGTGTAACAACCCATGCCACTTACTACATATAAACTTAAAAGTTCTTGAATTCCGTGATGAGTTCCTGTGAATTTCTTACTAACTTTGTCAATTTGCCAACAGTGATCTGTGGAGTGACGGCTTCTTTGGTAACTCCAGTATCAGTACTTTGTACACATATTCTGTTTGATCACGAATAGTTTTACGCACCAACTCCTTTCCTCATGTATCTTATAAACGCTTCTTACAACGAATTAAAACAAATGTAATTAAAGCTTTTAGTATACTGTGACCACAAACAATCGATTGCGCAACATCATGAAACATGCGGAACCTTGCACAATATTGCACCACCTAGTGCAATTTAAATGTTTTAAATTTCAGATGTTGTCATATATAAATTATTTAACAGTGGTTTGAGTTAACTTAAACGACTGGTTGCTAGTTGACAAAATGGCAGAGGCTAGTTGTAACGGGATTGGGATTACAAACCCCGACATGGATGTAGAGCTGTGGAAAGTGAAGAAGCTGATAAAAAGTTTGGACAGTGCACGAGGGTAAGATGAGGATAAGGTTCTTCTTCTTCCCAATAATGGCCACCTTCAACATTTTGATTATTCTGCCATGTGGGTGCACATGCAATTGGTGTTAAAAAAAAACCAAACATGGTATACAGATATTTACACATGTTTAATCACCGAAGTCTTAAAGGCTTCAGGTGACGGTGCTGAGAATGTTTCTGGTGGTAGTGAATTCCAGTCCCTGGTGGTTTGTGGGAAGAATGAGTATTTGTGGTAGTCCTTCTTCGTTGTTGGTTGTTGGTAACTGTTGTCATGTGTTTTCTTTGTCAGTCGCTTTGGTCTTATTAGACATCCCTCCTTGCTGATGGCAACCTCATCGTGCTCGATCTTGTAGAGCAGTGCGAGTCGGGCATCTCTTTGTCTGTTTTCTAGTGATCTCCATTCCAGGTGTTGTAACATGTTGCTTACGCTGGATCAATTTCCAAATCTGTTAGTGACATATCTTGCCCCTTGTCGCTGTACCATCTCTACCCTGTCTATTTCTGTTTTGTGATATGGGTCACACTCCACAATAACAAGGGATTTGTATGCGTTTGATGTTGCGCTGAGGTTCCACTCTTTCACGGTCACTTTTTTTTTGGTCATGTGGCTGTTATTGATCGAAAAATAAAAATGTTGAAGTGATGCATATCATGCAATGATGTTGAAGTGATATATTGTTTTGTAGGAATGGAACAAGTATGATATCGTTGATCATACCCCAGAATGGACAACTTGCAATAGTTAACAAAATGTTAACGGAAGAAATGGGAACAGCTGCACGAATTAAGAGTCGAGTAAATCGACAGTCAGTTCAAAGCGCCATATCATCTGTACAGCAAAGACTGAAACTCTATAAAGCAGGTAAGGTCACTCCAATGATTGAGTCACGTGATTTGCTCTTCATCAGCTGAAAAATTATGAGTATTACCCAATATGCATCAGAATCTGGTAGATAAAACAAGTACTTTGAAATGAAGAACAAACGTTTTTAAATTCCATAAAAGCTTTCTCATGCCTTCATATGTTTTGTTGTTGATGTTGATATATTGCTTAGTTTGTAGAGGGGGGGGGGGGGAGGGGGGGGGGGGGAGGGGGGGGGGGGGGGGACATCGCAGCTAATATGGTGTAACAATGCTGAGGGTTTACAATGACCATGTTACATTTTGCAAGTTAAATGAATGTTATGGGTCTTCACTCATCTTGAGCAACGGTCACACCATAAAACATATTAACATTTTGTACATTGTTACATGATATAGTGTTTTAACATAATAAATGCATTGTTACATTTAGATGCAGATCTTTGAGAAATTGTTCAGTATATACATATGAAGTGGTTATTTTGTAGTTCCAAAGAATGGACTTGTGATCTTTTGTGGAACAATTATAACAGACGAAGGGAAAGAAAAATTGGTGAATTTTGACTTTGAGGCGTATCGTCCAATCAATCGTTCCCTCTATCTTTGTGACAACAAATTTCATACTGAGGTATGTTATTTATATTTAGATATAAAGAATTAGAAATAATGTCATCAATAATTTTTTTTTGTGTGAGCTTTTGTTGCATGGATATTTAGGATTTAACTTATACATATTACACTATAGTTAGAAGAATGTACTTATATTTACTCAATAATTATTGGGTTATTCACAGATCTCAAGTTCTCCATCCAATTCCAATGTTATTTTGAATTAGATGTTCACTATTAACCTAAATAAAATTTTTGCAGCTGTTAAGGGCATGACTAACCGATGACAGTAAATATGGCTTCATCATCATGGATGGAAAAGGCGCTTTGTTTGCCACTCTCTGTGGTGATCATAAAGATATCTTGCACAAATTTTCTGTGGAACTTCCACCTAAACATGGTATGAAAACTATGATTGAAAGTAGCTGTAAATACAAATGATGTATAAACCCTCTGGGAATATCAGCTGCAATTTTAATTCAGTTTATACTATGTATAATTGCAACTGTCCCGTGGTCAAAACTGGTCAACCAAATAGATTTAATCTTGCATTCTCGTGTGGTAATTAGTTTTATTAGCTCACTTGAGCTATTCTCATCACTTTTTGTCTGTCATACAGATCCATCTGTCCATCTGTCTTCTTCTCCAGAACCACTGGGTGAATTTCAGTCAAATTTGGTACAAATCATCCATGGGTGAAAGGGATTAAATTATTATTTCAAAATGAAGGGCCACACTTCCTTCAAAGGGGAGGTTATCATGGGAAATGCAAAAATAGGGTGGGGTAATTTAAAATTCTCCTCAAGAACCACAGGGCCTGAAAAGTTCAAATTTACATGTCTGCTTTGTGATATAGTGTAGATTCAAGATTGTTAAAATTATGGCCCCAAAGAGAAGGATGGAGCCACACTAGAGGATCAAAGATTTACCTGCAAATATATGGGGAAAATCTTCTCAAAAACCACTGGGCCAGAAAAGTTTAAATTTATTTGAAAGCTTCTTGACATAGAGTAGATCAAAGTTTGTGCAATTCATGGTCCCTGGGGGTAGGGGTGGGGCCACAATTAGGAATCAAAGTGTAACATGATGATATATAGGAAAAATCTTTAAAAATATATCTTAAACTATTTAGG
Source organism: Ostrea denselamellosa (assembly GCA_024699665.1). Classification (NCBI taxonomy): domain Eukaryota; kingdom Metazoa; phylum Mollusca; class Bivalvia; order Ostreida; family Ostreidae; genus Ostrea; species Ostrea denselamellosa. Next base: position 562,967 of record JAMZEH010000059.1, read on the forward strand.
GCTTTCATATTTTGTGTATACATTCTTTACAGAGACTTTTCATGTGATGCAGTGATCTTGACCTTGAAGTTTGACTTACTTTTGATAAAAAGCTGACCTATTCAATATCTCCTGAAATTTCATATTTTGTATGTTATAGCAAAGTATTTCATATTATACCATTATCTATGACCTTGTGACCTTGGTCTTGTCCAGAACAACAAGTTCATTTTAGTCATATTGGTGTGAGGAATTCATTTCAGTTATGTTGTGATCCTTTGGGGCTAAGTTGGGGTCAAAATTCTCCAAGAGAATAAAGATTGATAAAAAAAATCTTGAAAATCACAACAGCTAAACAATGTCAGAGCCAAGGTAAGCATTGTGGCCCATGGGCCTCTTGTTATTTTATGTAATAGCTGTAAATGTTAAATAATTCACAAGTCAAAAAAACTTTTAAAAAACATAAACAGCAATTTAAACTCAACATTAATAAGGATCAGATATTGCACCTGTCAATATCATCGTCAGCATTGTTCATCTGTATACAGAATAATGTGCATGTTTTTTATTTTTAGGAAGAGGAGGACAGTCAGCTCAAAGGATGGGGAGAATAAGAATGGAAAAGAGACATAATTTCCTGCGGAAAGTGACAGAGATGGCTGTCAAACTGTTCATTACCAATGACAAGCCCAATGTCAGTGGACTTATTCTGGCAGGGGCAGCTCAGTTCAAGGTCGAACTCAGCCAAACAGATCTCCTGGATCCAGTAATTTCATTATCTTGATATTTATAAAGCAAAAAGTCAGTTAGAAGCTCACCTAACATTATCTTAATACTTATAGATCAAAAAGAAACTTATCGAACAGTGCTTGATGGAAAGTAGTGCTTAAAACAATGATCAGATTTTCTTTGGCTTTAGTGTGGAATATTTATACTTAATGGGGGCTTAGTTTAGGGGTTTTCTGGGAACTCCTATCTTACAAATAACTAACCACAAAAAAATGCATTATGCATATGAAGTTTCAATGTACAGAAAGCATATCTCAAAAATCACAGTCCAGTGAAACAGAAAAATATTTAAAGAAAAGAACTCCGCAAATATAATATTAGATGCTGCAGTCTTATCAGAGTCATCTACTCCAATCAAGCCAAAATCTGACCCATATTTTCTTCTCTGATTCTTCGGAATCATAGATCTGTTTATTTTTCTTCAGAGACTACAGAAATCCATCATCAAGATAGTAGACATCAATTACGGAGGGGAGAACGGATTCAATGAGGCAGTCAATCTGTCCGCTGATGTACTCGGCAACATCAAGTTCATCAGAGAGAAAAACCTATTAGGTTTGTATTGAGTACAATTAAGGCAGGTGCTTGTTCACATTCTACCAGATAAAGCCTGGGTCAGTCGCAGTAAAGATGAATGAAGTAGATGATGCTACCCCGAACAGAGAAATGGATGTGTAATTGAACTGCTAGGTTAACTTTTTTATGGCTCAGTCACACTAACAATGCATAAGGAGGTTTTTTCTATTGATGGTCCTGCTTTGAACATAGATGTACATACATCAAATCGGTGCTGACTGGTTTATTGGTATTACAGACCGGTATTTTGAGGAGATTTCTCAGGACACGGGCAGGTACTGTTTTGGGGTGGATGATACACTGGCAGCGCTGGAATCTGGAGCTGTCGATGTGCTGATTGTGTGGGAAAATCTGGACATCACTCGATACACTATGTTAAATCATCAAGATAACAGTATGTACACATATTTATTATGATCGACCAGATGGATTTTCCTCTCTGAAAATCTTAGCTCATGAGAGCCAGAGATTCAATTAAACTGTATATCAATCTTTATTGTACAGGTAAAACCATCCTCTTTTTAAGACCTGATCAACAGAGAGATAGGACCTTCTTCATTGATAAAGAGGTAGAAAATTCAACAAATCATTTTTCCTTTATTGTATTTTCATACATTGCTTTAATCTCATATGAATTCAATTTCCTTTTTCTCCTAAGACTCTTCCAGACATTGTGTGTACTTTTAAAATTGGTCTCATATAGAGTTGTCTATATGCCCTGTTTCTTTTCCTAATTGATGCGAATACTTATGTGTATCTTACGTGGTTTGTAGACTGGTGTAGAGATGGAAACAGTAGATGAGATATCTATGGTGGAATGGCTTGTCAACAACTACAAGTCATTTGGTATGCAAGTACTCTTATGATTAATATAGATATACATGTATATGGATTATCTGGGAGTTTACAAGTAATTCTTCAGGAAATGGGGCCAACTATGTGGTTTCCCAAATGTACTCCATATATCATAAAGTGTACTTTCTAAATATTTTCACTGTAGGCTCTCGTTTTGAGATTGTGACAGACAAAACGTCAGAGGGTGCCCAGTTTGTGAGAGGGTTTGGTGGAATTGGAGGTAATACTTACTGCTATGCATTACAAATTTACCCTATTCTCACTTACAATTAGAAAGTACAAGTAGAATTACACATAGCCTGGGTCTAGAATATTGTACTGCAATATATGTAAACAATGGAGGAAATTCAAGCTCTGAATAAATATTTCCCTCACATGACAGGACTCAACACTAAAGCAGTTGTCCAACTGACTCAGACTTGTAAACGCTTGGTCCGGTCTAATTTATTTTGTCGAGGTAATCCAACTGGTTGTGTCAATATATCACTTGTTTAACTATAAAGGCAAAATATATATTATGGAAATTTCTTTGATAATATTAGTGTTCAGAATAACTTTTTGATCTATTAATTTTGTTCAAATTCATTTTCCTTCTACCCAGAGTTATCCTTCCTGTCGTGCTCTCTAATGTACTATATCCTCTGGTGACATATTGAAAATGATTTTCTTTATGAAAACTATGTGTGATACATATTTTAGTAAATAAAACTATAAAAATAAGTTTGGAATTAATACATGCTTCCATTCCAATCATATATAGTGAAATTGATAGATAGTGTACTGATGTACAAGTTTTTACGTCTCTACCATTTTCTATTGATTCCTGATGTTTATTTGTTGACACTGTTGATGTCGGTTATGAGTTGGTTTCTCAGGCGGAAGCAAAAGGAGAGATAGGGGTACATTAAAGAAATCAAAAGAAAGAGCATGTTATAATGCAAGATAGCAGTGACAACTAGCTCTATGCTGATTTGTGCAATTTGGAGAAATACATGTGTCATGATTCTGATTACAGAATAATTTTCATAATTATTATTTGATGCAGAATACGTTATTAAAGAGAGAAGAAATAATTCTAATATAAATGAGGTAAGGTCTAGTGATGTTGAGGTCAGGTATAATGATGTTGTAGTCAGGTCTAGTGATGTATTGGTCAGGTCTAGTGATGTATTGGTCAGGTCTAGTGATGTATTGGTCAGGTCTAGTGATGTATTGGTCAGGTGGTCAGGTCTAGTGATGTGGTCAGGTCTAGTGATGTTGTAGTCAGGTCTAGTGATGTTGAGGTCAGGTCTAATGATGTATTGGTCAGGTCTAGTGATGTTGTAGTCAGGTCTAGTGATGTTGTAGTCAGGTCTAATAAAATTTTAAGCTTCTGTTCTAGTTCTTTTTAAAGTTCATGCTGAGCCCTGCGTTTTGTCTTTTTTTGTATTTCTGGAAGCTGAACTACATGTGTCATTACCATGGAAAACTTCAAAAAATATCTTGTCGCACTGACTCATAAAATGATCTTATCCACACTGTTCAATGAATTCTAATTCTCTATACAAACACATGTACAGTACGCAAAACTGCAGTCAATATCTCCTGCTCAGATTTTAATACTCTTTATATTCTGTTTTGTGTCCTCTGTCTAGAACTCTGATATATAGGACATACATTCAGTGGGTGAGGGTCATTCAGTCTGTACTAAGATGAGATTAAATGATGACAACAGTTGCAACACTCTATATTCAGAGCTAATGCCATATTCCTTTTAAGTAAGATGGCATCATTAAAAAGTGGAATTTTTTGTGTTCATTTTAACATTCGCTTTAAATGTGTGTGTTACACCCTCTATTATAATATTTTCAACCCCTTATTGTAGGGATGCTGAGGTACAAAATGGAATTCCAAAACCATGATGACCTTTCTGACCTTGACTTAGAAGATCTGGATTTAGATGACTACTAAGGAAAACTCATGTCATACTGAAGGAATTGAAACATTGCCCCATTGTAAGAAACTCATTCTACATTAATAATCTTCAATCCTTGTCCTAAGATTAATTTAGTTAGAAAAAAACCACAAAAACAAGTGTTCAGATTATCTTTTATTTTTTGTAGGTTACACCCAGTAATCCTGTGATGGACATCTATCTTGATAAAAAATAATTGGAATATAAACAAAACCTGTCAAAATTTACAGATGTTATATGCACAATAAAATTCATTTACAATTCACATGTCCCTGTAATGCTTATGACTAGAGTACTGCAAATAGAGTCCAGCCAGCTAGTTTAAGTCCAAGGCCAGATACTTTCGACTGTGTCAGCCTTCTAGAGTTCAAGGCCACACATTTAAAGGGTTCAAGGCCAGATACTTTTGACTGTGTCAGCCTTCTAGAGGTTCAAGGCTAGACACTTCTGACTGTGCCAACCTGGAGTTCAAGGCCACATCCTTTTGACTGTTAGAGGTTCGAGGCTAGATACTTTTAACAGTGTCAGTCTTTTCAAGTTCAAGGCCACACAAAGGTTCAAGGCCAGATGCTTTTGACTCTGTCAGCTGTCTAGAGTTCAATGCCAGACACTTTTGACTGCCAGCATGATGGAACACTGTTTTATCCAAGTTATATATGCATGTATGTATGGAGCTTATTAATGACATTCACTGAGGCTCTAGTTTGGAGTAGAGGACTGTTTATCACAACACACACTGAAAGGATCTGACAGTAAATGAATCAGTGGGTATCGTGTTCATGAAGAACTCTAGGAGTCTGCTGCATCACCAGACAAAGTACACCACTTCATTGACAGTGCATACTGTATAAACCATTCGGAAATAGTCGCATTTCATCCAAAACTTTCCTCTGTAATCTTTTCATGAAAAAATTCCCTTATTTTGCTAGTCAACTCTTCAGAAGAGCCAAAATACAACCCCCCTTTCTTCATGTCCTGAAGAATGTCTGATTTATAATGGCCTAACCTAGCTGACATGGCTTTCATGTGGCTTTTATCTGTGCTTTGTCCTGAAAAGATGATGACATTGATTGACACTGGCATAGCTGTATAGCTTTCCAATCATACATATATTAGAACTCAAAACTGTCTCCTTTGTCACAGTATTCTTTTTAATAACCCCTCCAACATTTTTTTCTACAATATAAGATTAAACATTATTTTTGAACAATTAATCAATGTGTAAACTCTGGAAAATTTACTTACAAACTGAGAGAAAAGTTTTATTCTTATAATTTCAATTTGTTGACTTTATTAATTTCAAAAAGTTGAATAGTTTCCCCACTGAGTCTCCATACAATATGTTATTTGTTTTCAGGTGCATATGAATACATAACATTTTTGGATTTATTGATGTGTAAATATTTGTTAGCTTTATTTTTGTCCAATCAAAACAATTGTAATTAAATAACACTGACATTACTGAATTTTGTCCAATCACAACAATTGTAATTAAATAACACTGACATTACTAAATTTTGTCCAATCAAACCAATTGTAATTTAATAACAATGGCATTACTGAATTTTGTTGACAGACTTACTGCTAGCTTGACTCATGTATTCAGCAATCAATTTTCTCATCAGTATGTCAGCCTGATGAATGATATTCTCACTGCAAATTTTTCTATCCACCTCTCTGGAAGTTGGATCCATATCCTCTGATACAGGTCTAGATGGATCCGACAAAGCCCTTAATATTACTTCCATAGTCCGCATCACTGAACTGTGACAGATTTACAGACAATATATAAAGTAACCAGTGATGATACTTGTTTAAATACAGAGAAAACATCTGCTGTATTGCATTAACATGGTGATATTGTGTATATATTTGGTAGGATTGTGATTGATTATATACTGTTTAACGCCCCGCTCAAAAATTTTTCACTCATATGGAGACGTCACCATTGCTGGTGAAGGGCTGCAAAATTTAGGCCTATGCTCGGCCTTTGAGCAGGGAGGGATCTTTATCTTGCCAGACCTGCTCTGACACGGGACCTCGGTTTTTGCGGTCTCATCCAAAGGACCACACTATTTAGTCACCTCTTATGACAAGCAAGGGGTATTGAGGACCTATTCTAACCTGGATCCCTAAGAGGGGTATTTGGTAGGATTTATTGAGGGAATATATATACAATATCAAGGAGTTGGATAAAGCACATACAAATCCTACTATTATATCTCATACTTATTATTTTATTAACAATATCTTCCCACTACACCAGTGTCCAAAATACCTTCAAACATTTATTACCACCCCCCCCACCCCTCCCATCCTATTGTGAACTGAATACTCGCATTAAAAAAAAAAAACCGATGATGTAGCCAGGTTAGGCTGAGGTGGGGATTTAGCACCTTGCTCATTCTTTCAGTGTTTGTCCTTATGTACATTATATCAGGTACTTTTATCAGATTTCCCTCAATCTAATTAAAATTAGCTGTTTTAAATCCACTTCTGCTTTTCTCAAACGTTTGAGATGCTTTCCTTTTTTCCCCAGAGACCTACAGTTTTGCAGCTACCATACTGGGCATATTCACACAGACACACACAGAATGAATTGAACAGTTAAATTAAAAAGTACACTTGAAGTATACTGATATTTAGAAACACCCCACATACTTTATTAATGCTTCTGGACTAACATTTGTGTTGACCATAATTGAATTCTTTTCCCAATTGTTATGTTCTGGATTTGGGGCTTCAAATCTGGCAGCCATATTGAGAATGATCTCATCAGGCACTTGTCTGGAAGAACGCTGTCTGTTTCTGACCAATGACACGTCAGTATCACATTCCGTGTGCACTTGACAAAAGCCAACACGGTCTACAAAAAAAAAAATGTCTCGCCATAATTTAAATTCATTTAAATACGTACATTTTATAGATATTTATTTTGAAAGATAAATTTAAGCAAAAAACAAATTACAGAAACTAAAGTTTTTTTGCATTACTTTTCAGCTGATATTCCTGTTGTATTGCTTTTCTCAATTTTGCAGTTTAAAGACATGATCATGTTGTAACCGAATCACAAACTTTGAATAAAATTCATTCATTCAGTTTATACCACATTGGTCATTGTAGCCTCACAGCTAGTGCATCAGCTTGGTGACTGGCAGATTTACGAGTCCAATTTGCGATTCTGGTCAAACCTTACATTTAACACGGGTACATGCAGCACTTCACAAGAGAAGGGAAAAGTCAGAGGTTTTTCGGATATAACCATAAAAACCGAGGTCCCTGTACGCATTGGCACTATAAAGAACCCTCCCTACTATGGCCTTGAGTGTTAGGCATAGAAAATTTGTGGCACTTCACTTTCATCTTGTGATGTCTTGGTATGAATGAAAGATTTTTTCAAATGGGACATAGAACAACACAGTTTATAATTTAAGCATAATCTGCATAAGCTTAAGTAATATACTTTGCTATAATGAACACGTTTATAATGAATTCATGTTTATTGTGAAGTGAGAGGAAAACAATGAAAATTTTATAGGATATAAAAGTTTGGTTATAACAAACTGTATTTTTGCTGCTCTGGGAGGTTCGTAATAGCCGCGATTTACTGTATTTAGTAATATTTGAGTCTGCAGGGCATAACTTACATTTTCTCGTGAGCTGATAGAACTTGTATCTCATACTGGTGTAATACATGTTATCGTCAATGACTATCACAACAGCTCCATTTTCCCTGCCATGTATCTCCTGCTGAAATTCTCTAAAGCTTTTAAAATGGCAGTCTGAATCGTCAATCGTGGATGGTTCCATCATCCCAGAACTGGGCTTCAGTGTCTGAATAAGATGTTCAACTGCATTTTGAATTTTTTCTCTGTGTGACTTCCAGGCATTTGGCACCTGTAAGGAAATTGCATGATGAGATAATGATCATAATTAACACTGATGAGATAATTATCATCAAAATCCTGACAAACTGTTGTGATGTTTCTCATACTTCTTTCTCTATGATATATCTTTCTACATCTGATGGTATGATATCATCATAGGAGACCAACAGCCAGTGAATGGAGCTTGCATCGTCCCAGTGTTTATGAATACTCTGCCCATCCCAGTTGTTCCCCTTTTGTTTTTTAATCAGATGGTTTGCAAATGTTGACTTTCCGCTTCCAGGAACACCACATAAAACAACGATGCAGACATCAGGCATTTCTAGAAATCACGACCAACAAAAATAATTGTACTATAATCATTTGAAAAATTGTTGTCTTTAAAGTTTAAGACATTCGTGACTTGATAATAAATGGCCATTATTAAACAATATGAGGCAAAATTTCATTTTTTCTTCCTAGATCATGTTGTTGTGCTCAGTTTTTTACTTACTAGCACAAAACCATCTGGTTACAGGCATAAATTACATGCAAACACATACAGGTCAAAATAAGAAACCCATCAGTTATGTAAAAGTTCACATCAAAATACATAATTAATAATACTGTGTGTACAGTGGTCACACAACACACTTACAAGTACACATGTACCAAAGTAAGTATGTATACATGCATGTTAAACATTTGATAAATCTCCCGGACACAAAATATTTTACATTTCCATTTTACTGAATTATTTCTATTAATATTTCCCATAAACATAATAAATCCTCTTTAAACTTTAAACAAGTTGTTTTTTCAAAATTTAATATTAAAGTACTAGCCAATTTGAAGCAACCAATGAATGTACTGTGTAACATCTTTGAAGACTCACTCCTAATTTTCCTCACCTCCCCATCAAAATTTTTATGACCTTCCATATATTTTGGGGGGGGGGGGGATTAAGGAATACACACACACACACATACATGTGTGTGTGTCAAAAAATAAAACATGAGAAAACTGAAATATAATGAAAAAATTAAGATACATGATAAAATAAATAGCATTACAGTGGGAAAGGTCTGTGTGTGTGTGTGGGGGGGGGGGGGGGGGGCGGAGATGGGCGCAAAAATGTAGGAAGCAAGTGGGGAGTAAAGAAAAAGAGGGAAGTAAAGAGTGAGGAGTAAAGGAAGGAGACATTAGGGAATGAAAAGAATGAAGTACAGGGCAAAAGAAAAGAGGAGGGATGTGGTCTAAGGAGAGGGGACGGGCAAAACGATGGTAAAAGAGATGAAAGGATCAAAATTTATAGGGAAGAATTTGGAAAACCCTGTTTGCCAATTTCAGACCAATGTCAATGGAAACCCTTAATATAAACGTGTGTGTGTGTGTGTATATATATATATATATATATATATATATATATATATATATATAAGTATGTGTGTGTGTGTGTGTGTGATTATTGATAAAATTGTACATACCCCTGAGAGCCCTTGTTAAATAAACGAGAAAAGGGTCCAACTAGAGGGTTACGTGAACAATTATTTGATGAAGGGGGCCGTACACATACCCTTCTATGAATGTCAAATGACATGCATGTATTAGTGTTTACTTTTACATGGGCGCAGACATTATTACCTTTGACCCTTGATCTGCACTGAATGATAGACATGAGTAAACTGAAACGTGATCTCAAACTACATTATCACTAAATACTTTATACCTTTGTTTCAGCAGTTAGACGAACCCATAAAAAAATATTTTCTTCAATGTCGATGAAAATTTATCCAATAGATTCTCGATTAATTTTTAGCGTTTAAATCATGACGTCACATTCACCTCACATGGTCAATGGCGAAGTGTGGTTGTTGGCATTTCACCACCTAAGGAAACAAAAGAAAGCGTAAAATTTAATCACTGAGACACCACCGAGAGAAAAATCATTAATTAGGGAGCAATTGAAATCATTTTGTATTCATTGATAGCTCTTTAATCAGGTGGGTTGTGATTTATTCCCACCATACGGTAAATCGTTAATCTGTTTGTCGAGTGTCACGAACATGGCATCAAATGGAGTTGATGGCGAGAGCAGTGCTGACAGAAATGTTGAAATATGGAAGATCAAGAAACTCATCAAGAGTTTAGAAGCTGCGAGAGGGTAATGTACACGTCTTATTATCAGTTACGGTATAATTTCATTATAAACAGCTGTAGTCTGTTGAACGGAGGTGAAGTCGAATAAAAGTCTGGATTTGAGATATGTTTCGTACAAATTATGTCAAATCTATTGTAAAACTCATTTTAAAGTACAGCAATTACATTTAATAGGATTCAGAGAACCACTGATGTATGATGATTTTAAGATCCACTAAAACTATGCATAGATATGGTCAGTCCAAATATAAGAAGATTCACATTTATTGTCTTTAGAGAGGTGGACAGGCATAACCTACATCCACTTCTCTTCTTGATTCTGGAAAACGTGTTAATGTAATGCCAGAACTGATTTCAGCCAATGGTTTGACTCCAGTTACACAAGCTATGCCTGTCTAATTCTCTCATTAGGCAAAAAAAAAAAAAGTATGTCTGTTTAAGGTTTCATGCCCCCCAAAAATAGGGTTGGTTGGTCGGATTTTTTTTTTATACTGATTATCCTCTACAGATCTCAATCCTTTAACCGTAAACTTGCACGGTTTACTGGCACTGGATGAATTGTGATAACAATGAAATAAATCGTCAAATGTGTGATGATCGGGAATGGGTACTATAAATCATACAATACCCTCCCAATTGTGAGAACACTATCCAAATTCCAAGGACAACTCGCTTGTCGTACCGTCATATTTCCTCCCTTGTTTCCTTGATCAGATCGTAATCTGCATCAGTTCAGTGTTTGATCAAAGTTTACCTTTGCTTGCATATTGTTAAGTTCCGATATGACTTGGATCATCCAGACTACTTCGAAAAGGAAGAAATAATTTCGATTCTGGATTTTTGGGCTCAGATACAATAAAAACTTTTAGGGTCAGGGAGTAAAAAATAGGGATGGTGGGGAAATCATAAACAGACATATATTTTTTATTTTTTTTGCCTTAAGAGAATAGGCTCACATTGTGTTTAAATGTTTAAGGAATGTCTTTCAGTTTTTGAAATGAGTATTAGCTTTCTAATAAATGTATGCTGGTGTGAAAAGGATTAGGTATATATCATCTCATATACTTAAAAAAGCTGAAAGACATTCCTTATGTTTACATTTAACAGGTTGGAAACACTTCCCCTATAGTGAGATCTTCTCACTAAAACACGACTGTCCCTCTTTAGTGAGAAAATCAACACTGCTATAAACGGTGTTTAGATTGAAAATCATAGCATATTCTGTGCAATGCTGAACACACTCAACATGGCACAATTTGTGTCTAAGAAATAAACAACCCCATCCAAAAATTTCACATCAGTGTTGCTGCATAGCTGGAGAGTGTCATCTTAACCAATGAAAAGCTGTAGGATGTGTGACATCAACACACAAATGTATCTAGAGAGATCGACAAGTAAATTTAACAGTGAATTTATTTTTGTGGGACAGGAAGTAAGGCCCTCATATCTAATGCATATCACGATCGTTATGTATTCACAATAGTATCAGGCATTGTAGCACTTTTTCTTTTCACATGAAACACGAATAGACATTCTCTCTCTCTCTCTCTCTTGGTTATACTGGATATATTTACTCTCACTAAAGAGGGATAATCACATTTTAAAGAGAAGATCTCACTATAGGGGTAGTGTTACCAACCTTTTTAAAACCTATTTTTATGAACTTTAACCATTGGTTTCAGTTAGTAAGAATATTAAGGGTGAAAGGTAATGAATGGAGATAGAGAGTGATAGGATAGATCCATTTTTCATTGTAGGACATTTACAGACATTGCTGATCACATTCCCTGTATTTATTACTCATACTGAAGTATATGTAATATAAATAGTTACTTGTGATTGATTTTACAGAAATGGTACAAGTATGATATCCTTAATCATTCCACCGAAAGATCAGATATCCAGAATTGCCAAGATGTTAGCGGATGAGTTTGGTACAGCATCAAATATAAAAAGTCGTGTGAACCGACTTTCGGTTCTTGGTGCCATTACATCAGTACAGCAGAGGTTAAAACTATACAACAAAGGTAACAAATTATATTTGTAATTATGTCATCATAAAAATGAGTTTGCAATGTGGTAACAGAATGTGTATGTAATTTTGATGTTGTAAAAAAAAATCAGTTTGAGATGTGGTTGGGAGGAATATGAGGCCAGGTTTTGAACAGTGTTTTTCATAATGTATAAGAATTACTCTGAATTTAATTTTCCCTCATAATTATAAAAAAATTCCAGAATGGCATCAAACTTTTCCAAGGAGAGAAAGTGATTTTAGCTTTATTTAATGAATTTGTGGTGTGTAACAAGCATTTTAAGTATTGCTCCAGTAGACAGTAGCAAGATGTTTGTTTGTATAATGTCAATTTCTTACCATACATGCCAAGTATCATAGTATTACTTGAAAAAGTTGCAAAAAGACTATATAGTTATTAGGGATGAAATGATCAATTGTAGTACCTTTTAATCACCAGTCAGGATTTTCAGTTCGATGTTAAATTTGTTTTGGTTCAATTTTGATTTTATTCTTTTTTAAAAAAAAGAAAGGGTACACATTTCCATTCAGTATGGGCTGTCTGTTTGGTCATTTCAGGTTCAGTAAAAATGTGGACACTGAACAGTCAGGAAATAATTGGGTGTTGTTGAGGAATGTCCCATACACATAGGTCTTGTGTATGAGAAAAATTTGGTTTTAAATCAGGTGATATGACTTGGGCCATGTGCAAGATATTTTTCAAAGACAGGGTGAATTACAAATTTTACAGCACATTTGTTCAGGAATCATTGAAAGCATGCAAATAATTAATGTAGACCTACATGATAGATATTCACTGTATGTTATAGATCAAATTGCAATGTAATAGTTTCCACCCATTACAAAGTCAATAGCAAATCAAAATAATTTTTTATGCATGGAAAATTTCAACATTGAAAAATTTCCAATATCCAAAAAAATTTGAAACACGAATAAAAATGTGAATATCAGCAATGGATGTATATTCCTTTTAATGTAGTGTGTGTGTGTATATACACATAGGTTTACGTGTCGACTGCTGGTCTGTAATTCATGTGATCAAGTCTAGCAGAGGGTTTAATTTTTCTCTCTCAGATTACTTTCTACTACAACTTCATATTTTTAAACTGAATAACATTAATTTGAAAGTTTTCAATTTCAGTATATTATAATACATACACTTTCCATCCATATCAGATTCCTCTGGTGTATTACTCATCCTTAAAATCTCTGGAAAAAAAAATGCTGTGATTTAATCTCAATCTCCTACAGAATTGATCGTCATTGAGATAATGGACCAAATACAGGATAGAAATAGGTTTCATTTCCTTACATGAGAATAGATCTAAAAGATAATGGATAACTACTATGTTGCACTGTTACTTGAAGGATATCAAATATAATTATTTTATTTTCCTAGTTTTGATATTTTGTTTGATAGTTAAGGCCCTGGTCTCATTACAATTATAAAAGTGGAAAAAGATGTTTCTGATCAACTTCCGAAACTTTTTTTGGGGTGAGAACTTGTCCTTCAAAATAAAAATTGCACAAGTGACAAAAATGTATTTCCTGTTAGAGGTTTAGGTCATGGGTAAAAATTAGTTGAAATATTTGTCAGTAATAACTATATAATGACACGAAGCTTACATAGAAACAGATTGTATGTGGCTGGACTCTGTATCAAAGGCATTTAAGCAAGGTTAGAGGGAGAAATGGCTAAATTTGCAACATTTCAGAATGTGTTAATCCCATAGAGTTGTTAATCCCAAAAGGACACCTGTAGGTATGATGTATTTATGTATAAATATATAATGGGGGTTGTGTTTTTTTTGTTTCGTTCAGAAACACATTATTGGTTTGAAATAGTCATAGTTGAATGGTCAGATGATTTTACTTTTCAGTTCCACCAAATGGATTAGTGATATACTGTGGTACGATTGTGACAGATGAAGGCAAGGAAAAGAAAGTGAACATAGATTTTGAACCTTTCCGACCCATTAACACGTCCCTGTATTTATGTGATAATAAATTCCACACAGAGGTAAGGACCTAAGCTGGTAGTCCTATTTCATGTATGTATTAATTTCAAGGAAGCTTGTCTGGCACGCATTTGTTTTATTGACTACTCTACACCTGGTGATTATATTGTTTTTTTTATATTGATATTGTACATTTATACCATAAAATATAAAATTCATAAACGTACATCTAAAAGTTTTTTGCCATATAAAATTAAGATAATGATGAGAAAAAAGTTTTGACTATTAAGAAGTCAAACGTAACACATCTTTTGCCTTCCTGTTGTAGGCTTTGACAGCTCTGTTAGCGGATGACAATAAATTTGGATTTATCGTGATGGATGGTAATGGGGCGTTGTTTGGCACACTGTCAGGAAACACTAGAGAAGTCCTACACAAGTTCACTGTCGATTTACCCAAAAAGCACGGTAAAAATAAAGTTGTACACGACATGCAATATATGGGTCTGGCTAATTGACAAAATAATGATAGAGACATTTTTTCGCATATTTGATAGTTTTCATATTAGTCAATGTACTGAATGTTCCTAAATGATTTTGTTTATTTTCTAGGAAGAGGAGGACAGTCAGCTTTGCGTTTTGCCCGTTTACGTATGGAAAAGAGGCACAACTATGTCAGGAAGGTTGCCGAAGTTGCAGTGCAGCTTTTCATTTCCAACGACAAACCAAACATTGCCGGGCTTGTGTTGGCAGGATCAGCTGACTTCAAAACAGAACTCAGTCAATCAGACATGTTTGATCTGGTAAGAAGGAATAGATAAAGTGGGTCCAACATTATATGGTATAAAATTTGTCGATTTTCATTGGTCGATAAATTTGGCATTCAGTGATCTCCATATGGCGATTAAATTAAGAGAATGGAAAATAGAAATCTACCCAATTTGTGTTGATTTCTGTTTCTTTTCTATGGATGTTTCAATTATAAGCACAGATTACTATTAGTGTAGATGAGATATTGTTTGTTGCCAAAATGTGGTTGTCACATGCTGAGTGAGATTTGTCATCTGTGAACAAGATGTTGGTACCAAAATTAGGAATGATAAGGCCAAAATAAATTGCGTGTTTCAGGGACCTTCAAAATTTAAAATAGGGTCGGTAGGTAGGAAAAACATTTTATAGAAACGTTTTATTTTGCAAGATATGATTTTGTGCGTATATTCTACAAAATATACACATTTTTCATCTTTAGACCATTGAGACGTGCTCGCGTGTTGCATTTTCATTAAATGGTTGAAGAGCAACATCTTTGTGGTGCATGTCATAACATTTTTTTTCCCAGCTAGTGATTTTTAAAGGAAAATTTGAATTTGTGAAAAAATCTGGAATTCAGCATTTTGAAAAATATTGCCGGGTCAGTCCAATGAATTAGGGTCGGTTTGAGTTCCAAGAACACAATTTATTTTTGCCAGCAGTAGTGAAACAATTTTGTTTTCTTTTGTGCAGAGATTACAAGCCAAAATTATCAAGATTGTGGATGTGTCTTACGGAGGGGAAAATGGTTTCAATCAGGCAATTGAGCTGGCTTCTGATGGACTTGCCAATGTCAAATTCATCCAGGAAAAGAAACTCATAGGTAACGTCATATTGCATCATGTAGATTAACCGAGACTCCAGTAAAATATGAACTTTGGTCGTATCTATATCTACCATTGATTTTGATATGCCTGTCTTTTAATGAGCCGTACAATGAAATAGGCTTTCCAGTTGGTCTGTTGGCCTTTTTTTTTTTCTTTTTGATGTATTCTTGGGCATATATTTTTCACATTGTTAGGCTAAGGACTATTAAACTTGGTCAATTGATGTGCATCTTGAGGGGTGGGGTGGGTCATGAACCGAAAGTAGGTTACTGTGACCTCATTTTTGGAATTGTATGGTTATACATGTACAAATTGTGTCATATCTTTCACACTAAGTCACATGGTCCGCAGATGCATCTTGGTAGGAAAGGCATGTAATGACTCATATATAGGTCATTTATATAGGTCACCGTGGACTCCGTCTGGAATTCTGTGGATGTATATACTCAAATTTTGTCCAGGTCTTATTTTGCACATGGAGGCCTAGGACAATCAAACTTGGTCAGTTGATGCATCTAGTGGAAAAGATGCGTCATAAACCAAATATAGATCCCTGTGGCCTCCTTCAGGAATTCAATGGTAATACTTGCTCAAACCCTGTCCTCTTGCACACTATTAGGCCTAGGGCTATCGGACTTCATTTATGTATGGGGGAGGGGAAGGGTAAAGCAAAAATAGGTCACTGTGGGATCATTTTGAATTTTTATGACCATATCTTTACAAATTGTATCTAAATTTTACTTTGAGCACTGTGAGGTATAGGACCATCAAACTCTGTCATTTGAAGCATTTTGGGGGGTAAAGGGGTAAGTGCAACTCAAAAAGTAGGTCACGATTGCCTCAGTTTGGAATTGCAAATTAATACAAAAGGAGCTGCTTATCATGTATGCTAGAAGTGCACTTCTGTGTTTTTAGGTCGTTATTTTGATGAAATCTCACAAGATACAGGGAAATACTGCTTTGGTGTGGATGATACATTAAAAGCATTAGAAATGGGAGCCGTAGACATTCTAATTGTGTGGGAGAATCTGGATGTCACGAGATATGTGCTGAAGAACCATGCTACAGATGGTGAGTGTAGAGAATTAAAGTTTTCAGAGACATAAATGTCCAGATCCTATCAAATTATTGATGTTAATGACAGATCAGAATTATTTTTGAAGAATCTTTAGAATAACACCCCCCCCCCCCCCCCCAAAAAAAAAGCATCAAAGAGAGTATATATACACTTCTTCTTTTTTTTTCAGTTGAGAATATTCTGTACCTACGACCAGAGCAGGAGAAAGACAAGACCTACTTTGTTGATAAAGATGTAAGCTACTTAAATGTTTCACTATTCTGTAAGAAAGACTCTAGGATCTATGTACATGTATATTATGTGAATATTGAATGTGCTTGTCCAAGCTAAGAAAAAAGGAAATTGTTACCCTATTCCGCAAATGTAAAAGTGATTGACTTTCAAAAAAAAATTATCGTTATTAAAGAAATCAATTTAAATAAAATTGACCATTTGATGATGATCCCAAAAAACTAAGCAGGGTTATTGGAGTCAAGAATAACAATCTCCCCCCAACCACACACACACAAACTTTTCCTACATTTTTACCTTCAATATATTTAGCAATAGAAATTATACCATTTCATCATGAGTGTGAAAAATATGCATGTAGATCTTAATAAATATATTACAACTATTTAAATGGCTGGGAATATACCGACAGAACTGGAAGTAAAATGTAAATATAATACATGAGGAAATGAACAACATTGCTTCATGCCAGCATACTTTTCATGAAGAATATTTTTTATGAAGTATGCAGGTGGAAAATGCTAAAACTCATGCCTTCATAGATTTTCAATTTTTTTCTTATATAGTGTTTATGTTTATAGACAGGGGTGGAGTTGGAATTATCAGAACAGATGCCTTTATTAGAGTGGTTTGCAAATAACTACAAAAATTTTGGTGAGTTTTTATTATTAAAAAAAGTATTGCAGTCTAATGGCACAGTATCTTGAGGACAAATCAATTTCCCATTTAACACTCGATATCAACCTGTTGTCAGACAATGATCAATTGCTAATTACACGCTAATTACATTTGTCGCAATAGGAGATACTGAATTTTATATCCCTTCAAAATTGAATCAGCTGGAGTATATTTGCTATGAGTGATGTTAGTATTCTGTATTCCCATCACAGGTGCCACCCTAGAAATTATCACAGACAAGTCACAAGAAGGAGCACAGTTTGTTCGAGGATTTGGTGGAATAGGTGGTAAGTGTTTCATTTCAGAAACCTCATCAATTAGGATTTGATTTTCATACACAGTAGGCATAACTAATTTGATGCAGACATTTTAGTTTCTATTTACGATTAATTATGATTACAGGAATACTTCGATATCAGATAGACTTTCAAGTGTTATCAGGGCAGGTTTTCGACGATTTGGATGATGATTTTGATTTAGACGACTATTGAATTTTCATTCTGAGGAACCAAAAAAAAACAAAAAAAACACAACAGACAGAACTTGCACATCACTGGTGCATGATGGGATGCTGGTGGAGGATCAGTGAACGTAACATTACTGGCCTCACTTGGATGTCATTTTGTGACACTGCCTCTCGCTAATGAAAATTGTTTGCAATTTCCCAGCTTAAATTTTAAAAAATATTTATGTCAGGTCTTTTTTGTTATTAAAAGTACTGTATTTTAACTATTGTAAAGTCAATTTTCATCGACAAGTAGTTAAGTTTACTATGTTTTACCGACATTTGAAGATGTACATGAGATATGAATGTAAATTTTGAAAATATTTATATAGTGTACAATTATTGGTGATTAAGATTAGGCTTTGTAAAAAGTGCTTTAAAAGGATAACATCTTGAAGAATGCTCAATAGATCTTTGTTTAGTAAAATATTCCTCAATTTAATGAAAGAGACGCATTTAATGAGGGCTGTGAAAATGTATGAATGTGCATTTATTTGATTTTAAATACACTTCTATTTAAGACAAATTCTGTCTTTTGGGTACTTCTTTAAATGCTGCATAACAGGGAATTTAATGAGAAAATGGTGTATACTAAATGGAAAAGTTATTGTGTTAGATTTTATTAATTAATGATTTTGTATTGTTCAAAATACCTTCAACTCTCATATTGAATTACTTGTTGGTACAACATGATATATATCTGAATGATGTCTTTGTGTATGTGAGAAAAAAATGTCTGAACCTGTTCTCTTTTTCTATTGTTTTTCCAAGAATTTGTTTTGTGAACATTCAAAATACAAGTTGGGTCTTGTTGAAGCATAACTTTATATTCCTGATCTGAATTTCATGTCAATTGAATGAATGGAGAATTTATTGTCACGACGTGTGTTTCATTCCATATGATGGACTTGTGTTCGTAATAAAATGGATAATGACTATGTGGCGCTTTGTGAGAGTATGTGTGTGTTATTGGTATGAAGTTCTAGTTACGCTAATTTTTATTACCTGTCTTGATAACTTCTTTGTAAATTATTTAATGATACCTTCTGTTGTACATTGTTCAGAATTGTTGAAACAAATTGTCAAGTTCACATAGTTACCAAGTATTGAATTATGATTGGTTGACATTTAAGTGGCCCGGCATTAAAAAGTCAGGATTTTATTGATTCCACACTCATTTTATCATCTACATAGAGTATAAAACTGTACAAATTATAGAGTAGACTGGACTGGTTATTCTGGATTTCGTTACACCTGATGATGCCTGGGAACTTAACTAATGAGGGCTTGTCTGCCAGTAAATCTGTTCAAATTTTGTACCTAGAACTATTTACCATTTTTAATCAGACTCAATGCACTTCATGCAGAATATAGCTAAATTTTGTCAAAATGGGAAAATACCCGTTTGTCAAACAAAATTAGGAGGTGTAAGAGTTATTGCCCATTTAAAGTTATTAACTTGATTAAATTTGTGAAAATTTTTCTCCTATGAAAAAATTTGATTTTACATTATATAGACTTAAAGTTCATATATTAAATTAACTACAATTTTTCAAGTGTAATTAAAAAAAAAGTTATTTGATTTTTGGACATGGCTTATGTTGGCCCACGGGAATATGATAAGAGCTTTTAGAAGAGTATTGTTGTCCACAGCCCTGATTTGATTGATTCCAGACATTTTAAATTTCTTGCAGTTGGGTAATGTCAAAAATGTACAAGTGAGTCCTGTGTTGAACATGCTTGTGATACATGGATGTATAAATGAAAAAGAATGTTGAATTTCATAGATTACTTATGGCATTATATTAACTTTAGATTAAAACAATTTCAATGATTATCTGATTTATCAGACTTGTATACAGTGTACTATGTTACAAAACTTTGGTTCATTACATATGTAGTTTGTACTACCTCAAGTTTATATATAAGTTTTGACCAGAATATAATACAATGATTTCATCTATTGAGGGAAATTTGCAGTGTCAAAAATTAAATAACAATAAAGTATGTTACATCTCCGCTAAAAATGCTTTCTGAAACCAAGAGTAGTGGCTATTGTTGGAAGGCCAGACTTGGGGTATGTGGTACACAGCTTTTCTGCTATATACAGAATAAACATGGTTGTCATGCCTGTCAAACACATCGCTCTTTTTTTTTTCTTTTTCTTTAGATGTAAGATGTTTCCTCTTGATTTGAACAATTTTGGAAAGATGTGTGCAAGACGATAGGCAATTAGGCTGTCCGAGATATAAATTTAAGAATCGGGAGTCTGATGGGTAATGCTGGTCACCATGGCAGAAGGCACGCACTGTAGTCAATTTATATATCATGTCTATACACAATTCAGACCACCAAGCACTTACTGGTACTCTCAGTAGCAGGTTGGGATTCTGTATAGGGTGATTTAGTAGGCACCGTTAGTATGCTGTATACATGAATGTGTTGGTCAGTTGGACCCCATGCCATGCATGTGTAACCATGTATAATCCAGTCAGCAATTGGTAAGGTGTGGTATTTTGGATTGAATCAATGACAGTAATCAAGTATTTGGAGTAAATGGATCTGTAAGTGGTATTTGTGTTGGTGAGTGGATACTATTTATGTAGGAGATCTGGTGTGGTGTTTGTGTTGGAGTAGATCAGTGGATACTATTGGTGTAGGAGAGTGGATACTATTTGTGTAGGAGATCTGGCGTGGTATCTGTGTTGGAGTAGATCAGTGGATACTATTGGTGTAGGAGATCTGGTGTGGTGTTTGTGTAGGAGTAGATCAGTGGATACTATTGGTGTAGGAGATCTGGTGGTGTTTGTGTTGGAGTAGGTGAGTGGATACTATTGGTGTAGGAGATCTGGTGTGGTGTTTGTGTTGGAGTAGATCAGTGGATACTATTGGTGTAGGAGGTGTGGTGTTTGTGTTGCAGTAGGTGAGTGGATACTATTTGTGTAGGAGGAGATCGGTGGATACTATTGGTGTAGGAGATCTGGGGTGGTGTTGGAGTAGGTGAGTGGATACTATTTGTGTAGGAGATCTGGCGTGGTATCTGTGTTGGAAGTGGATGGATCTGTTTAGTTGTATCTGTGTGGAGTTACAGTTGTATGGGTGATATTTGTGTTGGGAGATCTGGAGTAGGTCTTCAAGGCATTTGTGTTGGGAGTTGGTGGATCTTTACGTTATACTTGTGTTGGAGTAAAGGGATCTGTAAGTTGTGTTTGTGTAGGAGTTTGAGATCTGTTGGTGGTATTGGTGTTAGAGTAGATAGTATATATTGATCTGCAAGAGGTAGCTGTGTTGTATTTGATCTATAAGTGGTAGTTTTTTGAGTTGATCTGCAAGTAGTATTTTTGTTGAAGTCGAGGGATCTGCAAGTGGTAAATGCGATTTGTTAAATTCAATTATTGGTATACAAAATATCTTTTTGTGTGTAGTTAGTAAATGTTTAAATTTCCAAGACAAGTCTAAAGGGGGAGGGATAGAAAAAAAATATGAACCACTGTATCAATTACACACTGCACCAAGAAAAAGGTGTATTTGATAGTGTGCATAAAAGCCGTTATTATTTTTGTGGCTTACCTGAGCTGAAAGTATGTGCGAGCTTTTCTGATCACCTGTTGTCGGCCAACTTGTCATATTTTTGGCTTCTTCAGAAACACTGAGCCAATTTCAACAAACTTTGGCAAAAAGCATCCTTGAATGAAGGGAATTCATGTTTGTTCAAATGAAGGTCATCGCCCTTCTCCAAGGGGAGATAATGGCAAAGTAGCAAATATACAGTGATGATTTTAAAAATATAATTGACCAGTGGACCAATTTCATCCAAACTTTGCACAAAGCATCCCTAGATGGAGGGGATTCAAGTTTGTCTAAATGAAGGGCGATACCTCCTTCAAAGGGGAGGTGATCACAAAGTGCATAAATAAGATGGGTTCAATTAAAAATCTTCTCAAGAACCACTGGGCCAGAAAACTTCAAATTTTCATGGTAGCTTCCTGACATATAGTGTATTGCAGATTCAAGTTTGTTAAAATCATGACCCATGGGGTTAGGTTGAGGCCACAATAGGGAATCAAAGTTTTTCATAGGGATATAAAGGGAAAATCTTAAATATGGGCCAAGGTGATTCAGGTGAGCGATGTGGTCCATGGGCTTCTAGTTTATCAGCTCACCTGAGCTGAAAGCTCAAGTGAGCTTTTCTGATCACCGTTATCCGTCTGTAAACTTTCATAATTTCGGTTTCTTGTCAAGAACCATTGGGCCAATTTCATCCAAACTTAGCAAAGAGCATCTTTGGGTGATGGGGATTTAATTTTGTTCAGAAGAAGGGCAACGCACTTCTCCAATGGGGAGATAATAGTGAAATAGCAAATACAGATTAAATTTTAAAATCTTCTCCAGAACCACTAGGCCAATAAGTCAAGTTTGTTCAAATGAAAGGACATGTGCCCTTCAAAGGGGAGAGAATAAGAAAATGCAAAATAGGGTGGCTCATTTATAAATCTTCTCAAGGACTCATTGAGCCAGAAAAGTTCTAATTTACATGGAAGCTTCCTGACATAGTGTAGACTCGTGTCGGTTAAAATCATGGACCAATGTGGTAGGGTGGGGCCATAATAGGGGATCAAAGTTTTACATGAGAAAATGTAGGAAAAAAATCTCCTTCAGAACTACTGAGCCAATTTCAATCAAATTTGTTACAAATGATCCGCAGATGAAGGTGATGCAAGCCTATTCCATTGAAGGGTCATGTCCCCGTCAGAAGGGAGATAATCACAAAAATATAGTGGGGTCTTCTTAAGAACCACTAGGCCAGAAAGATTCAAATTTACACGGAAGCTTTCTCATAACATAGTGCAGATTCAGGTTTGTAAAAGTCATAGCCCCCGGGGTTAGGATGGAGCCACAATAGGGGATCAAAATTTTCAATGTGAAAATAGAGAAAAAATCTTGTGAAAAACCACTGGACCAGAAAAGTTCAAATCTACATGGCAGCTCTCTGACATAGTGCAGATTCAAGTTTGTTAAAATCATTCCCCCTGGGAGTAAGCCACAATAGGGGATCAAAGTTTTAAATACGAATATATAGTGGCATCTTTAAATATGGGCCAAGGTGACTCAGGTGAGCGATGTGGCCCATGGGTCACTTGTTTTTATTTTTGCTGTTAATGTGTAATTTTCAGCTCACGTAAGCTAAATGCTCAAGTGAGTTTTTCCGATCACCCGTTGTCCGTCTGTCTGTAAGCTTTTAACATTTTCGATTTCTTCTCTGAAACCACATAACCAATTTCAAGCATATTTTGTACAAAGCATCCGTAGGTGAAGGGACTTCAAATTTGTTCATATGAAGGACCATGCTCTTCTCCAAGGGGAGATAATAGGGAAATAGCAAAAGTACACCGACAAATTTTAATCATCTTCTCCAGAACCAGTGGGCCAATTTCAATCGAACGTGGTAGAAATCATCCTTTGTTGAAGAAAATTCAAGTTTGTTCAAACGAAGGGACATACTCTCTTCAAAGGGGAGATAGTCATAAAAATGCAAGAATACGGTGGGGTAATTTAAAAATTTTCTTCCAAAGAACCATTGGACCAGAAAAGTTCAAATTTACATGAAAGCTTCCTGACTTAGTGCAGATGCAAGTTTGTTTAAAGCATGGATCCAGAGGATAGGGAATCAAAGTTTTACATACGAATAGATAGGTGGGTTGTATATTGTTTAACGTCCCGTTCGAGAATCTTTCACTCAAATGGAAACGTCACCATTGCCGGTGAAGGGAAAACAAATTTAAGCCTATGCTCGGCGCTTATGGCCTTTTAGTAGGGAAGGATCTTTATTGTGCCACACCTGCTGTGACACGGGACCTTGGTTTTTGCGGTCCCATTCCGAAAGATCGCCCCCTTTAATCACCTCTTGCGACAAGCAAATGGATCCCCACGGGATACGAATATATAGGAAAACATATTTGAAGAACCACTGGGCCAGGAAAGTTTAAAATCACATGGCAGCTACCTGACATAGTTGTTGAAATCATGTCTCCGTTGAAGACAGTGGATCAAAGTTTTACATGTAAATATATAAGGAAAATCTTTCCAAGAACCACTGGGCCTTAAAACAAATTTACAGACATAGTGCGGAATCAAGTTTGTTAAAATCATGGCCCCCAGGGATAGGGTGTGGTCTCAATAGGGGATCGAAATTTTCCATGCATTCTGGGAAATGGGTCAAGGTGACTCTAGTAAGCGATGTGGCCCATGGGCCTCATATTTTATTACTGAACCTTCCTTTTCTGTCGTCACCTATCGAGTTTTTTTTTTCTTTTGACGCCTAGGCGTTTATTAAGCGGATTCTATACCAACCCAACTTTAAAGGGTATGAATATTCGGGAAACTCCAATACTTGTCGCGTATTTGAGGATCTACAATATTAGAATAAAGACAGACCTTTGTCATTTTAACAATAGACTGCAACTTCTAAAGTGTTAATTCACACACGATGTCCGTTTTTGACCGTTACGCATTTTTACACTTTGGCTGTAGAAATGATATTCTGTTCAGCATGTTGATCGTGTCTTATAAAATGTCACAACTGCATGAAACAGGATTAGAACCAAGGGTTACATAAGAGTTTGTTAAGGATATATGCCGTAACGCAAGCGAGTTGTGATCCCGATAACAAGAACACGGATATTTTCAGAGTAAATACTCGGTATAAGATTTAAATAAAGAGTTAGGGTTAATATGACAAACTTTATAATCCATCCAAGATGAAGTTATCTCTGAAATACAAGAAGGAACTGTGACAATGCCTCGGGTGAACGAATTTCATCTAAAATGTAAAGGTTTGAATTATTTAGTCATCAAAAGGACAGGAGAATTTTATCACCTTTGTTGAGCCATTGACACAAAATGCATAAATAGCAGACAATATATTTCGAAAGCATATTAGTCTTGCTGATGAACATATGCACAGAACAACAATTTTATCCCTGTGTACAGTGAATAATGATGTGTTAGTGAATAAGGATGTGTTAGTGAATAATGACGAGTACAGTGAATAATGACGTGTTAGTGAATAATGACGTGTTAGTGAATAATGACGTGTTAGTGAATAATGACGAGTACAGTGAATAATGACGTGTTAGTGAATAATGATGTGTTAGTGAATAATGACGTGTTAGTGAATAATGATGTGTTAGTGAATAATGACGTGTTAGTGAATAATGACGTGTACAGTGAATAATGACGTGTTAGTGAATAATGACGTGTTAGTGAATAATGACGTGTTAGTGAATAATGACGAGTACAGTGAATAATGACGTGTTAGTGAATAATGATGTGTTAGTGAATAATGACGTGTTAGTGAATAATGACGAGTACAGTGAATAATGACGTGTTAGTGAATAATGACGAGTACAGTGAATAATGACGTGTTAGTGAATAATGATGCGTTAGTGAATAATGATATATACGATGAATAACGTACAGTGAATAATGAATAATGTGTACAGTGACTCCCTGTAAACATAACCAAAGGCATTTGACTCTGCATAATATTCTATAAATACTGAATATCAAAAATCTGTATAAATATGTCCAGTCGAGGACTACATTTGATAACAACCCCCACCCAAACAATTCATCCACACTAGTAAGTAGCAGAAACGTAGATCTATAAGATGACGACTATCTATAAACAAATGATATGCAATGTACATTGTATATTTCAAATATGAATGTAGTAAAACAGGCTTACAGCGAAGGGGTTTTTATTTACTGTAATATTTAAACACGTTATGTAGTCATTGGATATAACGAATTACATTAATAACGAATGAAAACTGTTCGTCTCCAGCTCTTCGACATAAGTGTGCTTAACTCTAATTGTGTACTGCGACTAAATCTTTTCTTGGTTATATATAGGATCTCTCTTGGTTGTGTAATGATCAAATCCAACCACAAACCATGGGAGATTCTTTTCATTACATATCTAATCCTTGACGACTATTTAATTTACAATTCGGAATTGCCTTCTGATTACCTCGAGGGGGCCTCCGAGGCCGAGTGGTTAAAGCATTGCGCTCAAAATCACAAGGCCTCTCACCTCTAGTTGGCGCGGGTTCGAATCTCGCTCGCGCCGATATATGTGAGAAAGTTTGCCAGTTTACTTTCAGAAGGTCGGTGGTCTCTTCCCGGGTACATTGTATCTGGGTTCTCTCCTCCACCTATAAAAACTGGACGCCACCAGATAACTGAAAAATGTTTGAGTGTGGCGGGAAACAAACAAAAACCTTAAGCTGAACTACAATTGTAACGTCAACATTACGACGCTAAAAATAGTTCGTTCAGAAAATATAAAAGAAGATAAATATTGACCGTCACAGTATTTAATTAACGAAAGAGCGATCTAATATGAGAAAAGAATTACGCATTAGAACGTTTTACATTGAAATTATATGATTATTTATGAAAATTATCAGTCATCAGAATCGGTGTCATAGATGACGCGCGGTCTTGTTTTGAATTTGTTTTCACATGTGTGGATGTTGACGATAAATTTCCCACCATATACATCGCCATTCAGGAAATTTTGTATGTGACGTTGACTGTCGTGGAACTTTCAGCGTTAGATGTGGTTGTGTTTCTTACAGCAGTAATACTGATTGAATTATTTTGTGTCAAATGGAATGATGCGTATCCAGGGTTCATTTGGTGAGTGGAATTGGAAAGAATGCCAGAAATACCCCTGTGTTGATTTTCATCGATGCTGCTGTAAATGTTAATGGACTGAATGTTTTTATGACCGGTTATTTGCATGATCTGATTTGGTACATTATTTTCGCTAATTTTCGTGCGAGGCGGTTTGTGTATTTGTTTACTTACATTACGTCACGCGGTGTAGGAATACATACAATGGATTACGAAAAAATTATCCTATGAGTGATATCCACGGGTAAAGCATAAATATGTGAAAAATATAATAACACAGTCACTTGACCACCCCTCCTTACAATACAAGGGTTCTGGGTACACCCAGGGTCGACAAAGTTGACAATATTCCAGGTGAAACCATTGAAAATCCCGGTGTCATTTGATTTGGAAGTTCGCACACTTTAAAGTCCAAGCGACCTTCAGTTAAAAGAGAGAGCTTGTGAATGTGATATTTCAGAGCTGATGTTTGGGAGGAAGAAATCTGTCTATTCGGCATTTTGTCAGATCGTAGGACAGCTGCTGATTCATCACTAATTCACATAGTACTTTTCCCACTACTGGCGCCAGCTTGAAACCATGGCCTGTATTAAAGTAAAAGGAAAGTGTCAATAGATCATTTTAAGATAATAATAAAAGGCAGGTCCAAAAATAGATATGGGAACTGAAAGTACACATGGCTAAGTATGACGGGTATCTTTCTGTACAAATATCAAAGTCTTTCGAAAATGCATTGTTTCTACACATGAAGTGAAGAGATGTCTGGAACCGAAGTATTTAAGTCTTTATTTGACAATGTTTGCGGAAGTGAAGGCGGTAAGCGACATACTTAGAGCTGGGTAATTAAGCAATATAGACTCGTATTTCATCGATGATGTGGTTGTTGCCCACTATTTTTACAATGTCGAATAAGAATCTAATGAGTAAGACACCCAGTGTTTGCTGCAAAACATCAAATCAGAAAGTTTTTCTATTTAAATTCCAAGTATATGCTGTGCCAACGTATTGGTTGTCTGAATATAGTTTCAAATGGAACAAATAAATTACCAGAAAATTCTGATCCAAATAAATTACCAGAAAACCCCTGATCCAAATAAATTACCATAAAACCCTGATCCAAATAAATTACCAGAAAATCCTGATCCGATGATTATGTTTTTCCACCTCGGATGGTTGTCAAGAATAAACTGTCTATCAGGCGTCATCTTTAAAATGAAAGATGAACCATTAACACAAGGCGATAGAGTGAAGAAATGTTAACAAGCATTCTCTTTGTATTGCAAGCAAAGTCCCCTACCGGTAGCATAATTCAGTCAAGCATAACTCAAACTTCATCTGTAACTATCCTGAACAAAACCACATATTAAATTTCAATTGAATATCTTCACCATTACGGAAAAAGAGTCCGGAAAAACCTAAATCGAAATGACAGACAGATGGATGGACCGCCATAAGCCCTTTATCTTGAATAGGTAAACGGAGCAATCCGTAGTCAAAATCAGTCTGTAAAGAACGGTGTAACACGTCACACAGCATTTGATATAATGACAGGTTGTACTGGTAAATTGGATCTTTATAATGACCACAACATTTGCGAAATGCCGACTTTAAACAACAAGAGCAAGAAGGGATCTTTATCGTGCCACAACTGCTGCAACACGGGACCTCGCTTTTTGCAGTCTCATCCGAAGGACCGCCCCATTTAGTCGCCTTTTACGGCAAGTAAGGCGTACTGAAAATCTATTTTAACCAGGATCCCCAGAAGATAACATGGGTGAACTGATATATGATCACATTTTGGAGCACACGCCTGCTTCTTTTCGCGGCCGCGAACATACGCGGATTCAGAGGGATCAGTCCTCTTTTCTTTTTCTTTTTTTAGCTGAACTTCCCTTAATTTTACAGAATTAAATCTCGAGAAATTCTTCCTCTTCCGGGCCTCCAGCATAAGCGTAGCGTATTCCATTAATTTTCCATGATTTCTAGCTCTTTATATTTTTAACTTGTTAAGAATCTTAAGACACCCTCTCCCTTTGTAAAATCCTGGATCCGCCACACGAGTATATAAGGAGATGAGATTTGCAGCATCACCTTGGTTGGTTAACCGTTTTGGCCCTGAAGTGATCTCTGATGTTTTGTCGGTGTATCATGCACCAATATCAGTAGTATACAAACATGGCGGAGTAATCATTCATCTGCTTTGCATTGCTCACATTTCTATCTCTATTTCATACTTTGATTCATTAAAAAGAATCCTTGACACCCTTACTGACCGTATATATACAAGTTTCTGTGATGGAGGGGGTCGTCTCCAGCCCCGGAAGGTGCTCGGACACGTATTTCTGCACCGTCTCCGTGACGTACTTTGTATTTACTGCGTCCCTGTCATCCGGGTCTATTTCTGGTCCATCGTGAAGACAGGCCTGTTAAATTCATATCATACAGTATATAAACGTCACATCATTATTAGTATTTAATCATTTTCATTATATATATATACTCTCCAGTTCACGTTAGTATGTCATACCTTGACGTGGCCTGGATATTCAAAACACGGCATAACATACACGTTACCATACATAAAAGTCGGGAACTTCTGAATCGAATATCCGCCGCGCCACTTTTCTTTCCAATAATGCACCGAAATCCGTATTGGCTATCAGAATACAAAATATCATATATAAACTTATACTTTCAACATCTTCATTCCAAATCTGGCATTAAGAAAAGGTACTTTCATAATGGAAGATGCAGACCAAGAGATGGGAAGAACTTGATACCTTCACTGGAAGATGAAGTCCAAGAGATGGGAAGAACTTGGATGCCCACGGACCCACTGTGATGATCACGTGACCTGCCTGGTACACGGATTTGGACGTTTTCACAGTCACTACGTCTCCGGGAATAACTTGAAGTACCGGTTCACCGTCTTTAATTGTTCCTCCGTACTTTTTAAAACATTCCTGCGAGATCAAGAAAAAATCGAAATAACGGAACATACCGAATGTGTTTTTCAGTCATACATTATACTATTTTCCTGTGCGAGTCAACTTTCATGCTTCAAGCTATATATTTCATTAAGAAATATCTTTTGTTTGAAAATCACCCTGAACTCATTTTTGCTCTAATATCTAAAGCATCTATTACAAAACATCTGGATATCATTTCATTAAAACTTTGACCAACAATTACAAAAATATAACTCTAAAACTTTATGAACTTGTAGCATATCGTTTCCTCATATTTCTTTGTACAGAGGAACAAAAACCCTGAATGTGATGTTCTTACAGTCACATAATATGTATGGGTGTTCATGAAAAAATTCAAGACACCGAGAATAGAAACTAGATATTTGTGCTGTTAATGATGTAAAATTTTAAAGAAAAAAAACCCTTTTTTAAAATTTAAATTTACCAAGATAATTTCCAGTCTAGAAGTATAAATAAAATAGCTATGTTTGACAGGAAGTGCAAGCATGGTACAGCTACCTGAAAGGCACTCAGAGCCTTGTCCGCCCTGAGTATCCCCCCGCTGTGGTCAAGGACACCAATAGTGGACGCTGGCACATTTATCATTGGATACCTCGATTTCAACTCATCATGACTAATTAGGTCATGTTTAACTCCATGCTTTCTTAATGATGTCAGTGTATCTTTGATGAAAGGGTCTTCAGGAGTTCCCACAGATAGGTAACCACAGTTCCTAGCAAAGCAAGAAAAAAAAATTAACAATGCAGTTATCCTATCCTGTTAACATCACTGATTAACACATTTGAATTTCAGATAAGGGCTCACGACTCTGCCTTAATAAAAAAAAAAAGTGAATGCTTACTCCAATATATTAAAGCTGGACTCTCGCTCTAGGTCTCGCCAAAGCACGTGGGCTTCTTTCATCATGACAGCGTAATGGTCGTCACTGGCGTAGGCATTTCGCGTGATGCGGCTTTGTCCGTGTGAACTGCCTCGTGAATGTGGAAGTGGAAACTATATCAAAGAATTGCACTTTTTTAGTACACAGTATTAAAAAGTCAACTATGCATACACGTTTCAAATAATATTTTCACCTTCCTAATTATTTCCATTACTAGAATACAAGCAGGATTTATTTATGAACAGTTGATAGGAGCGTGTAAATCAAATATTTGTGACTTGTTTTAATAATTTCTTAAACATTGGACCAAAACTAAAAAAAACAAAAAACCAAACAAAAAACAACCCCCCCCCAAAAAAAACAAAACAAAACAAAGAAACAGAAACCAAAAAACCAAAAAAACCAACAACAAAAAAAAACAAAAAACAAAAAAAAAAATACATAAAACCTCAAAGAAATCAATGAATAAAATATTTAAAAAAATAAGATAGATAAATATAAAACAGTTTTTACATAACTTTTCTGGTTACTGGAAATGTCCGTTGCTCATAAGGAATGTTAATGAAAAATACAATGAGATTTACACTGTTTCTCTCCTATACGTTATATTTAGTTCACCAAGGGGACCTCCATGGCCGAGTGTTTGTTTAATTGAAGGTTACTACTAAACAGAGTACGCTAGAGTACTTCCGAGTACTATCATAGAATACCCTGTTAAAATTTCACATTTTAAGGATATTTGGTTGTTTATTTATAGCTATAACACTTAAGGAAATATTCAAAAATATTGTTCCAATATTTGTCAAAAATATTTGTTTTAGCGATATTTTGATCAGAAAACAACATTTATGAAAGATTTATGGCATCCTGATCCCGAATGTTATTATTTTGTTTTGAGAAAGTATTGAGCGATGCGACATATTACATCAGCGATTAATTCCATCTACATGTATGATTAATCGTCACTTCTTTGAGCACTCCTTTTCCAATTTCTCCTTACAATGAATATCGCTCCTTTCGCATTTACGTTCCGAATGACAATGCAAAGACCGAACGGTGAACGATTTGTCAACGCAAAACTGTGAACGGAGAGCGCACGGTGAACTAACGCTGAACGGACGTTGAGCGCACGGTGAAGCATAGTGAGCGAACAGAAAAATGGTAAAATAGAACGTTTCAGGAACTGTACATCATTGGGATCTTAATTTGAATGGAGAATTATTTTGAGATTTTCACACTATGCAGCATTAAAAGTGATAAAGAGTTACTTTAAAAATCAAATTACATATTTGAAGAGAACGGCCGTGTCACCTAGGTGCACATTAATTGCTAGAATAGGCCGAAGTATGCGATGAAGGCGTCAGTCAAAATATCTAGCCGGGTCAGATCTTAACCGAGATTACTTCGTGGATTGAAACCGGCGAGGTTTAACAAGCTTGCACTACTGATACATGTCGTTCCTCCGCAAAGCTCTCCACATTTGATTGATTGATTGATTATTGCTTTCCGCCACACTCAACAATTTTTCAGTTATCTGGTGGCGTCCAGTTTTTGTTGGTGGAGGAGAGAACCCAGATACAATGTACCTGGGAAGAGACCACCGACCTTCCGCAAGTAAACTGGCAAACTTGCTCACATAACGCCGCGGCCGAGATTCGAACACGCGCCGACAGAGGTGAGAGGCTTTGTGATTTTGAGTCCGATGCTCTAATCACTCGGCCACGGAGGCCCCCTCTCCACATTTGAAGCGAGTCACAGAGACCGTAAAAGTATCGGTCCCTTATCAAATGCAGATCCTGGTCAGCACGATGCATGTACAAGAAAGAACAATCACGATACACGTCAGAAACAGACTTCCACACTTTCCTCCGCGTTAATTGTATAGTTATGGACCCCTCTGCAGGAGTCTCTTACCTGTTCTAGCAGCAAGGTTCTTAGTCCATTTTTGGCAAGGGTGTAGGCAGTTGCCGACCCTTCGATCCCAGCTCCTACTACCACCACGTCATACATGGCCATTCAGGATGAACTTCCACGCCCCGTCCACTCAAAGCAACGAGTCGCACGCGACTCTGACACCTGACACAATAAACACAAATGGCGAGCGATAATGCGAAGGTGAGCGGTCCACTACTGATACCGGACGATTTCTCACTTTACTGTTATGACAAATATATATTTTCTTTGAAATCCAGAAATGAGGACTTATTTAATTTAAAGAGGCAGGGGTTCTGGACATGCTCTTGTAGGCCCACTGCCTCCAAAAAAAAAAAAAAAACAAAAAAAAAAAAAAAAAGGAAGCTGCAAACAACAGTACAAGGCTGTTAAAAAAATCAGTAGGAAAATAAGTAAAATGAAAAAAAAAAAAATAATAATAAAAATAAGAATAAGAAGAGGATTCGTCAGCAAGACGCATAGGCCTAACCAGTGGAGGAGTGCCCCTCCCCCTCCTTCCTCTTTTTCATTTATTCAATTCAATTATTTTATCGGATACAAAATAAGGTTACACATTCTGATACATATAATGATAATGAACTAATACTAACAGTTCATAAAACGTAAATATATATATTTTACATGTACATGTGACGTCAAACTGTATATATTATTTTTTACAGCTCTCCTCCCCCCCTTCATTTTTTTTTTTATAATTATGGTTGATTGATTGATTAAATATTGTTTAACGTCCCGCTCGAGAATATTTCACTCATATTGAGACGTCACCATTACCGGTGAAGGGCTGCAAAATTTAAGCCTATGCTCGGCGCTTAGGGCCTTTGAGCAGGGAGTGATCATTAACGTGCCACACCTGCTGTGACACGGGACCTCGGTTTTTTGTTGTTTCATCCGAAGGACCATTTAGTCGCCTCTTACGACAAGCTAGGGATGTTGAGGATATATTCTGATAACCCCGATCCCCACGGGGTAATAATTATGGTATTCATGAATTGAAATGCCATTACCCCAACCAAGGAATTAGGATTTGGAGAGCAGATAAACGAACATTTTTTTTTAAGGAGGGGGGGGGGGTTGCTCGTCAAGAATTTTGGACAATTTCTCCACCATCCCCCCCCCCCCCTCATTTTTTTTTTTTAAAACGATGTACGTGTCTGATCAGGCCATGATAATCAGGTTATAGAAGAAAATTTTTGACCTCTGTCCCCATGTTTCTGCGTCCAATGTCCAAGATTAAATATTTGTTGACGTAATGTTCAATGTAAACAATGCAAATACATACAACAAGTACAGGTACTCCTTATAGGCCTTAACCATAGAACACGGATCATGCATTTTACAACCAGCGATGTCCATCTGAATACTATGAAAAGTTTTTGGACATAATTCTACAAAAATGAAGTGTGTACAAAATAATATTATTATTACCTTGGAGCAGACGTACGTGTGACGAGTGATTTATTGTGGGTTCAACTGTATGTTTGGTCGTCCGCAAGCTTTCACCCACCGTAAACATTTGTAGAAATTGCTTTCAGTTTGGGGAATGGCACATATCTAACATTTTCCACTCAATCGGGGTAAAGAGTATCGCTGTTACACGTCCCCCATGCCCATATTTCAGTTATATTGCCTCAATATTTATGGAATGTATCACACGGGCAGATGAACACAAGCGGTATTCTCGGGGCAGGTGTAAAAGCCGGAATGGGGCCGGAATGAAGGTAGTGACATGAATAAAAATGGCAATATCTCCGCTAATACTCAATATATTTTTATTCGGTAAAGTTTCCGCGCACCTGTGGAACCAGAGCTATAAGAATATATAAAAAATTTTGAAAAAAAACTATGAGGTATATTAAAAAACCCTGCCGGAATGGGAACCGACGTGGTAAAATGCGCTATCAAAATAGGGCAGTGGATCTCGATAAAATGCAAATATCTCCCAAAGTACATCATATATTTTTATTCGGTAAAGTTTCCGCGCACCTGTGGAACCAGAGCTATAATAATATATAAAAAATTTTGAAAAAAAAACTATGAGGTATATTAAAAAACCCTGCCGGAATGGGAACCGACGTGGTAAAATGCGCTATCAAAATAGGGCAGTGGATCTCGATAAAATGCAAATATCTCCCAAAGTACATCATATATTTTTATTCAGTAAAGTTATTACTGTATAATACTGTATACAGTATAGTATAATTATGAGATATATTCAAAAACCCTGCCGGAATGGGAGCCGACCGACGTCGACAAAATGATTTTTGTTTTCAAAGACTAACCTCATCATCCCTCATAACTGAAAATAATGGTGTTACATTTGTTGATGAGCAAAAAGCATTTTTGGTAAATGGTAGCAACAATAAAAAATACGCAGTTACTTTATTTCCTAAACAAACTTGTCAATGTCCCGCTACTGGCACATGCTATCACATCTTAGCAGCGAGGTTGAAAATGGGGGACAATATTTCAGATACCAAAAAAGTTGTTAATTTAAAACAATTGTCAAAAAATAATTTGAAACGTACCGAAAAAAAATCTGGTTGGAAAAAACCGCGGCCTAATGATTATGATAAAGATATAATACCCGCACCCGATTCTGCCATTGTTTTAGATGAGCAAGACGATTTATGGCCATCAACAACAAAAAAAATAAAACTTGATGAAATGAATTCGCCTCCAAAAGAAAATGATAAGTGGATCCACGGGTTAAACATAACTCATAAATCTGATATATTAGACCCACAAGGTTGGTTATGTTCTGATATAATGAATAAGTCCATGGAAATAATTTCTGAACAATTCAAAAATATCAACGGTTTCCAACTGACAAACCTTGCTCCGGTATTTGATAAAGATTCAAACTCGTGGAAATGTAAAAACAAATTTCAACCATCAAATTTACCATCTGCACAAATTCATCACACCGGCCGTGACCACTGGATGTCATTTCAAAATAAAGATAATGAAATTTGTATATTGGATAGTTTAAGTAGTACTAAAAACCATACCATTAACACACCATCCCTTGAAATTCAATTGTCTTTGATTTATGGAAAAGATAAGTCGTCTTTAGAATTGAAAATTTTAGAAAACCAACAACAAAACAATGGTTACGATTGTGGTTTATTTGCTATTGCCAACTTAGTAGAGTTTTGTTTGAGCGATGCTACATTTGAAAATAAAACCGAGTATAAAGTAAATAAAATGCGGGAGCATCTAGTAAATTGCATAGAAAACGGTCAATTTACAAAATTTCCACAAGAAACTAAAAATAATATTTCGACTTTAAAATATAAAACAATGAAAATTGGTTGTAATTGTTCTTGTAACTTTCCAGACTGGGTTGATGAAATGATTGGATGTGACTTTAAAGTAGGTAAAAAGAAATGTAAAGTATGGAAACACTGTAGATGTGCAAGAGTGTCTGTGGATTGTAATGAGTGGGTTTGTTCTGAACACGAGCGTGAATAAAAGACATTGAACGTTGGTTTCGTTAATCTGGTGTCGTTTTTAAAGGCGATCACATGTTTGCGTTATGAGGGATGATGAGGTTAGTCTTTGAAAACAAAAATCATTTTGTCGACGTCGGTCGGCCCCCATTCCGGCAGGGTTTTTGAATATATCTCATAATTATACTATACTGTATACAGTATTATACAGTAATAACTTTACTGAATAAAAATATATGATGTACTTTGGGAGATATTTGCATTTTATCGAGATCCACTGCCCTATTTTGATAGCGCATTTTACCACGTCGGTTCCCATTCCGGCAGGGTTTTTTAATATACCTCATAGTTTTTTTTCAAAAATAGTTATATATTCTTATAGCTCTGGTTCCACAGGTGCGCGGAAACTTTACCGAATAAAAATATATGATGTACTTTGGGAGATATTTGCATTTTATCGAGATCCACTGCCCTATTTTGATAGCGCATTTTACCACGTCGGTTCCCATTCCGGCAGGGTTTTTTAATATACCTGATAGTTTTTTTTCAAATTTTTTTTATATATTCTTATAGCTCTGGTTCCACAGGTGCGCGGAAACTTTACCGAATAAAAATATATTGAGTATTAGCGGAGATATTGCCATTTTTATCCATGTCACTACCTTCATTCCGGCCCATTCCGGCTTTTACACCTGCCCGTATTCTCGCGAGATTATACATACGGGGGTGAAACATCACCAATAAACAATATATTTCCGGAATAATTATATTTAATAATAACCGTATCAAACTACGAAAAATTAATTGTAATAGTTATTTATATTAAATATAAAATACCTTATACATTTAATTACATTATACCAATTTTTTGGGATACAACTGGAATGAAATTACACATTATTTGGATAGGCTATATTTTTTTCTTTAATCATAAGGTAGATCTTATATATATATATATATATATATATATATATATATATATATATATATATAAAAGGAAGTTTTCAGAATTATAACTGGACTTGTTTTGCACATAACATAAAGAGTATCAAACACAGAGGGTTGTGTTTATATATATATATATATATATATATATATATATATATATATATATATTGTGAAAGGGGTGGTAGAAAGACGTTATCTAAGATTCTTGACATTTAAAAGAAGAAAATCGGGACCAAAATAATAATAATAATAAAATAAAAAATAAATAAACACAAAAACAAATTGTTCTCCATTCCAAACTTCAAAATCTTCAATAGGGTTTTAATTATTTTTTGGGGGGGTGGGGGGGGGGTGGCTTCATAATTCAATTCATCAGTTCTACAATGATGTGTCAGCCAATGTATCTTACTTTAAGATGTAAAGTAACTAATGAATAAAGTAAATGAAAGAAAAATTATGGGAAATCAACTTTATTAAAATCAAGTGTCCCCTTTCTGGTTTAACATGCCAGAGTACAAGATATCTTATAAGGATTTTGAATGGGAATGAGACAGTAACTACCCAGTAAAACAAATTTTTAGGAGACTAACAGCTTACTTTTAGGTCCATGCTATGTGCAGTATGATCATGCCATTATGAATATTAGTATCTCACCGTTATGAATATTAGTATCTCACCAGTGGTCATCTCAAAACTTGCAGAAATTAGAAACAGACCATTCAGAATGATTTATGAAGGTGATCAGTGGGGAAATCACCTATTTTGAAATTATAATTGGTGCTAAAATTTTTTTTTTTTTTCATTGGGTAGATGGGAAAAGGGGTATGCAAGTAAAATCCATACATGCTATCCACAGTTCAGGTGCCTGTGCACTAAACTACTCCTGACACCACACAAGTACTAGTGTCTGTGACAGTTTTACAAGAACATGAAAAACTTCATGGAAGATATTGGCAATGATATCACTGAAGAATTATGATGTCCATCTGCATGCATTAAATGGGAGAAAGGACTGTGCTACAGGTGTTCTACCTGGACATAGCATGGAGGTTGTGAGGACATGTCCTGATGCTATTTGTGCAACAGAATGCGGTACCACATGACCTCTGCCCTTGTTAACCTAGTACACAGATTCCTGAAAGACAGTTGGATCTTTACTTTTCACTATATCAATGCTTTTAAAGACCATCAATTTTTTAATAGCAACTGGCAAGAAATGTAATAAAATGAGAAAGTCTAATAAAATGAAATGCACACGAATCTATATACTGTAATCATGATGAAGTAAAGCTTGTTTATAAGGAATTCCTTGGGAGACACAAATTCAAAAATACTTTTAATCTTAAACCAAGAGTCCTTATAGCAAGATTTTTTTAAGTTGAACAAGTTCATTATAACACACAGTGAAGTTTCTTAACAAATTAACAAACTCCATAACATATCATAATAAACTTGCTGCTAATGACAATAACTCCTGAATTAGGTTTGGGGAATTTAATACCACAGTGCAGAATATTGTATTGTAAAATGTACAAATGTAAAGTCCTGAAATAGATTTAATATAACAATAACAGGATATCACTAAGTACATTGATCAGTAATAATATTGCAAATGGTTTCACCCCGTTTAAAATTCTCACTGACACAGAAGTATTAAAAGAAAGATAAAAGAGAAAATGGTTTTGCCCAGTCTTAAATTCACCCACTGACAACATCAACACAATAAAAGGGATATTTTTCTGTATATAATTCATGCAGTTCAATGAATGATATTCAAGGGCAACAATTCTTCAAGTTACACATTCTGTTCTGAACATATTTCCTTCCATAGTCACAAGATATACATCATTAAAACTAATGTGCTAATATGTGCTTATCTTGGAAAAGATTTCGACACACATATCACAACCTAATAAATGTATGGGGACTCTGTAGTTTAGATATATTTTGTCTAAAAATACCTATTCTATGAAATCAAACTCATTAACACTGAACAAATTAATCAAATAATGGATACTAATAACTGTGAGCATAAAATGACACCAACTTTTCAATGAATATGAGAAAAATCCATCCTTAAGGTGGTTACTTACATGTATGTTTTCATATATATGTACTGGTTAGAGAAATAAAGTAGTGGATTGAATTTTTTAAATTGAAATAAATTGAGATACATACTTTGTTAAGTATAGATTTAATGCACACTATTGTACATACATTTTCTCATTAGGTTCATTTGAGCTGTTAATAAGTATAAGCAACAGTATAAATACAAGTTTTTCATAGCAAAATATAAATCTATTCAAATACATGATGGTCTTAGTATAGTTTTTCCATGCAGGTTCCAGCACATCCATTCATATTACTGGTCATCCCATTTCCAACAATCTAGACATTACTAAGCACTTGGTTTTCTGCACACCAAAAGGCACATAAGGCTACTATCTTGACCTCATTCCATCTTCTCCATCCTACACTTCTTTCTGCTTCTACTCTCCTTCTCCAGGCTGTTTTTGGTCTCTCTGTGCCCATTTCCCTTCTGGTGTCCACGCTAATGCTATCTCACAGATGTGGTTGTAAATAATGCACTATCAATGGATTATCAGTTTAGTTAATGCAAATATCAAAAATTATAAAATGCGTACACAATTTGTTCTCTGTTGGTGGGCATATCTTTTGGTTGTTGGAGAGCAACCAACTGCAATGGCGGATATGATGCTACTGATCGAGTGATGAGACGGTCCTGCTGTGTCCACTTTCCCAAATGTTGGATTTGCTTGTCTCCCATTTCTGTAATTTACAAAAAATGATAAAGAAAATCAAAGTTTTATGACATTGCATTCACTAAATAATTCAGTAAAGTTTTCTTTCTAGATATTTCAGCATATATTTTTTTGTAATTAAAAAAAAAAGACTTGAGAAGTTCTTTAAGTCCTCTTCTTTTGCTTTTTACAGTGTGCCCCCCCCCCCCCCCCCCCATCTCTTTTTTCAGGGGAAGGAAATCTGGGTTGCATTCCCAACTATTTCTTCATTGATCATCAATTTTCTGGAAAGGTTATTTGGAAGTTCAAGAGGCTTAATCACTTTGTTTCCTGAAATTAAACTTTAAAGTTAAAACCTGTTCAGAATTTCTGTCTTTAAAATATTTGAAATGAATAAATACTTATATTGTTTAAGTGACATTACATGGAGCGAGTGTGGAATTTTTATATGCTTGGCTGTCACCTTCCCATTGCATGCTTCATGGATGATTTGTACAACACATAAGCTGCTGATTTGACAATGCCCTTCCTTGATTTTCTTTGGTATTTTGAGTTGCAGTTTGAATTACACTGGTTTCCACCTGTCTGAATATTGAGGCTGTCCTCTGATTTCACATATAAGCAAAGTGTGGATATTACTGGAGGATTTTTTTTATAATTTTTTTTTTCATATCAACATGCCTTGAAAATGCAGTGACTTTGTGTTTCCATTATGACCTTGACCTTCAATTCTTATTGAATCTAATCTGGGTAGATCTAAAGATCTTTTCTTTGTCACAGATTTATAATAACCTATTCCTCTCTGTTACCACAAAATATGGATGATTTGCTTAGGTTGCCCACATTTCCATAAGTAGTGATTGGATTGTAACATGTATCATTACCAACAATTTCCAGGATATTAATATCTACAGTTGAAATAATTTTGAAACAAACTTAAATTTCCATTCCACAGACATATTTCAGAGTTATAGAAGATATTTATTCTGATGAAAATGAAGAGAGAAACAAATACACTGGACAAGACAGTTACAATCTCCTGCTATGAGATTTCTTTGTACACCAAATTATGTAAAAATACCTATATTGTTGTTCATTTTCCCAAGTCGAAGTCATGGAAGATCAAATCATTAAAATTGCATGTGATACACATTATGTACTTAAAATTAGATCTCCTTTGAAAAACAACTTCAAGAAAAAAGCCATGGTTAAAAAAGCTATATGGTAGATCCTTGATAGTGGGTCCAAAATAGCTTATTTAACTCCTTCATGTTTAAGGAAACTTCCACCAAAACAACTTTATCATGCTGGAATTTCACAAAATTTACTTATTAAATTTAGAGCTTCATATAATCTTTAACATGATTAAAAAAATAACTACACCTTTATTCTTTACAATTATATTTAGTGCCTTAATTTGTTAATTCAAACTGCTCAAACACACACAAGTAGATACAGCACCTATGCATTTCATAATTAGTTCTGGTATAAACACTTATTGATCAATTGGATTTAATCTAATTGTTTAATTATCAATATCATTATACTTCCTTTCACCAAATCTAATCAAGCAGTGCATTCCTCCTATTTTCATCATAACACTACCAGTACCCACTCCGGCCTTAACCCACTCCCCTTTCATGTATGTCAATTTAATAAAAACAAATTTACAATATCAAGTTTGGGATGTACAAAATTATAATGACTATTTCAATGTAATGGAGTTGTGATACACCTAACAGCTTCAGATTTGCATATTTCATTCAAAAGCATATGGTAACAGCATATATATCTGTACATTATAAGCAATTACTTTATATAGTTGTACATTTGTTACTATATAGTATAATGGGAAATATTACAAAGTAAAAAAGATATACTGAATAATAAAATAGGATAAACTACTGAATATACTATAGCATATAATAAAGTATAGTATAAAATATAATAGGTATAATACTGCAGAATATATGTAAAGTTTAATAAATTGATTCAGTATCTACAAGATATTGATAACATGGATTAGATT
This sequence comes from Ostrea denselamellosa, assembly GCA_024699665.1. NCBI lineage: Eukaryota > Metazoa > Mollusca > Bivalvia > Ostreida > Ostreidae > Ostrea > Ostrea denselamellosa. The sequence continues at coordinate 604,978 of JAMZEH010000059.1, forward strand.
TTAATCCATGTCACATCATTATATTTCTTTTTAATGTATTTAATGATCTAGGCCTTAGTAAGCTTCCAATCTTACCAGCACACTGCCCCGCCCCCTATCCTAAAGTATGCATAGCCTACGTAATATACACGTCATTTGTATAAATATATGCTGATATATGGCTGGGGATTGGATAAGAATGAGTAAAACTTATAATTCCATGATCTTTAGTAGGTCAAAAGCTTACTCGGATACTTACAAAGACGTTGATAATCAAAGTGAAGCTCATCGCCATATACATGTTTTGCGGCATTGACGATAACCCCATGACGTCATGGGTCAAACCGAAATATAACAATCATTTCATCATAATGGGGTTGTGATACAAATAGGATGTTCAGATTTTCATATTTTATTCAGAAACGATACTGCAAAGCTTTTCAATGTGTGATTATAAAAAAAAGAATAAAGTTTTCATTCAATAACATCGCTTCTTTTGTTTTTGCCGCCATTACGCACTAAGCATTCCGGAAAAATACTGTTTACAGAATACGTCTCTCTCATTTCGTCAATTTCCGCGCGAGACTATGGGAAAAGAGTACCAATTCATTTCCCATAGACCTCAATACTAACATTTGGTCCTCTCACTAATTAACGAAATTAATTTTAGATAAATGACCGCCAAGATTTCAAAGTTCATTCCAAGTGCTAATAAAAAACGACAAAAAATATATAGGGTCCCGTTGCTTTTATAGGTCATATTTGTACTTTTTTACAACACATAGCAATCTGCAGTAAATTTCACGTTTCATTTCAAACACACCCCTACCATGGCAATTTCCTCAGCCATTTCTCGACTTTGTCCCATAATTTTTCATCCCGACAATTAATTTAAACTTCTATATTATTTCTCTCAATTTCAAATAATTTCACTCTTGATATTAGCCAATCACGCCACACCTAAACATTTATACCTCCGCTCAATCTTAAACTGCGTCCGGGTTACACATCCGGGGGTTTGGTACTCTCATTCCCTATGGGCTATGTTCATCTGCCCGTGTAGCACATTCACTGAGACAGAATTCTGTAGATTACGTGTCACACACTGAGACAGAATTCTGTAGTTTACATGTAACACACTGAGACAGAATTCTGTAGTTTACGTGTAACACATTGAGACAGAATTCTGTAGTTTACATGTAACACACTAAGACAGAATTCTGTAGTTTACATGTAACACACTGAGACAGAATTCTGTAGATTACGTGTCACACACTGAGACAAAATTCTGTAGTTTACATGTAACACACTGAGACTGAATTCTGTAGTTTACGTGTCACACACTGAGACAGAATTCTGTAGTTTACATGTAGCACATTGAGACAGAATTCTGTAGTTTACATGTAACACATTGAGACAGAATTCTGTAGTTTACATGTAACACACTGAGACAGTATTCTGTAGATTACGTGTAACACACTGAAACAGAATTCTGCAGTTTACGTGTCACACACTGAGACAGAATTCTGTAGTTTTCGTGTCACACACTGAGACAGAGTTCTGTAGTTTACGTGTCACACACTGAGACAAAATTCTGTAGTTTACATGTAACACACTGAGACTGAATTCTGTAGTTTACGTGTCACACACTGAGACAGAATTCTGTAGTTTACATGTAGCACATTGAGACAGAATTCTGTAGTTTACATGTAACACACTAAGACAGAATTCTGTAGTTTACATGTAGCACACTGAGACAGAATTCTGTAGTTTACGTGTAACACACTGTAATTTTGTTGTTTATGTGTCACACACTGAGACAGAATTCTGTAGTTTACGTGTAGCACACTGTAATTTTGTAGTTTACATGTAACACACCGAGACAGAATTCTGTAGTTTACATGTAACACACTGAGACAGAATTGTCAATCTCATTATTGTAGAGAATCCTGATCTTCGACAAATTTAAAAATAAAAATTTCAATATTTTTATGTAGCGAAAAATTCCGAAATATATAGACCCCCCCCCTTCCATTCCTCCTGTATCTGAATGGGTGAAAATACATTGAGAGTACCGGTCGCGGTAGCTCAGCGATTAGAGCGTTCGCTTCGTAACCGGGAGATCGTAAGTTTGAGCCCCGCTCATGTCATGGCCGCGTCAAACCTAAGACGAAAAATAGGTAGTGATTGCTCCTTCGCTAAACGCTCGGCATTTAGAAGTGAGAATCACGGGTCTTTCGGATATGACCTTAAAAACGGAGGTCCCGTGTCACGGTAGGCGTTAACACGTTAAAGAACCCTCACTGCTACGGCCCTGAGCGCTAAGCATAGGTCTAAATTTGTGGTACTTCACCTACAGCTGGTGACGTCTCCATATGAGTGAAATATTCTCGACGGGACGTAAAATAAAACAAACAAACAAATACATTGAGATCCAACCAAAGGTCAAAATTATAATTTCTCTGATACAGTTTTTTTCTGCTCGTTCGAGGATATCATTAGCCACTGAGTAATGTGTATAATACAGAGTACCGACAGGGAGATTTCCGGTCGCACTCGCTGACTGAATAAACAAAGTCCTACTTATTCAACATCAATGAAAAAAAAGTCCGACTGAATAAGCAAACAAACATGAAAAATGTTAATATATAATATTTGCTATTTTTGAATTTCTTTCACCCCTTTATAAAACAACTACCCAGCGATTAGCGAAAACCCACTAAAATTGTTGCTATTTTTGTAAAGACGCTATCAACTTACTCTAATATTGATATATGAATGCATATAATCAATGTGATGAAATTCCTTGTACGCAATTGTTTATTTGCTTACAGTGTATTTTATGTTGATTTGTATAAAAAGTCAGATCTGTTGAAATGATACGCTAAATAACGATTTTTTCTGCAATATATCAATACTGGGGATCTAGATATTATTAACGGTCTGTCTAATTGAAGACGTACATGTAATTGAAGACCTAGGGAAGACCTACAAAATTGTAGGATATATAGGTGAAAGCATTGCTGTGCTGGGACTTAGTGTAGGTTATTTTAAACTTATTTTCGAAAGAGTTGTGAAGATGTATTCTCACATTTTCAAAAAAAAAATGAAACAGTGTAAGGAAACCAAGAGTACCAACAAACAAGAAAAATGTTTGGAGAATGCATTCCCAAACTTTGTGTATTTTTTGTATCAGACATAGAGTCTCAAATTGTATCATAGAGTGCATCATTGTTTGCTGTTTTAGTGACTAGTACTTTATACATATGAAAAGTGTATAATGCGAAGATGGAGTATCAGTTCCTCATTGACAATGTCTTTGGTGGTCAGGTCTTCCAACGATCTGTTGCAATTCCCATGGGCACAAATGGTGCTCCTTTGTTGGCTGGCCTGTTTTTATATACTTATAAAGCGGAGTTCATCCGGGAGCTACTGCATGAGAAGCGGGGGCCTCTTGTTATGGCCTTCGGGTTCGACATTTAGAAATATTGACAACGTTTTATCTATTAACAATGAACATTTTCATTCATATGACAATGCGATACATCCCAGTGAACTTGAAATAAAAGACACCACGGAGTCTTCCACTTCTGCTCCGTACTTAGATATTTTACTGAAAATAGATGTTGGCAGTAAACTAACAACTCAACTTCATGACAAACGAGATGATTTCAATTTCTCCGTCGTCAACTTCCCTTATCTATGTGACAATATTCCGTTATCGCCTGCATATGGTGTTTGTGTTTCTTCCGGCTGATTCGATACGCAAGCGCTTGTTCTACATGTGATCAGTTTTTAAATCGATGCAGGCTACTGACAAAGAGGTTGATGTTAAAGAGGTTTGTACAGTCTCGTCTAGTGTTAGCATTTCGCAAATTTTATGGTTATTATAACGATCTAGTTGCCACTACAACTTTCCATTAGGTCAAATGCTGTCTGTTTCATACCGATTATTTTTTTTAGTTACGACATCCCGTATTACAATCGGGGGATATGGATCGATGAAGTTGAGATTCTTAATAAATATCTTAAATCTTTTGGAAAGTCAGGCACGTACATTGAGAACCGGTAGTATCAACTTCAGAGTACTATTATTATCTTCCTCACTTACTTATCTTCCTTATCTTACCCACTATAACTATATATATATATATATATATATATATATATATATATATATATATACATACACACACACACATATATATATATATATATATATATATATATATATATATACTGAAAGGAAAAAGAAACGCATATATCGAATTTTTATAGTTATAAATTAATAATGCAAATGTATATTTAAAACTCATAAGTTTTTAGTTGAAAGGGGTCTCTATATTCTAGCTAGCCTCAAAATTCAGTCATCCGTAGCTTCTTTTGTATTGATTTCTTTCTTCACGTTTTTTCATGAAATTGAGTGTCATTCGAACACACGCCGAAAAAGTGAGCACGAGCTGGGAATATCCATAGACTATCGAGAGACATGCTGTTTTTGCAGTTTTGATTTCAAAATTTTTCACGCGTTAACATGCCACGCCTAGGAAATAACGACAGAGGCCGAGCTTTAGCATGGTTAATTGATGGGGTATCGCATTCTGAGATTGCCAGGCGTTTAGGAGTATCTCAGTCAACAATATCTCGACTGTGCAAACGTGTTCGAGATACAGGAAATGTTACCGACCGTCCACGTAGCGGTAGGCCTCGTGCAACAACGCCGCGGGAGGATCGCGCCATCCGACTTGCGCACTTGAGAGACAGGAGCAGAACGGCAGTGCAATCTGCAAACTCTTTCCCGAGAAGAATTAGTGAAAAAAACCATAAGAAATCGGTTGCGGCATTTCGGCATCAGAGCCAGGAGACCCTACGTAGGTCTCCCCCTTACTGACAGAAGAAGGGGGGTGCGCCTTAATTGGTTGCAGCGATTTGGACCCTATCGCTTCAGTATGCGGCAGTGGAGAAAGGTCCTCTTCACGGACGAATCACGGTTCACTTTACAACGGGCAGATGGGCGTAAACGCGTGTACAGACGCCGTGGAGAACGCTACGCTGACGCATGCGTAGTAGAGAGAGACCGCTTTGGTGGGGGGTCAGTCATGGTGTGGGGAGGCATTGCGTATGGCCATAAGATGCCCTTAATCGTCATAAACGGTAATCTGAATGCAGTGCAGTACCGCGACCGCATCCTGTCTACAGTCGCACCTTACGTTCAGCAGCATCAACTGACGCTACAGCAGGATAACGCTCGGCCGCATGTCGCACGCATCTGCCGTGATTATCTGCAGGCTCAACACGTTGATCCCCTTGAGTGGCCGCCATACAGCCCGGATTTATCACCCATAGAGCATCTCTGGGATGAGATTGATAGGCGGATTCGCCGTCGTCCGCAAGCCCCTCAGAATCTTCAGCAGCTAACTGACGCCATCATTGAAGAATGGGACAGGCTTCCACAACGAAAAATCAACACCCTTGTCTTGTCCATGCACAAAAGAATACGCGCAGCAACGTTAGCCCGTGGAGGACACACCCGTTATTAATTTTTAATTTTCATTTGAAACCATAGCAACTTTGCTTATAAATTTATCCTAATAAACTTGTTTTTTGTCTTCAATTTTTTGGTTTGTTTTTAAGTTCAGGTGATATCAAATATGTATAAGAAAAAAAAAAAACGTATTGAAGCATAAATGTTAATTTTGTTACCTAACAAAAAAATATATGCGTTTCTTTTTCCTTTCAGTATATATATATATACATGATCGCGTTAGCGATTAATAAATACGCAAAACACGGACAAAAATAAGCCCAATTTAAGTTCCTTGCAAAAATTGAAGTTTAACAAACTGAATTTTTTTAAAATCAGCTTTTTAATTTGAAATGAAAAAGAATGCAAGATGACGTACAGTTTATGTAGAATCTGTTGTTCAGCAAAATTGTCACGTGTGCTCTATTTTACGTAATTCTCATGAATATTCATATCATACGTCACTTGTGTTGATGTAAACAAATTGAACAGCTAATTTGCTATGAAATGCCCCTAAAACTGAAAGAAATATTTTTGATTTGTGTTGATTCACTGGTTTATAGGATTATTGTTCTGATAGATTTGGACGGCAAAACCTGTGGTAACTGTGACAACGGAAAATTTGGATTAAGAAAGGATTCGTCCTATTCAAGCGACGGATTTGTGTGGAGGTGTTTTAATAAAACTTGCAACAAAAACATTTCAGTCAGGACTGGTAGCTGGTTTGAAAAGCACAAATTAACTCTTGAAAAAGTTCTGTTAATTACGTATTTTTGGGTATACAAAGCTAGCGAAAGTTTCGCGAGACACGAAATTGATGTTGCAAGTCGGACTGTAGTAGATCGATACAATTACTCCAGAGAAGTGTGTACCTGTATTTTAGAGAAAAATTCAAAAAATACTTTTATATAATCCTTTGTACGGCCATTAGCTATCGGGAATCCAATATGACGACTTAGGTAAATTAGCAAAGAGGCAATATTTCTGGCAATGGATCCAATAACAGAGATTGGGCGGAAGTTCTATTTATGGATGAGTCGAGATCTCATCTTATCAGTGTTATTGTCTGGGGGTAGTGGTGACAGTGGAGGGCACTTTGGTCGGTGTACGCTAATGTGACGAGATTGTATGTCAGCAGGTCATTCCATTCATTCACAACAACCAGCGTAACGTCATTCTGCAGCAGGACAACGCACGACTGCACGCGTTCTTAGTGACTATTTACAGCAGCATAACATGCATATGGGAAATTCTTACCATTTTATCCATGAGCTTGATATAAGGTGATCTTAAAGTTATGAATATTCATTAAGCATGTAACTTGAAGTTACTGTACCGCGTATATTTCATTTCGACTTGTGGTTTGAAAATTAATTTCAAAGAACTAGGCCCATCACCATGAAAATTCAGTGTGATCCCTGCACAAACAAGTTCAGGATACGAGTTATGTAAATTTACTATCCATTATGGGATGCAAACAAATTCAGGGTTTACTGGGCGATATGCGATACGCAAGAGCTTATTCTGTATATAGGCTTTTAAATCGAGGCAGGCAACTGACAAACAAGTTGATGTTACAAAGGTTTTCTTCAGTCTCATCAAAATTCAGCATTTAGTAAATTCTATAGTCGTTATAACGATCTAGTTTGCCAACACAACTTCCCATTCATCTTCGTAAGCCAGGGGTTTTCGGTCCACTCCATAGTGGCGACACCGAGCGAACGTTTATAATATTGTTCGTTATAAATGTTAACAAGTATGGCGAAATCAACTAAAGAGTATTTCAAGTAAAATTAACTACATGCCAATTACATTATATAGAAATTATAAAACTGGGATGAGAATATCGCTAGCAACAGAACTGGAAATGTCAGTGTGGTGAGAGGAAATACTTCCGTCGGCATTTCAATTCTATCTATAGTATTTCCGTTGCCTCAAATAAAGAATAATGATTGTAATACATTTTCTCACTTTATTTTACAAACACGATAAGATTTTATAATTCGTCTGCAAACTTCGA